>OY776678.1:34237845-34837845 GCA_963675555.1 Leptura quadrifasciata | reverse complement strand
TCAGCGACAGTCTACAATAGCTGTTATTAAAATTACGCAAAGCAACTTATATAAATTAAGAAGATATAATATACGTATACTAGAAGCTACTTCAACCTATATCGATAGTAACCTTTTGACGAAAATTTCTTATAAAAGGTGCAGATGGATCATCTTCCACCACGTTTCTTACAGATAATATTATTATTGTACACGAACTACATCTGGTAACTTTTATCTAGACGCTTTCTTTCAAATCAAACTCGAGCTTCCAACAAAAGGTAAGATATATTGTATATTACGCATAATCCCTTAGAGATATCAATCAGAAAGCCATTTTATGTTTTGCTTGTTTTTTAAGAAGGCTGAAGCTAAAAGTTTTTAAAAGTAATAGTTTTTTTAATAAATAATAATTAACATAAAAAATATTGAATTAAGAAACATTATGAAAATCTATATTTGCAGAATTAGAAAAATTTTCACTGTGTTGTCGTCTGGGCTATAAATGCATCATAGATGACATCAAATAATTCATTGATGATTAATTGATGTCTCCATTCTTGTTAAATCCGCTAACAATATATTTTCATTTGCTTGAGAAATATATTTGTTTCATAATATAGAAAATATGTTCAAATCTTGAATTTTCTTTTAAATTCGATTTGGTGCTCGATTTAAGAACGACTGTGCGTGGGAAAAAATTGAATTACGTACAAAGCTCTTGTAGCGCTAAAGCCTTAAATGCATGATATGCTATTGTTTGATCCGTACATTAAGTTAATACTTTCATCCAATCATCCCTTATAATTTCAGAAAACAGCTTTTTTGCATTTGCGGGATTAAAAAAGAAAGTAAACAATATAACGAGTAAACATACTCAACATGATTTCAACTAATGTAGGGAGAGCATTTGCTTTGCTGTATATGTGCACGGTCACTCGGTCGTAATAAATGGATATGCAAAGTTATTCATAGCATTTGACAGATATTAAACCATTTATGTCGCAGAATAATTAGAAGCCATTACTGAATTTCATTTTAGCAGATTGAAGGGTTGAAATAGAGAGAGGACTTATTTCAATTTAAATAAATGTGCAAGATATTTACAAAAAAATTAATCAAGGGCTGGGAACTAGAAGATTTCAAGCAATATAATTTTCAAAACAGCTTTTATTTGATAAAGAAATTTTCACCATTTGCTCTGACAATTTCAATGGTATTCTCAAAAATGATGGCATAAACCAAGCGTGAAATAAATTAAAGACAATTAATGAAAAAATAAATATTAGAGATTTTTGAGATGATTCGTTCTTGTATACACACTAAATCATATTTTAATTTTTTTACTTCCTTTCATAATAGTGTGAGGGTGGTACTGGCATCACAGTGGGGGGGAGGGGTGACTGATGCAAACAAAATTTGAGATGTTGAGTTTTGTACATGCGCTAAATTACAATTTTATGAACTCTTACCTGTTTGCTTTGCTTTGCCTACTTACCCCTTATTTACCCCATTTACCCCCGAACCCTTCAACGGAATTAGATCAAAATATAATCTAGTTCCAGATATCATTATAATACATAAGTGTACCAAATTCCAAATCAATATCATAAACGGTTCCAAAGTAAAAGTGCGCACAAAAAGTCCAGACCGACAGACAGAAATTTTTTCGCTCAAATTTAAAATCTCGACGTTTCATGGCATTTTAAGTCTATATCAATTAAAAAAAAAAATACCTTACTATAGTTCCACTGAACGTGGAAGTAATAATAAATATCAGATAGTTAAATTTTACATAGACTAGAGATTTTCCCCGGGAACAAGATACTCAAAACTGGCTTAATTACATAGCTCTTTATCATAAATAAGGATGTTTATACCGTGTCATACAGTACGAGAGCTATTGATTTATTGTTCGTATGGTGTTGAAAAGCTATAGAAAAGTTACTCCTGATTTTTTGCCATCTACATTTCAGTAACGCCTGATTGCGTCATTTGATTTCCTTCCTCATATTAAAGTTACAGATATTGAAATGGGGGCACATCGATAATAGTTGATACAGAAGAATTGGATCATGCTCAGCTAATAGATATCCCTAAAATAAACGATTTTTATCACAGAGGTCTTCAAATTCTTTCTAATTTATATTACAACCAAAATACAACGCGTATTGTCAAAAAATCGTCAAAAAGAATGCAAATAAAAAGGGGATTAAGGCGAATAAAATAAACAAAAAAGTTATATAAACATCTGGTTGATAGCCGACTGGGTTAAATCGCGAGGTGGCAATCGCGATTAATCACACGGACATCGCACCACCGGGTTCGAATCCTGGTTCCGTCACTGGCACTGTCGGAGGAAATGGTTGTTTGTCCGCGTTTTTCAATGTGTAGCCCCTTCCGGACAAGCTCTGGCTTCTGGAATTTGAAGGTTGTCTAATTTCTGTGGTGTTTATTTATCTATTATATTATATAAATACCCCCGCTTCTTATCTGTTACAGGAATTCATCATTTGAGAAAAACTATTTATTTTGAATTATAAATTGTAACATCATTTAATTAAAAAAATGTGTTCACTTTTGTTGAGTTAATTAATGATTTTAACCGCCACCCAAGGCAATAATCAAGAGGAGTGAGATCCGGTGACCTTGGTGGCTACTTATATGGACCCCATGGTTAATACCACTGTTAGAAAAGCAGTTATTTGACAATTACTAAATGATTAATGTTCAAAATGGCCTATTAAAATAAAATAAAAATAGGTTGGAAATCAGAAAATAAATTTCCATTATCTCACAAACTCTATATTAGGCAATGCCGGTTTAGCAGTTTAATGTATATCAAGTACTACCACATCTTTAGGCATAAAGACTAAAATTAATATTGAAATGTTTCTAATAATAAAATACTTATTATTGAAAAGGTAGTTTAAAATTTAGAACACAAATATCTTACATCGCACAAAAGTAAACTGATTTGTCCATAGGATAAAAATACAATATAATGCAAATAAACAATACATTAACAAATTAAAAATAATTAAGAATGACAGCAACCAAACCCAAGCGTTGTGTTCAATAGACGAGCTTGGAATGCCACTAATATAAGACCTCTGTTGGAGAGTTAGTATAAAGCATTCCTGCCGCCGTCTAATTATCGATTTAAATAGTAAATATAAATCACGGATACCTATAGACATGTGATAGAAATTATACAATTGAACTAAAATTATTAGTAACCAGTAAAGTTAAAATTTCTTTATATAAAACTAAATATGAAAATAAGTGACTACAAAATATGAAAAAAGGGGAGTCAAACACTATGGAGCATAATGTTAATATAAGGAACATCATACTTTCAAATAATATAGCTTAATCTCAATATACTTTGTCCAATGAGTACATCTTTTTTCACTACGTTTAAATTAATTCATCCTTTACAATTTGCTTTTAAGATAATTTGAAATTAGTAAATCTGTCGTATCTTGGTTCCTCTATTTCTTCACATTATCACACATTTTCTTTCATTTTGTTGAATATGTCCCATAGGTTAGAATGTAATATTCAGTAATTAGATGACAAATGTATGAAAATTTCAATTTCATGAAACTAAAAACTATATTATACTTTAAAACTGCTATATTTTCTTTTTATTCCAAGAAACTTAACACAAAAGTAAATATTTTCAATACAAGTATGCTATAGAAATATTTATTAAGTAAAAAAGTGATGTGCACTATTTTATATTCAAAGTACAAATGAGCATATAATAAATCCACAAAGGACAATCTGCTCGTTAACAATATAACTATTGCAATACAAGTTGCACAAACGCTTTCAACCTCGACTTCCGTTTGAAAATGCAGCCCTAATATTGATCAAGCAATAATTTTCCGTGAAACCGGCACATTCTCTTCCTGCCCAAAAACTGTTGGTGTTCTTCCCCTTTAAAAGCGGAAACTACTGATGGAAATTGAAATGTTGATTTAATTTTCTTATTATGTATATTACCGAACTAAAAGTACTTCATATGCCAATATTTAGTTCTACATTAAGGGATATACCCTAATAAATAATAAGAACGGTAAGTTATCCCACAAGGGTCTGTTCGTTTGCATTTCTATTGTCAATTCCCAAAACTAGAAGACGGGGTGTTATAAGTTTAATGCGTATGATTACAAGACTGTGCGCGTGTCACCAGCTCCTTCGCCATTTCTTAGAAAAGACAAAGCTAATTAAAATTTTTCAATTTATTATTGATACAATTAATAATTATTAATTATAAATGCTCTTAGACAGTGTTAACGATCTAAGTAAAACTGCATAAAGAAATGTAAGTATTATTAAGAAATTCCTACAATAATATGAGTGGTTGTTTTATAGGGAGGTGCTGGAAGTAATCCGAGGTCTATTCATAAGAAGGTATGTCCCCTATTATTTTCTTTTGGCGGGTTTTTGCGTTTTTTTACAAAAATCAATATATTCAAATTTACTTAGAGGGGACAGTTGTCAGTGAAATACAACACTATATATTTTAAAGTATATGTTATGCATAAAGGTATACTAATTGTTATCAACATATTACTTTTATTTATACACACAATACATATATGGAACCAGAATATGCATTTCGGTAACAAAAGCGTTATGTCAGAAAATGAATAACGTTCCACTTGAAAATGAGACATTAAATGACTATATTGTTTCTTCCTCGAAATCATTTATTTTTGCTTTATATATCGTAAAGGAATATAGGTATGTTAATGGACTCAAGAATAGTAATAGTAATAGTTGATGCGTGTACTACACGAGATTTGTGCTCTGTGTTCTTATTGAATTTTACGAGTTTTAACTAAAAGTTTTTATTTTAAATTGTTAGTGTTGGTTTATAAAAGTTTGTGCATCGAGTGACATTAATAGTTGTCTTAATTACGACTTTTTAAATGAACTATTTTACCATTTAAACAATTTAGGATTTTCTATTTACTGTGGTGATTTACAGATTTAATATCACTCCTTAGTGATAAATAACTATAAAAACCAGATCGTACTTAAAAAAAACAAAAAACTGATATTTAACTTAATACATTGGCGTAGGTGAAAAGTTTAAGAAGTCAATGAATCTATGTTCTCCGTTAATATACAATGGCTGAGATGGAACAAAAATGTGGAAAATGTAAAATAAATTTAAATGATGACGACAATGAAAATAAAATTAGATGTGTCGGAAAATGTAAAAATGATTTTCATCAAAAATGTGCAGGTATAAGACCGAAAGAATTCAATCTAATACAAAACTGTAAGGGCCTAAAGTGGTTTTGTGAAAATTGCTTAATATACTTTGAAATTATTACTCAATTTAATACTGAAATAAATAAATTAAAAACAGAAGTTACTGCAGAGTTATCTGAATTTCGAAATATTATTAATAATCGTTTCAACTGTTCCTCTGAAAATGTCATAGAAAACAATAAAAAAAGCTACGCGAACGTAACTGCAGGAGAAGCTGTAATTATTAAACCAAAAAATAAACAAGAGTCTAGAAAAACTAAAGAAGCTATACAAAGAAATCTGAAACCAGCTACACTTGAAGTTGGCATTACTCAGTTAAAAGACATTAAGGAGGGTGGAGTAGTAATTAAATGCAAAACAAAGGAAGAACAAGAAAAAATAAAAAAAGCGGCAGAAAAGAAATTGAAAAATTACCAAGTCACAGCTCCTGAATTAAAAAATCCGTGTATAAAAATCGTAAACATTGAAGAACATTATGAAAAAGACCGTTTGCTAGATTGTATAAAGAAGCAAAATATTAATATACAGCATGATTTATTTCATATGGAAGTAAAAGTGTTTAAAAAAATGAAAACAAAGTACATGGCTATAGTGGAATGTGATCCTTTAACATTTAAAAAGATATTGGAAGAAAGAAGTTTATATATTAATTGGTCAAGGTGCAGAATCTTTGAATATGTTGGTGTATTTAGATGCTTTAAATGTGGAGGTTTCAATCATAATGCAGAAAAATGTGATAGAGAAGAAAAATGCCTACACTGTTGTGGATCTGATCATAAAACAGCGGATTGTGAAAGTGACAATAAGAAATGTGTTAATTGTGTAGAGGTAAATTCTAAGTTTAATCTTAATTTAAGTATTGAACATTCTATTTTTGACAAGTCATGTGCTGTATATTTGAAAAAATTAGAGACTGAAAAGCAAAAAATTAAGCAAGTATCTGGTGAATAGCAATCAATGGGTAATATGTTTAAAAATAAAATAAATACTAGTGAAACAAAACAAACAAAAAAACTTAAAATATTACATCAAAATATACAATGTATCAGAAACAAAATAGAACAGCTCGAGTTGTATCTGAATTTACATAATGTAGATATTGTTTGTTTGACAGAACACTGGCTTAAATTATCAGAAATTGACGCAATAAAACTAAATGGTTATACAAGGGCAACAATATTTTGCAGGACTAAAAGTAATAATGGAGGTGCAATCATATACTATAAAAATTATAGTGAATTTAAAATTAAGGAACTTCCACTTGTGCTTGAGTCATCAATTGAAAAAGATATTGAATTAGTTGGTGTTGAAATCAAATTTTTAGAATATTCAGTGAAACTCCTGACAATATATAGATCACCGCAGACTAACTTTAAAATATTTATAACAACATTAGACGATGTATTAAACAACATTATAAATAAAAATGATCTTATAATATGTGGGGATTTAAATATTGATTATCTCTCAAATTCGACCGAGAGGAATGAGCTATGTGATCTACTACAAACCTACAATGTAAAGATGTTAATAAATGAACCTACTAGAATATCCTATAATTCTGCTACTTGCATTGATTACATTTGTACCAATTTTTATGATAAATATTGTAAAACAACATGTCAAGTTATAAACAATGGTATATCAGATCATACATCTCAAATATTACAATACGAATTTATGGTACCATCACATATTAATGTTGACTACAGATATACCAGGGTTTATAACGAAGAAAATTATAAACAATTTTTTTATAATCTAGGCAAGGAATCGTGGAACAGTATCTACAGCGCAGTAACGTCAGAAGAGGGATTCACTAACTTTATTAATATTTTAATGTATTATCATAATATCTGTTTTCCCGTCATCAGAATAAAAAATAAAATTAATTCACAAAATGGATGGATAACCCGAGGGATTAAGATATCTTCACAAAAATTGAAATTACTGCACCAAATAAAAGTTCAAACAAACGATCTAAATGATAAAATTTTGTATAATAAATATAAAAATACTTACAAAGAAGTAATAGTTGCTGCTAAAAAAATGTACAATGATTCAATTTATCTTAAAGCTACCAACAAACCTAAAGCTGTTTGGTCAATAATAAATAACAACTTGAATAATCAAAAACCTAAAAATCAAATTAATGAAATTAAAATTAATAATAGTTTAGTAACTGATGCCTATCTTATTGCACAACATCTAAATAAGTATTTTATAGATCTGCCAGCTAAACTAAATGATGATCTTTGTGACTAATCCTATACCAATGTGGTCTTTTGGATAATAAATTATTATTATTATTATTATTATTAAGCATAGATAATAGTTAGGTATAAATATTATACGTATTATTATAGTTAGGAATAGAAAGACATGTTATTAGAAAATATATTTAAAAAATGAGAAATCTGGAACACATAAGTACTGCAAAATAACAATAAGTATGAATAAGTTACACAGTGGCCCACGAACAAAGTTTACCTTATGTGGGACTAATGTTTTTATTTGTTTATATTATAAACCAATAGACGTTATAAAATAATATATCAGTGGCAAATAAACATTTATTATTTATGTCTTATCTAATAAAACAGTATTATTGTGTATATTAAGGTAATTAATGAAAGTAATTAATTTTGATTAAATGTCACCACCTTTTCTTTTTAAGGTTAGAAACTGTTTCGATTCATATTAATTATGAACCAAGCGGCTCTTTCTCTAATGAAAACATAGAGAGTCAGTTATTTTTCAGTTGAAGATAAGCAACACGTTTTAAATATCTATAAAGCTTGTGCTGGGGAGAATGCGGATAACCCTCCTAAGACACAAAATGCCGAGTTTACTGCAAATGCAGCAGGTAATTTTAATTTTTGTATTATACAGGCATGCTAATTAGTACGTCAAAGTACTTTTTCACCGAGGCATTTTTAATTTAACTAAGTATATTTATTATAGTTTGCGTTTGAGTTTATTACTATTATCTATATTAATTACACATTTTAATTGAGATGAGTATCCAGAGTGCCTTCGAGTCTTCTAGAATATCAGGAAACACACATATTTGAGGCACCGAACGTGTATCATTGACAACGAGCAATTTTGGACAACACCCATGATAAAACTAAAAGTGACGTTCCATGAAAATATTAATCACCAATTCTAGATAAAATGATAGCGACGGTGGAAGAAAATGAATATCCACAAAGTATCTTGAACAAATTGATCAAAGAAATTGACTTTCAGTGAGTAGAAATAAATTTTATTTCTACATATTTATTGTAATTGTGTTTTGTTATTATAGTTTCTCAAATAAGTCACGTTATAGTTCTACTTAGAGAGAAGAAAAGAATGAGATCATCAATTGGGGGCGACGTTCCTGTGAGAGATCCGAAATTATCTCCAAGAAGACAAGAAATTGTACTTATTAGATGAGACTTGGGTGAACGCTGACCATACTGTAACTAAAGTACGGAAGGACATAACAATCTTGAATCCGAAACAGGCTTTCATCCAGGGAAAATTGTTTTGCTAATATTCTGGGATGCTTAGCCGAGCATTCTGTGGTTGTGATTGACACCGCTTCCTATCACAGTAGAACATCGGAGAAGATTCCGAAGTCTTTCACGAAAAAAGCAGACATACAAGCCTGGTTGGCAAACAAGTCGATTATTTACGAAGCACATAAGGTGAAAGCCGAATTCCTGCATCTTGTCAAACGGTCCGTGATTGTCTCAAAATAAAATAATGATAATAAACGTCTTTATTATTTTCGCCACAATAATATAACATCATAACAATCAGTGAAAAAAAAAAAAGAATAAGATATTGGCAAAAATAAATGGCGAAGTTAAACTGATGCAACGGGTACAGCGCTTTTCTTACACTTTATCTACAAAATGCACGATATCTCAAAAATATATATACAGTCAGTATACCTGCTATAAAGTACAATAACATTTGATTACATAATTCTAAAATAAGATCTGTACAATCAAAAGGAAAAAAGAATATTATAATTACATAGACAATAGCATAAACCATGGTAATAATAAGAGAGAAATTACACTTGTTTAATCCTGAACTGAAAATTTTGAATAAAAAATGCAATGTGAAATTGTTTTAACAGAGAAGCCAAAAAATAAAATAAATAAATATAAAATACAAAATTAAATATTTTATTATTGACATTGGGTCGTAAATAATAATGACCTATATTTAGTTTTAAACGAACTAAGTTTGTTATTTTTTTATTCATGAGTTATAAACTTTGCGTATCTGATACCGGAGGGACATTTTAAATAGTTCAGTGCGATGAGGTGAAGGAGATAACAAGCCTTTGAATCGAACATTATGAACATCAGTTCTGAATGTTATTTTCCTGTATATATATATATTGAAAATAGTGTCACAAAGTTTTGCGATTGCCTCCATATGATTGTGAATTCAGTCCTATTGAATTAATTTGGGGCCAAATAAAAGGATGTCACCAGGAACAATACCACGTTTAAATAAAAGGTCTTCATGCATTATTTCAGCAAGCTATTGGAAATCTGCCGAAAAAGAGAAAGAGGCCATTCGACATGAGCAAAATGAAGAGAAAAATGTAGCAGGTTGACATTAGAATGGACATTGTACTAGAGCCACTGATAATTCATGTGGGAAGCGACTCGTCTTCGTCTAAATCAAAAATGGACTACAAGCCGTATGACATGCTAAAATTGTGAATAATTATATCGAAATTGTATTAGAATATATTTTGGATAAAATAAAAAAATTAAATAAATATAAAATATTTCACCCTATATCATACAAATATATCATGTAATTTACTATACAGAAATCAAAAAATTAAGTATAACTATTTGTATTTGTTTTTGTTATAAATAATAAAGAATTTTAGATTTCTGTATATTTATTTAAAACGCTTTATCGCCTTAATCCTCAAAAAATATTACATCAACTTACATAATTTTTGAATTTTCCTGCTTTTATTAATATGTCGCGTGTAAATCTGGTCAAAGCAAATATAAATTAATGGAGGAGTAGTTTAGCCATTTCCATTCAATAAATAGACTTTAGTGCATTTAGAATAGTTCCATATACTACAATACCCGTGTCAAATATTTAATCAAACTAATCAATTATTAAAAGACTTACAATACAAACATCCTAATAAATTAAATGCAAACTTCATCTGAAATTAAAGTCTTTTCGTATTAATTGACACTCCCTTTCCGCTTGAATTAAGAGGCTGACATAGTTAACAGAGCACACAATTAGGCATTCATATTTAATGAAGCAAGTTGTAATATTCCTTCATTGACTGTGTTGGCATTATCACCATAAATTTTCTACCAAATTAAATTAAGTTGGCACAATACGTTTTGACAATAATTTAAACGGCGCTATTAATTATAAGAAGCATTTGATAATTAGTTTTATTTGTATTCCAAACTTAAGGCTAATAAACTTGTTTTGCGAGTTAATTTCAGTCGGAAGTTTTGTAATCCTAAACGGTTGCCCTTCGAAATTAATAAACTTCATAAGCAAGAAAAGAAGATAAGCGAATTCACGATAATAGGTTTCTCGAGAGATTTAAAGATGTTAATAATTTGGTGGTATTACTGCTACCAGATTATTTAATTAATTTTTTTTATAAATCTAAGGACTTTAAATCTTTCCATAAACATCCCTCGTATGACATTATCAATTTAGAAAACAATTTCTTTTTAAATATAATATAATACTATTACTAAAAATTATAGTCTAAAAGAACTAAAAAAACACTCTTTAATAGCAAACCGAACTAAAAAGTAAAAAATTAAATTAAATATTAAGTTGCATGGTCTATGTCGATTTAACACACATATAAAAACTAGTGTTTTGGTTATATTTACCACGATCTGTATAATATTTTTGATTCAGTTTTTGTAAGTGAAACTGTTTTCAACTAACAGAATTTTACTTGTATAACTGCTAAACCATTTCACACTATTCTATGTGCTTGGTTTTATATCTTAGGAACTCAGTCATGTTCTATTGACTATTATGTATCTCTGTTTCGTTGTAATACAGCATTATTCCAGGAAACAATTGTCTACAAAACATTTATTTACATCAGATACCTAGATTTCAATTTCCACATTTTTGTTTACTATGAAGTACATATGGTTATTTTCTTTACCTTTTATCGTTACTATATATAGCATATCCTATAAGATGTAATATATTTACTGAGTTATCACAATACGTTTTAATATTTATTTACAGCTGTTCATATTGTTGGTTATGTATAAAATAGAAATTACAAACTGAGGAGAAGGTAAATCAGCTGTGGGATGGAAATAATAAAAACTATTATTATTGATTCCTTTTATCGATCATATGCTACTATTTTAGTTTTGAGTAAAGGAACTTGTAGAATTTGCGACCTGCAAAAATTGTTGCGCTTAACTCAACCATTGACAGATGGCCATACCTGTACTATTATTATATTTTATAGCTTTCAATTTAATTAGGGAATTAGATTTCTCAAGTTTATTCGGTAGCATTATTTTCCAGTAAGTAGGACAAAAAAAGTTTACGTTATCAGTAAAACTCAACAGGAAATCATTTGCTTGCAGCCTTTGTACTGATTCGAACGTATATAAATTTTAACTGTGGACTTCAGTAATTGAATTACATTTTTATATCCACGTTAACAAGTGTTTAACTACAGGTAATTTCATTTAAAATTTAATTAATCTCCAATTTTTGTCTTTGATGTAATATCAATTATTTTTAAAATAAATCTAAATTCAAGGTCAATTCTTTTTTATTTAATAAGTAGCTAAAATACTATATGTACCTCATGGTTCTAAAAATATTTTTTTCCTTTCTTTTTCATTTTTTGGCAATTTACAATCTAAAAAATCAACTTTTGTATATATTTATATACTTAAATTCTTATATTCTATATATATATGCCTTTTTATATTTCTATATATGTACTTATATGTTTATGCACATATATACTTATACATTTCTGCATAGCTTCTTCATTCCTGCACAGCTTATCTTACATATAGATAAAATTTCGTTAACTTTTAATAAACCACATAGTTGGTTAATTTTCCTGCAATCTTCACTCCATTTCATTAAGAGACGTAAATTGCCAAGGACATTTTTAAGGGAAGAAGCGTATTCCTCGCTGTATTATAAATGTATCTAAAACTCACATATGTAAATAGTTATTTTGTGACTACAAAATATTAACTTTCACTTATTTATTTATATATTTTAGACATATCTGTTTATATGTTTTCTAACAATAGCAATATACATAATATAATATATGACAGAAATATTTAATGAATATGCCTTTTGCAAAATATGAAATCGCCATTAATTCACGTTCTTATCTTGGCATCCGGATATTCTTTATCCGACTATGCTAAGACTAGTAAAGATATAAACCTATTTATAAAGCTCTAATATTTGGTATTACGATGGTATTACACACTAACAAGTTTTTATCTATTTAAAAATAATTTTATTAATTTTATTTAATTGAACTTTGTCTTATGTATTTTTATTTGTAATATTCTATTTACTATTCCTGTGATGCGAACATAAAATTCCTATACAATTGCTTAATTGCACTTTGAGAAAAATAAAATATTATTGCTATTATTCAGAGGCGATTGTGGGTGCGTCTTTACTAAACATATATTTCGATATGCAATGTATATATGCAATGTTAGTCGAAGTTTGCGTAGTGGATATACCATCCTTCGGAGGGGATGTAAAGCTATCTATTAAGTATTGGGCAAGTGAAAAATCCGTACTATTTGAAAGAGAAGAAGTTCTGCAAAATGCCTGGCTGAGGATAGCGCTTCTACAGGCCTCAGTAGCTGAAATAAGCCGACGTTAAATAAATATATATAAAAAAAACATTATTATTAAACTGACATAGATTATTTATGTACATATAAATAGGTGTAAATAAATAAATAAATAAACACCACAGAAATTAGACAACCCCCAATTCTAGAAGCCAGGACTTGTGCGGAAGAGGGTTACATATTGAAAATACGCGGACACACAACCATTTCCTCCGACAGTGACGAATCCAGGATTCAAACCCGATGGTGCGATGTCCGTGTGATTAATCGCAATTGCCACCTCGCGCCTTAACCCACTCGGCTATCGAACAGACACGGAGTGTAGTTACCACACTTTTAACATTGTTTACAAAGATGCGTTGTAGATTGTAAAATTGTTTGCAATGGGTGCTCTTAGTTCATTATATTTTTCCACTTATTCACGGAAATGTCTGCGTTGTTTGATCATGGAACATAACCATTATCCGTTTATAATCGAGATTACATCAATGCAAATAATAAATTCCCCATGTAGTAAGGTTCAGAGCTAAGGTCCGTGATATGACAACTAGTAAGTATAATTTAAAATTTATTTGCCCTTCATGAATGTAATGCAAATACCAGGGCCCTCATAACAAAATTAAGATCAATTCGACAAGTAAATGTAAATTTTATTAGAGAACCTTAAATAAACACAGATTACAATTTAATCCACAACAGAATATTGGATATGAAATTTAACTTAAAGCGTTATAAAATTAGGTCCAAAGCCAAATTAAATGTTCCAAGTTAATATATACATTGTATAATATAACGTTAGTTGTCAGTGATGTTTTAGAAAGACACCATATGGGCTCAAACTCATTGTCTCTGTTAAACGCTATTGTTGGTGTATGTTTTTAAATTAAATAGCAACTTTTTCAGAAAATCTGGTCCGGGTAACTTGATACAAGTTAATATATTTATTTCCAGTCGCAGTCGGTCTATATTGAAACTCAAATATCATAAAAATATATATTCCATACAATGATCTGATCTGCGAATGTTTTATTCCAAGATAATTAGAGTTTAAGTTTAATTAACCTTATGTTAATTGCATTTTTCTAAAAATTATCAATGTATATTGAAACTGTTTATGAATAATGCACAGATGAAATAGTGATTTTGAGTTTATTTATTTTTAATTCAATGGTTTATCTTTCTATCTCTCCTAACCCTAATAAAATTTCGTATAAATCCATTCGAAACACTTGACCTGCGATTATTTTTCCCATACTTTGAGACCATTAGGCGATATATTGGAAGAGTAATTATAAATTTTGTTCAGATAAAAATCTAAAAAATGCAGTATTTTTCTTTCCTTTTTCCAAATCCGAACATTATTGATGATTTTTTAACATCATTTTTGCACGCATATCAATCGTTGTTTTTTTATTTTCTCATCTATAGGTGGAGACAGTATTAGCGTAGAGGAAAAATTCAACTTCCAGATTTTTCCTTGTAGCTTAAATAATTTTTTTTATGGCAGATACTTCTAATATTCATTGTAAATTTAAACCTATATAGTAATTAGAAATAATAAGGGTATAGGAAGAAAAGTGTTAAGTATTTACTATCAGAATGTTAGACGCTTAAGGACAAATACAGAGTCAGTTTTAAGAAACATTTTCTCAGAAAATTATGATACTATAGCTTTTATGGGAAGGTGGCTAGATGGAGTAATTTTTAATGGGGAAATTTTGGATAACAGTTTGTAGTCTATCGTTGTGACAGGATATTCTGAATTTAAATATTTATGGGCGGGGGGGGGGGGGGGTGGGCTATTAGCTTTTAAGTGTAAGATTAAATAAAACTTAATAAATCTCATCACTGCTACAGAAATTGAATATGTAGTAATAACCGTAGAATGAAGTATCCATTTTAAATTGAGTTGCTTTTATTAATGACTAAATTTTATTCAAAAATAAAACATAAGAGTCTTGACGAAACACGGAAATTTTATTTTTTAAATATTACATGAATCAAATGACCCCTGCTCACTTCTGACACTCTTGAAATCTGGCACGAAAGTTTTTCATCACCAGCTTCAACATTTCAATTGTAACTGTGTTAATCTCTGTCCGAATACTAAATTTTAATTATTCCAAAGTTTACGATCGATTAGAAAACACTTTTTTCCTTAAGTAGCCCCATATAAATAAATCACAAACTGAGTAATCTAGTGACTGTGATGGCCAGTTGATGCCTCCAAATTTCGATGTGACATGACTATGAAGCATTCTTCGCAAAATCGTCATAGAATCCCTAGTAATGTGGGAAGTGACCGGCTCCGTCCTGCTGCACCATATCCTTCAAATATCCACACCAAATTACGAAGTTGTTGTTCAAAGTTATGCAATACCTGTTGATAACGTTTTGATGTAACTTTAGCCGTCAAGTCATTTTCCTCAAAGAAGAACAGTCCAAAAACTCCATACCTTGGCCACAAACTTCGGATTAGGCCGAGAAAGATCAACTTTACGGCCTTGATATACAAATAACTATAATATTATTGTAAACATATTTGTAGCTAAATAAAGTTGCTCAAATAAACCACAAAAGTTGTTAATGTTAATGCCTGCAAAATACTAATGCATATTTGCTAGATGCTAGATTACCATGTGGTCACATGTAGAATTTTAGTTACATGAAATTAAATAAATTGAAGAATTTAAGGTTAACGTTTGGTGTGGTATCATCGGCGATCAATTATTGGGACCATTTGTCCTTCCTCCAAATTTAAATGGACGGTCTTATCTGTTTTTTTCTTCAAAATGCTCTTACTGATATATTACATGCTTTCATGCTAGACATACGGAACAGAATGTGGTTCATGTAAGATGGAACTCCCCTTCATTTCTCCATTGAAGTAAGGAATTATCTTGATGAGACTTTTCCACGCAGATGGATCGGTCGAGGAAGTGAGTTTGCTTGGCCACCAATTAGTCGTGATTATAATCCTTTGGATTATATATATATATATATATATATATATATATATATATATATATATATATATTATAATCCTTTGGATTATAATGTGTTGGGACATATGAAGTTCTTAGTCTATGCAAATACTATCAATTCAAGAGAAGAACTGTGGAACAAAATACAAAACGCAGCGAATTTTATTAGAGGACAGGAAAACGTATTTTTCAATCTAAGAAAAACTTTTATGAATAGAATTAGAAAAGGCATAGAAGTAGATGGAGACCAAATCGAACATTTACTCTAAGTTGCAGCAATGGAGTTTTTGCATGGGGGGGAAGTTTATAATGTCATTAAGTCAACTTTTACGTTATTTTTTGTTCTTCTAATAGGATTAGATCCTTATTTTAGAATTATTAAAATGATTAATGGCATTTTCCTCGAAAACGATTGGAGTTATCAAGTTCTACAAAGCGTACCTTTTATATGTGGAAATGACTCCCTCATCAAATTTTCTAGTCAGAAGTACCACGTTTCGTCAAAAAAAATATGAAAAAAATTCATCATCAAATACAGGTCCTGCGGCGCCCTCTATAATCTAAAGTGATATAATACATAAATTATTAAAGCATATAGAAGCCAACACAAAGTGGATAAATTATTACAAAAATAACAGTTATAGATTTGAAAAAGTTTTGTAATTAAATTTTAAATAAGATGCAGTTGGTTGCGAATCCAAGAATTAATTTTTACTATTGCAAAAATTGTAAAAATCGGAAAAAATATTTTGAAATAGCAAGTTATTTGCGGATTTCTTTTCAAATACTTATATTATAACAAAAATAAATAAAGTGTAGTAGAGTGAAAATATACATACTACGACAGTCCAGTATTCCACTATTTCCAATGAAAAGAAGTTGATTCATTGCCACCAATCAAGGTGCATAATGTGCGATTCCATATCAATTGAAAATAATGTCCTATAACTTCCGACATATTACGTCTTCAATCGGAAAACGCAAAATAAAATCTTATTGCAATAAGCCCCCAGCAGGCAGATTTCCAGTGTAGTGCTATTGTGCATCGCCAGCCTCAGACTAGTTTCGAGCTTGTTAACTCTATTCACATAAATTATTGTTTCTTAGAATAGAAAAAGGTTCCTCTAGCAAATTTGGCGAAGATCAGTCAAGAGGCTGTTAAGTTATTGCAAAAAAAACGAAAAAATAATTTGAACTTTGACACCCCGTATCATTTTCCACAGCAACATTCTACTAAAACATATTTGGTTATATGGTCATACCCCGATATCCTCATACCCTGACCTGCATTGAATTACACCTTTCAAATCATGAACGATTGGTAGCCAATATCATTTCTCAATTCCCTGACCAGACATAGACCGGTTTCGAACTTATTAGGTCTCATCAGTATGCCATAGGTCATGGAACAGACAAATTATAGTGGCCAACCTGCTAATTTTATATAAACTATAGTAAATTGAGTAGTGATGTGAGGTAAGTGAATCCTCTCATATGGTCTATTGCTACTATACACCATAGATGTCTCCATGCGCGTATAGCGACTTGCGATTCTGCAAGTACCTGAGAGCGGCGACCTTCCCTATATATATATATATATTTTTTTTTTCATGATTTGTAAGGTGTAATTCAATGCAGGTCGGGGTATTTGCCCGCTGAGTAGTTGTTTCCTGCAAATTATGTATAATAACAGTATATAGGTTAAGTCCACTAAGGGCTGAAGGTCGCCGCTCTCGGTACTTGCAAAATGGCAAGTCGCTATGCACCACGGAGACATCTATGATGTCTGGTGTATAGTAGCATTAGACCACATGAGAGGATTCAATTACCTCTCACCACTATACCATTTACATTAGTCTGTATAAGACTAACAGGTTGGCGACTGTCATTTGTCTGCTTCATGACCTATGGCATACTGAGGAGAACTAATAAGTTCGAAACCGGTCTATGTCTGGTCAGGGAGTTGACAAATGACATTGGCTACCAAATTTTCATGATTTGTAAGGTGTAATTCAATGCAGGTCGGGGTATTTGCCCGCTGAGTAGTTGTTTCCTGCAAATCATGTATAATAACAATATATATATATATATATATATATATATATATATATATATATATATATATATAACTGTACCCTATTATTAATGGTCCTCCCTGTATATGTATTAAAAAATAGATTATAACTGTTAACTTATAACTGAAGCAATAATTCAATGTATTTCTAGTCGTAATATATTAGCAACAGTCAGTGTGCTATATTTCGTAAACATCATTGTAGATATGATAAAATCGACGTTGGATCGTAGTTTCTGAGACTATGATAATTAAGATATATAGAAAGAATGCACAATTCATTGTTATATCAATCAAAATTACAGATTTTTTGTTATTAAGTTATATAATTTATGGTAATGATATTTTATGCCTTTCAGCGTCCTTTAAATATTTACCTTACATTTAATTTATTTTACCCTAGCGACTCCGCCAAAAAACAAAATGTCCATTAAAGTTCACAAATTAATTTTATAACTTTTTAGCGTTCGTCTCACCTTGGCTGATATGAAAGGAGCTCATTTCAGATGAGAGGTCTTATACAATATTGAATGAAAACTTTATAATCTTTGAGAGGCTTAATTATTATTTTTTTCATGACTTCAATATACTAAAAATATGTCAGTTACATTTACTGAGGATGACCAAGTTAAATTGAAAAATAAACTTTTTAGTCATTAAAACGTCTCATCATTTAATTAATACACACACACATCAAGAAAAAGTAAATTGTGACGTGTCATCTTTCGTTGGTATCCACAAACTAATAATAACTCGTCAATACATCGTAATAAATTACACATTCAGCGATAGATGTCATCACGCTCTAATTGTCTATCCAATTACTACTTTTAAGCTTTCCGCCAACAGATGGCTCCCCCTAGGTAAATATTATAGCTTTATTAAATAGATGTGTGTATCATAGAATATCTAGAATATAAACTATTGCTACAATTAGCGTATAAAAATTGTCTACAAAATGATAGTGTAAAGATGGTTAATGATTGAAAGTCCATAAAAATCGATTTAGTTTTTATCATTTCACAAGTTGGTACCCTGACAGCTGAACTGTCAAACTGTCAGTTTAAATCATTTCCCCTTTATTATTGTGAGTTAACAATGTTATAAAACTCAGGCAAAACCGTCAAACTTGCTTTTTAAATCAAGACATTGTGCAGGAAACTTTGCGGGGGATTAATTTAGTTAAAAGGCACATGGTTACTAGTCGGTTTGATACCGGATGAAAAAAACAAAATTTAACCTAATTTTCAATTAATATTTTGGTTTGTTTAATTGAAATTTCGATTTATTCGGATTAATAAGCAGGTTATCGTCTAGAAGCAGTATTCTAGACGATTTTGGTAAGACAAAATTTTGATCTTGGTACAACTATTCTCTGTTTATTCTCTGATTATTTGGATTTTGAATTATTAGCTATTCCTTGGAATCATTATTTTCCCTAGCATTAGCTTAATAACCCTAGACTTTGATATATCTGTTATTTCAATTTTTGTACTGTACTTTGCTGATTTTTTATAATAAACTATATTCTTTTTACTTGTTATTTTTTTATTGTTCGCTCTCACTACAAGGATTTGTATGATTTGGACCTTGTTTGCTTGTCCTGATTTTAGGCCGCATCTAATTAAAATTAAAAAATAATCCATCACTGTTTCTTTCCTGAAATGCAGCACACACAATAACCTACCAAAAAGTTCCTAAATTTATGCTACTCTCTACTGTGTAGATACGTATTGTTTCAAGCTCTTGTAATATTTAAAACATTTACTAATAATTGAAAAGATTTAACTGCAGTTTCGCATATTTGGGTTATTATTTCAGTTACATCAATGATGTATATATTTAAGAAAACTGTTTCCCAAAGCAGTAGCCTAGTCAGTTGTGAAATGACCCCTCAGTTAATATAAAAACAATCACGTTTCATTTATGTCCAATATTAATATGGATTTCCATCAAATAAAGGTCGAGTTAGTCAGCGGAATAAAACACACTTGTCAAATTGTCAATCCGCTACAGATGTTCAAAACAGGAAGTATGTTGAGATTGAAACGGAAAGCCATATTTAAGCCTGAATGAGCCTTAGTTTTCACTGCTACCGTCCTATTTATGACTTAGCTTTAAATATAGTTATTTCATAAAAAGTTCCCGTAAATATGGATCAATCATGTATGTAACAATTAATTAGTTGAGGCCAAAGTAGGCAATATTAAAAAATTGTTAAAAAAAATTTTTTAGTCCTATATTTTAATAGTTAATCTATGATCAGCTTCTTGAGCGTCAGTGCCTTCTTCAGTTTTAATAATCTGCAGATGATTTCATCTGAGTTGACGAAACAGCTGTTGAGTGTATGTTTAGTAATTTGGTATGATAGTTTCAATAATTTCATTGACATATTGTAATACTTCGTTTTCATCAGAATTGAAGTAATTGGAAATTAGTGCTTATTCGAGTACATACCAAATGTTAGAGAAACAATGTATCTCTAAATACAAAAAGGATTTGAAGTATGTAAGTGCAGCTGTAGTCGCTATATACCATGTATATAGTATGTAGTGGTATAAAGTTGACACGTGTTTTACTGTGTCCTCTAAAAAGTATTATTTTATAGTCTTTAAGTGAAACTAAATATAAAAGTTTATATCAATGTGTAGCAAAAGGCACAATCAATGCAGTGGTGAATATTTTGTTATGGTTAAATATTACTACAACATAATTTAATTTAATGTTACTATTAATTAAACATCAAGTCATCTTATCTTCATAGAGAATGAAAAGTGTAATAAAGAAAGGTGATAGAAACAGTGTGAAAGATCCCATTCACCAGGACCGTACTTAAAATAAACCTAATAAAATAAAATAGCATTGCGTAATAAAAACTACATATATAAACCATAACTATAAATTCTTCTTTTAAACTATGTGCTCTCATAGAAATATTTACAAAACCTGAAAAATGAATTGTTCAAAGTGTAAAAAGATATTGGACCAAAAACCATTTTCTCAATGTGATGTATGCCAAAAACATGTCTGCAACGAATGTTCAGCGTTAACATCAACAGAAGAACATTGTATGGGACTATCCAAGCAGCGAAAACTAAAATTCTTTTGTCCAAAATGTGACAAAAGCACACTGGTCTATGCGAAAAATATTGAAAGCAATCAAAAACTGCTCCAAGAAAACCAACAATTACTGAAACAACTTCTGGAAGTGCAAACTAAATCAAATAATATGGAAGATACATTTAAAAAGTTACAGAAAGAAATGCAAGTGGATCTTACAGAAACTATTCTAAAATTAATAAAAAAAGAGGTGATCGAAGTAAAAGAAGAAATACATATTCTTAGAGAAAGTAACAAGGATTTAGTCAAATTATTTTCCGAAGCTCCTTCAAATACCGCCATAAAGCCTTTATTTAAAGATATAGTTAAACAACAAAACCTTGAACAGAACAAAGTAATCAATAAATGGAAAGAAAGTAACCCAGGCAATCAACAAAATAAGTCAAAAGCTAAACCAGTCAACAATACATCGGAACCACATATCAAATCCAACGCTAGAACTAATGAATCAATACCTCTGGAGCAATCTACTCAGAAACCAACAAATGATGTATGGACAGAAGTATCCCAAAAAGTCGCGAGCAAGAAGGCCAGAAGGAAAAAGCAAATCGGAACTGCAGAAACACATGCAGATGTAAACTTGGATTACGGTTTTGAAGGGAGACAAGAATCCCCAAAAAATAGAAAATTATGGATATTTGTATCTAAAGCAAAAGACAACGTAACAGAAGATCAGGTAAAAAAATACATATCAAAAAATCTAATACTGATGAAAGTGATATTTCAGTAAAACAAATCAAAACTTACTATCAGACAAACAACAATAATTGCTTCTTAGTAGGAGTTGATCCTAACCTCATAAATGTCGTGTACGATGAAAAATTTTGGCCACGAGGGATAGCTTTCACTCGTTGTTTCGATTTCTATAGAGGGCGACAATTTTTAGATAATACTCAAAAAGAACATCAATCTACACAAAGGATAAGTGACCATTTTTTATCCCCAACAAAATAAATCTAAACAACACAAAATATGAACCAACTAGTGACGGTGTACGGCATAAAAATCAAAATATGTGTAAATTTTCTGAAAGCGAACTAAACATTTTACATCTAAATGTACAGTGCCTTAGAAACAAACTACTAAATGTAGAAGAGTCTCTACCCAAATCAAAACACATATACGTTTTATGTATTACAGAGCATTGGCTACAGGAAAATGAAATAGAAAGTTATAATTTCACCGACTTCTACTTAGCGAGCTACTTCTGTAGAAAAACATACATGGTGGAGTATCAATTTATGTCCGAAAAAATATCACAAGCCATGACTTAAGATTTATCACTTCCCTATCAGTTGAAAAAACCTGTGAAATAACTGCAATAAACTTAAAACAATTTAATACCATTATTTTAGTGGTGTATCGATCTCCAATAAATGCATCCATTGACCAAATGCTAAACATACTTCAGTCTGGTCTCCAATACTTGGTTCAATTCGCAAACGTGAACGTTATCCTTACAGGGGACTATAACATCAACTTTTTGGAGCATAGTATGAACAGAAGTAAATTCCTCGGTATAGCAAACACCTTTGAGCAAAAACAAACAATATTCGGTCTTACTCACGAACACTTAAATGCGCAGACTTGCCTTGACAACATATTCACAAATATCCATACATACGACGCCGGAACACTAGATCTTCTCGTCTCAGACCATAAAGCGCAAATAATAAATATAAAAACATCAAAAGTGAGTGGAGACATCAGCACAAGCAATACTAGGAGAAATTATAGTATGAATAATTTTCAAAACTTCAAAAATCTCTTAGAGAAAGAACAATGGGTGGAGGTATATACAGCAAACTCAGCTGACACAAAGATGGAGAGTTTTATGGAAATTTTCCTATTCTACCAAGAACTGTCTTTCCCAACCATAAAAGTAAATGGAAGAAAAAATAAAAGCTGGATTACGCAAGAAGTTAAAGAAGCGAAAGAAAAACTACTATTTCTACATTCAATATACAAGAACAATCCCACAGAAGGTAACAAAAATGAGTACCAGTCCTACAAGAAAATATATAATAACTTACTCACTAAGGCCAAGCAGCAACATAATATTGCAATAATTTCCAACTCGGACAACAAATGTAAAACTACTTGGAGTATAATAAACAATGAAACAGGCAGGAAATACAAACAGCAAAAAGTTCCAGGTGAAAATCTTACACCAGATATTTTAAATAACTTCTTCACCAGCTGTAGTGAAAACATTGTGGAAAATCTCAAAAAAGTGAAAACAGCTCGATAGAACTCTGTCGAAATAAGCAAATCATTAATACCAATTCAATATTCTTCAGCCCACTAGTCCCTGAGGACATTCTTTGTCTAATAAAACAACTTAAGAACAAAAAAAAGTGAAGATATATATGATATTAGCACCCATCTAATGAAAAATATTGCAGAATATATTATCGATCCACTGTGTCACAATAATAATATAATAATAATAATAATAATAATATAATATAATAATAATAATATAATAATATTTTTATTTATTTCAGAAACTGTACAGACGTGCAGTTAAGAAATATTGTCGACACAATTACAAAAATTATATACATATAGAGAACTTACAAATAACATTGTGACACTTAACACAAAAAATACATGTAAATAGAAACAAATAAATAAGTTAAGTAAAATATAACATATCACTCACGTGTAATAAAATATACTAGAAACAGTAGAGATTACATGGAAGATACAAATTCGTCAACAGTATAGCAGTTTATATCCAACAATAAAGATTTTAAAGCCCTTTTAAATTTAAAAATAGTTGTCATTGATCTAACATTTTCTGGTAAGCTGTTAAAAAATTTACAACCCATAAAAAAAAGACCTTTTTGATACAAAGTCGTTCTATGCTCTTCGGGTAGGAGGAGATTTTTTTTTCTAGTGTTATATTGATGATCTGTTCTTATTTCATCAAATTTAGCCTTATTTTTGTAAACAAAACACGATATTTCATATATATATACAGCACTTAAAGTAGGAATATTCAATCTCTTAAAGGCTTCCCTACAAGACACATTGTACCCAAGATTAGCTATTATGCGTATAGCCCGTTTTTGCAAAAGGAAGATTCTATGAGCCTCAGATGATGAACCCCAATGCACAATACCATACTTAATACAAGAATGAAAAGATGCAAAGTATAGTTGTCTTACAATTGATTCACTGCATTGTTTAGATGTTATTGCCAGGGCATAGCAGGTCTTAGACAGTTTACCACACATATCATGAATATGGTTAGACCATTTCAGGTTACAATCAATTCTCAATCCAAGCATTTTGGAATCATTGGCATATTTGACGCTTGTAGTTGGAGATAAAAGAATATCGGACATAAGAGCAATGTTAGACTGTACTGTTCTAAAAATCATGCAAGTTGTTTTACTTTGATTGACACACAATTTGTTTTTTTGAGTCCACAGCATTACTTTATCGTAAATTGTTTTTGCACAGTGTTCAGCATCAGCTAGGGTATTAGATTTTATTAAAATGTTTGTATCATCAGCATAAGACACTGTCAAACATGATGGATGTTGAATAAATTTCAACATATCGTTAATATAAATAATAAAAAGTGTGGGCCCTAGAATAGACCCTTGAGGTACCCCAACGCTGACAGTTTCTAAGCCCGATACAACATTTTCAATACAAACCTGCTGATATCTATTTGACAAATATGACACGAACCAATCATGAGCAACACCCCTTACTCCATACCTCTCAAGCTTCGTTAGCAATATAGAGTGGTCGACACAGTCAAAAGCTCTTGAAAAATCTATAAAGAGTCCTAAAGCTACTTGGCCTTTATCAATTGTACTCATAATACTATTCAAGAAATCGCTTAAAGCGGTGTCTATACTTTTATGTTTAGTAAAGCCATGTTGACTAGTAGAGAGCTTATTATGCAACATTAGAAAACTTATTAGTTGAGAGTTTACAGCAGACTCAAAAACCTTTGACATACTAGGTGATAGACTGATACCCCTATAATTTTCAAACAAGTTATATAGTAAACACCTGTCTTGAAGAAGGTACCTTTCCGAGTATCCTAAAAAATTCAAAAGTAATTCCCATATATAAAAAGGGTTATATCACAGTTGCCGATAATTTTAGACCCATTACATTATTACCAGCTCCATCAAAGGTACTAGAATTAGCAATTTACAAACAAATCTATGAATACATGGAACACAATAAATATTTTTACACAGAGCAATATGGTTTTAAAAAAAATAAAAACACCTCGGATGCGATATTAAAACTTATAGAAAATGTATATGAAGCCTTTGAAGAAAAACGATTATGCCACTCTATTTTTATCGATCTCTCAAAGGCCTTTGACTGTGTATCACACCCACTTCTGGAAGAAAAACTTGAATATTATGGAATACGGGGACCAGCACTTCAACTACGTAAATCCTACTTAAAAGATAGACCTCAAATAGTACACTGCCATGGAACAAATAGCACACCGTTATATATGAGGCGAGAAGTTCCCCAAGGCTCGATCCTGGGCCCCCTCCTGTTTGTTATATATAATAATGACTTACCAGATAATATGAAAGCTAACGTCATAAATTTAATGACCCTAATGTATGCAGATGACACCACTTTCAGCATTAAAGCTCCACAAAATTCAAAACTGGAAGATATCAGTGAAATTGTGCTTACAATAGCTAAACTGTGATTCAACAAAAACAAACTCTTCATCAATGAAAACAAAACTGATGATATGACTTTCTCGGTAAATAAAACTAGTAACCAATCCTGTAAGTTTTTAGGTATTAACATAGATACCTAAGTGACATGGACCAACCACATAGACAATTTATGTAAAAAGCTCTCCTCCATAGTATTTATGCTCAGAAGGATTACCACTATTGTAAATACTGAAGCCGCACTCTCCTGCTATCATGCCATATTCCACTCTCAAATGAAATATGGAATATTGTCTTGGGGTTCCGCAGCTAATATCCATATCCAAAGAATTCTAATTCTCCAGAAGGCAGCGATTCGAGGAATACTTCAGAGAAGCCATTACGACTCTTTTAAACCACTATGTAGACAATTAAACATAATGACAGTTTTCTCTTTAATAATTTATGAAAATGCCCTCTATGTAAAACAGCATTTAAGTGATTTTCAAACATTTGGTGAAGTGCATGACTACAACACAAGGCATAAAGAAGATTTGGTGTGTCCATACACAAGACTTAAAAAAACCGAATTTAGTGGTCTAAAATTCTATAATGCCCTGCCTATAAATATGAAGCTGCTCAATGTAAAAAAATTTAAATACGAGCTAAAGAAATTTTTAATCAATGCCTGTCTCTACAATATACACGACTTTTATTCTCATTGTAATAATAATTTGTGAAATCTTAGTGAGTAATTGTAACTTACCACTACTTACTGTGTATCCTTTTTAATGCTGTGCATTGTCCATTTTAATACTATTTTTTTTTACCTATTTTAGTTCCCTTGCAATTACTCCTAATCTTCCTTTTGATTAATTGTAGCACCTACTGTATTTCTTATCAAATGACTTATCTATAAACAGTACTGTTTCTCAGATCAATAAATTGTTATTATTATTATTATTATATATCGTAAATATTTTCATAATATCCAGAAATATTAGTTCACTCTGTATTTACGCCTATCCGCCCAAGCATCAGTATTTACTTTTAAATCTTAAAAACTTCAATGCTAAATCATAATCTGATTGATGATTGACATCTCCATTATGTGTTTACACTTTTTAGGTCTCCTCCATTTTACAAGAAAACATGAGCATAATGACGTTCGTATCAAAGACCCAAGTTTATATCAAGCTTGTCAGTTTAATTTCTGCTAGGTACGTTGACATCCAATATATCCCCATCCTCTGACGTTTCCTTATAATATTGAAAATAAATAGACAATTTCGAGGCGAACTCAAACTAAATCGCATATTACCGTTCTATAGAATTAACAAATTGAAATTAACGACTTCACATGCACCACAGATGACTTTCTCATAGTTTACAAATGTGTATAAATATTAAAATATTTAATAACTACCAATTTACTGATTAAATATATATGGGATTCTAGAAAGTGCAGAGACGCTAACAGAATACCATATTATTTTTGATAAAAAGCAGTTTAGAACATTTTTGTGAACAAAATTCATCACAATATGAATAAAACTTATCATTGGAGTCCCTTCTTCCATATTCATTTATTTACAATATTTGATGGGTTTTCCGAAAATATTACTCATAATTCTTTTCAAATAATGAAATCTGCAGACATTCTTATTCGCCCTTAGAAACACAAAAATAAATTGTACGCAAAATATGCTAAATATGGTGGGAATTCAAAAAGACGCCTTTCGTCAAAATTGTTAAGCAAAATGCTCTTGAATTATCGTTCTGTATTTTTAAAACACTTTTTATTTAGCACTTTTAGCCCAAACATGGCTTTCCTGAATATCTCACGATTTAAACTAAGTATTTGGATTAAAAATCTAGAAATGAGTTATATAAACACATGATCATTCAGTCGTCAGTGCATCTAGGTTTCTCTCTGAGTATACCTAACGGTGTGAATTCGAGCCTCACCTACTGCAAAGCCATTTTTTAAAATTATCCCTAAAAATGGTTCAGATCCCACTATAATCTGTAGAGCCCCGTCACCTTCTTTCAGGCGAATCTAGACCCCTTACACTTGAGAGTCATTCGGGTGACCCGAAAGATTATTCAAATGTTTCCAATATTCTAATTTCTAAACAATTTGCTTTAATACAGATCGCAGTATATGTATTGTATATATGTTGCAATAACAAATAAAATTTTGAAACCAAGTGGCATTTTGTACATACCATTGCTGGTAAATATAAAATGAAATCAGTAATTCTCATAAATGTTCAGTTCTAAACTTACTTAATTTAACCTAAGCAACTAAAGTTGAAGTTCTACCAGTTATAAACTAGTAGAACTTCAAGAAAATCTCCACCGTTTGCCACTGTCCATATTCTAATCTCCTTGTTACACAATAGCTCTAGGCCAACACGCGGCCAGCTAGATCTCCTGACCTAACTCTTCTTGATTATTATGTTTGGGGGAAACAATCGGTGTACAGCACACAAGTCACCACTAGAGAGGAACTACGACAGCGGGTAGTAACAGCATTTAATGGCATGAGGAACCAGAGACAAACCATCGGGAAGGCCACACGACATTTATTGGTGCGGTACCGGAAATGTATCGAAGTTAGGGGAGAACATTTTGAGAACGTCATAAATTTTGAGCGTTGCTTATGTAATATTATGACTTTAAGCTTGTTTGTTTGTTAAAATTGTTATGACATTTATGTGTGCTTTCTATTTTTATGGTTATTCTCATAATGCATTCAAATTTTATCATTTTATCTAAATTACATAAAATAATTCGGAGGTGTGGTATCGGTCACCAGTTTAAGTGGCGCGATCGATCAGTGAGTAGTGCTCGTTGCTTGAGTTCGGCACTTGGATGGGTGACCAGTATCCCATCTCGCCGTCCTGGTAAAGTGGTACAGTAGCAATTAGCGAAACTTCGCCAGGAAGTTAGTATCAATAAGGCATTAAAATAAAAAAATTTAAAAAACAAATAAAAAATTTCACAGTTACGAACCTGTATTTATCTTACTAGGTATGTTATTCGCATGTATTATGTGCAGTCTTCGAAGGGATGTGAATCTAAAGCATTTGAATGGACTCTATCAAACTGTTCCATAAATAATGCCTGGTCAAAGTGTTAGTCGTGATGCGCTAAATTGCTTTGTGATTTTTCGCCGAAACGGTTTAGGTGTGCCATCAAAATTGAATCGCTATTCTTATAGCACTTTTTGAACTTTTCAAATCCGCTAATAGTTTTCCAGAAGTAGGAGAGAAAAATGCCGCCTTTTTGGTCAAAAGAGGAGGTCAGATTTTTTCCGAGTACGTCCCTGGATTTTTCAAAACCAAGTAGGTTAATCTGACAAGTCCCAACTGAGAGATGTTACTGGCAAATTTCATTCGATTACATCTAACCGTTGCAGAGATATAGCTATTTGAATTTTCAGACCAATTTTCTTAACCACTGGACAAAAATTTTTTTCCTTTCTGATATAGACTTGCCTTGAAGTGCTCAATCTGCCATTAGGCTATGGTGCATTGCTCGTGAATCACCCTGTATACATTTAATAATTTTTATAAAACTTAGGCTAATAATATCTACTTTATGGTTAAAGTCATTTTATTATAAATAAAGCAACCCCATTATTTTGGTTATGATTTCCCATGTTATAGTATACATCATAAGTGAGAGGTTACGAATATCATTATGATAAAATGTGAAGTTTCAGGTTTCAATATGCCATTGTACCTCTTAATATTATTCTCTAATTAGTTTCGATAAGTTGATAATAGAAGTCCCTATAATATAAAGATTCATTTTAAATTTTTATTTGTATATAACCTCTAGTCTCCGTATTTCTGATCTAGGGAAGCGTTGAATTACACTGGAATAAAAATATCATGTTCCGCTTTCCAGCTGACCTCACAAGTCATCCCCTACCTTGCAATACGTCGTTTCAAAGGACATAAAGCCGCAGTTTTTTTATATCTTAAAAGCTGAAATTTGTGCTCGTGAGATAGAGCCAAGAAGTGTTACATTAAATCCTTTCTGAAAACATCACGATATAAAGAGTTATGTTGAATAAAAACACGTCGAGGGAGATGTTAAAAGATACTATAAAACAGATATATTCTCCCCCAGATACTTATCATATCTTTAATAACAATAATACCACACAGCAAATACTAGGATAAACCAGCAGTTTTCAAACTGCGAGACGACCGTATATTTGGAAAATAATATTTACAGGTTTGTCAAACAAAGCTTAACCGTTCGATCTTTTTATACAAAATGTTGGTCTTAAATTCAGTCCGGTTTTATTTATTTTATGGTCGTGGACCCCATTACATATGGTGGTCCTGCGGAAGGAAGGCAAGGCAAGAGGAAGCCAGTGGTGCCCCAATATATATTAACCCCAGTCATTGGTTGGAGCTAACATGCATTTTCTGAGGCATTAACGCTTTAGTCCACTATGAATTTAATTTCAGAAAGTGCCTAGCTGAAGAATCCATAGAGACTGATGGTTCTTGATAATTCACAAACTTTGTACACTTTAATCTAAATAGAGGCAAAGTTGTAATATTACTCAATTTTTCTAAAGATTTAGATAAAGACAGCTAGGTATAAATGGTAACACATTGCAGGTTGTATTACATGGCCTATGTCCATTTAACAGTATTATTTAAAAACTAGTGTTTTGGTTATATTTACCACCATCTGTATAACATTTTTTGATTCAGTTTTTGTAAGTGAAACTGTTTTCAACTAACAGAATTTTACATGTATAACTGCTAAACCATTTCACACTGTTTATGTACTTAGTTTTATATCTTAGGAACTTGGTCATTTTCTATTAACTATTATGTATCTCATTTCCGTTATAATACAGCATTATTATCCCAGGAAACAATTGTCTACAATACATTCATTTACATTAGATATCTATTTTTCAATTTTTATACTTTTGTTTACTATGGAGTACATATGGTTATTTTCCTTACCATTTCTCATTCTATATATAGTAAATCCTATAAGATGTAATATATTTACTGAGTTATCAATACGTTTTACTATTTATTTACATCTGTTCCTATTTGTGGTTATGTATAAAATAGAAATTACAAACTGAGGCAAAGACATTGGTATGGAACAAAAACTTTTTGGTAGCGTTATTTCCCAGTAAACAGGAGAAAAAGTTTACCTTATCAGTAAAACTCACCAGGAAGTCATTTGCTTGCAGCCTTTGTACTGATTCAAACGTATATAATTTTTAACTGTGGACTTCAGTAATTGATATTACAATTTTTATATCCCAGTTAACAAGTGTTGAACATACAGGTAATTTCATTATTCATTTAAAAATTTAATTAATCTTCAAATTTTGCCTTTGACATAATTTCAATTATTTTTAAAATAAATTTGAATTCAGTCAATTCTTTTTTAATTTAATAAGTAGTTAAAATACTGTATGTACCACATGGTTTTAAATATATTTTTCTCTTTTCTTTTCATCTTTTTGGCAATTTATAGTCTATGAAATCAGCTTAAATATATTTTGTATAGTTAAGTTGTTTAAATTTTGTACAGCTAACTTGCTTATATATGTACTTTTAACTTGCTTAAATTTTGTACATGCATTCATGCTTAGATATTTACATGCTTACATGCTTCGATGCTTATATTCTTAGATACTTAAATTCTGAGATACTTCTTCTACATTCCTGCATAGTTTTTGCATAGCTTATCTTTCATAGATAAAATTTCGATATCTTTTCATTAAACCACATAGTTGGTTAATTTTCCTACAACTTTCACCCCATTTCATTAAGAGACGTAAATTGCCAAGGAAACTTTAGAATTCATTCTTGCAACAAGAGACAATTGTGGGCCTGGATTGCTGTCCCAGAACCAGTCACCTCAACCATAATCAATTCAGGATACTGGTATAAATTTCTTATATATATATATATATATATGTTGTTTTTTTTTATTTCAATTTGTCTTTCAAACCGATTTGTCTATTTTTCATGTAATATATTTTAACATTCATTTTAAACTATCTTTTTATTTCTCTTACCAACAATTTCAGTCTGATCTATAGTAGACTGGTTATTCGAGAAAAAGAGACAATTTTGCTTATTTTACTATAGATGGTGCCCAATTTAACATCAATTTTTCTTTGTCTCCTTTTCTCGAAATAAACAGAAATCTGTCGCTTATGCTGTACATGTCAGAAAGGGTAAGTTTCTCCACTCTTACGAATGCTCTGGACCCACGGCTCTCTGCTCCGACTTAAACCAGCTAGTCATCCGCATATGTTGCCTCAATTCTTTCTCAAAAATAAATGATAAGAGAAAGGAGGTAACAGTTGTACATGCATAAGAGGAAGTAAGGGTAAAATACATTAATGTGAACTCCATGAAGTTTAAAGTTCACCTGGAAGTTTCACAAGGTTTTATTCTGGGCCCGCTATTATTCATGTTATACATCAATTATGTGTTTAATTTTACTTAAGAGACTATGGCCGAATCTCCTGGTGAAATAAATACAGAAGTTAAAACCTGGTTAGATAAGGTAAGTAGACGAAGAGGTGACAGGTGACAAGAACTCGATGATATCCATCACCTTGGTCTGGTGGTCAAGGGGAATTATATTAGGCTTATTTACTCAAATTGCACTTTGTGAATCGGTTAATCTATTTTCGATTTTCGAGTTAAAAATGAAAGAATGTATTATAAGGACAGATAAAAGTGAATACATTGTATACACCCCTAATTTGACATTAAGAACGAAAAACGTTTAGTTTACGACATAGATTGGCAGAGATAGAGTATAAAGCTTTGGCATAGACAGAATATTTATTTATACCATCAGAACGTCAGAAAGCGATTGTGCAAAATACTTTTATATAAATATAGTTGGCTACTTTCTTTACCTTCATTTGGAATAGATACACACGACTAAAATCGAATTTTATTTTTATTTGTGCTCTGTAGTATCTTATGTAAGTTTATGCTGTTTAGTCCTTGATTAGAAGATTCAAAATAATATCTGTTGTATAACCGTTTGTATCAAAGAGAAATGTTGAACTTCGCTATAACTATCTAATAGTGAAACTCATAAACCACCTGAATTTAGTAGTAAACTTTTACAGAAAACATGTATCTGCACGTATTAGAAAGTTTTCAGAAAGGCAGTATGATGCCAATCAGAGCATACCCACAATTTAATTCATATTTAATACATTGTTATAATGTGAAGTCGTTTGCTAACAAAGGCTTGTAGATTAATGCTCATATCAGTGTTTATATCAGTTAGGATTGTAAATATTGGTTGTTAAACATACTGTGTTTTAGGTTTTATTCACTGTAGTAGAGCGAGAATTGGACAAATCATTTTCTACATATCTGCATAAAGTATCTTTTCAATCCAGTAATTTGTGGAATAATAAAAGGAAATATTTATAGAGGGTGTATATTTATCTTGTAGCCAAATTTCAAGAAACAAGTAAAAACCTAAAAACTTTTACCGTGAAACATTACTTAAGACAGTTATATGTTCTGCCAAATCATAATCAGGCTCATAAGGTGAAGAAATATTAATTTATTTTATAAATATAGTATACAGGGTGTCCCAATAATGCATCAAAATCCAATATCGGCCTTATTAGAAAACTTTGGAAAATAAATAATTTTAAAAATATTTTGAAATATACAGGGTGACTCGCTACAACGGAGCATCTTCGGGGTCGTTTTTTTTAAATGGAACACCCTATATATTTTGACATGAACGAATTCAGTAAAAAATTACCTTTCCAACGACCTCCAGATGTTTGGTTTTGACGTGGCGTTGTCGAGTTATCCGAAAAAATATGAAAATTTTGGTCCGAACAAGGTTTAACAAATTAATTCGCTATGTGTTTATTACTATTAATTGAGAAGATTTATTTTGCAATTATGTAAACAAGGGATGTACTACAACGACACAACCACCAAACATTGAATATAATTATAGAGGGTGTATTTTGTACCAGCGCTAATTCAGTACATTTCAAAGTGAATTTTCTCAATTTTTTTCAATAAAACACTCTGTATATTATTTTATTTTTGAATTGGCATGTTAATTCTCGATTTTTGTGAATAATATTCTATACCTTAAATCGATATTTCTAGAGATATTTTTATTTTTTCATTAAAAACCGTTCAATTATGATACTTTTCATTTCGAACTGAACTAGTAGTCATGATTTTGACATAAAGAGAGAATAATTGAAAGTTATCTTATTGACGTTTAATTATTAACTATTGTGACAAAGTATTTATACTTATTTTAAGCTATAAATTAGTTTAAAATTCGCACTTTCCAATATTAGATTTTTCTAGAGAAAAAATGGTTTATATTCTGGGTGCGAGTGATAAAAATTGTTTTCTATCAACTCGAATTTATAAGGAGCGATATCCGAAAGACAGCCCTCTAAAATATCATTTGAGAAGTTGATAGACTATTTGACAATATAGTAAATGAAGAAAACGAAACTATCATACTTTTGAGCATAACTGAAGATCCTCATCGCAGTATTGAGATGAGAATTGGCAAGAGAAAACGATATAAGCCGATTTACAGTCCATCGAATTCTACAAAAAAACAAATTTCATCCCTACCACATTCAACTGATGCAGGAACTGATTGATAGGGATTATGAAAATCGAATATAATTTTGCCAATGGGCAAAACAAAAAATAGGACAACAAAGACATTTTTTTGACTTTGTATTGTCTACCGATGAAGCAACATTTCATAAAAATGTTAATCGTCAAAATTATCCTTATTACGACACAATCAATAATTACATCTCACGAACAAATAGCCAAACAAAAAGTCGTTGAATTTTTGAGGAGGAATTGTTGGGGATTATGTGATAGGACCACATTTTTTTGATGGATGTGTGAATGTTCAAATTTATTTGAAATTTTTACAAGACAACTTGGAAGAATTACTGGAGGATGTCGCCAGGGATATTAGGAAGAGACTATGGTATCTCCATGTTGGAGCATCTGTGCACCACAATACAAGCTACGTACGAACATTTAAACGACTCTTTTTCAAATGGTTGGATAGGAAGAGGAAGACTCTATAGTTGCCCAAATGACCTGATTTCTTTTTGTGAGGCTGTGTTAAGGAGCAAGTGAACAAAGCTCCTATAACTACAGAAGAAAATATGAAAGAAAGAATAATGGAAATTTTTCAGGAAATTTCTGTAGATATTTTAAGAACTGTAGAATAGAATAGAATATTTTATTGATCCAGTAGGAGCATTACATATATGCTATTGGACAAGTCAAAACACACAACATATAAACAAATATTAAAATATATAAATATACACATATAATTACGTATAAAGTCAAAACATATATATGTAAACACACACACACATACATATAAAATGAGAATAATGTATACATATATCTATATAACTAGAATTCACAGAGATGTATAGAATGTAATATACGAATACGATATACTAAACGTTAATATCACTATCAAGGTATTCTTGAACAGAATATGCACATATTTTTAAAAGATATTTTTTAACAAACTTCTTAAAAACCAAGGTGTTTTTTAAATTTTTATATGACAAAGGTAAATGGTTATATAATTTTAGTCCTAAGATATTGTGGACATTTGAGGATATATTCAGATGTTTAAATGGAACATGGAAATTGCACTTATCGCGCGTATCATGAGAATGTATGGTATCATTTCTATTAAATTTATGCTGATTTTTATATACATATAACAATAATTCTAGAATATACATACTAGGTAGACGAAGTATTCCATGTTGTCGAAAAAGGTTACGACAAGAATGAACTTGTGGTACTCCCACCATACATCTCATGATGCGCTTTTGTGCAAGAAAAACATCATGTGCACTGGAAGAGTTTCCCCATATAGTGATACCATAGGATAATCTTGAATGAATTTCTCCAAAATAAAAGAGTAGTAGACCAGACATATCCAAAACTCTTTTCAGTGTTCTAACTTGAAAACATTTAGAGTGTAAAGTACTAGTAAGTCTCCTACAGTGATTACTGAATGTCAACGTGTTATCAAAATCTATGCCAAGAAATGTTATGCAACTACTTTTCTCAATGTTAAAATCATTTATTTTTATATTAAGACTGGGAATATTAGTCTTTTGGCGAGTGTGAAATGTCACATAACTTGTTTTTGAAGCATTGAACAACAATAAGTTTTTACTAAACCAGTTACAAAGATGATCAACAGTAGTATCAATTTTACGTTGCAGTGAAACATGAGACATATCAGAAAAAAGAAGTGTTGCATCATCAGCGTACAATGAAATAGAAGCCTGAGTAAGCATGGTAGGTAACTCGTTAATGAAAATAATGAACAGAATGGGGCCCAGTACAGATCCTTGAGGCACACCCATTTCATTATCTAGTAATGTTGACATGTAAGAAGTTTTCCTATTTTGTTCTGAGTAATTTATTTTCATCATTTGGTTTCTTTCACTAAGATAGGAGACAAACCAATAGTATGGTTTGCCTCTTACTCCATATCTGTTTAATTTATTCAGCAATAAATCATGTTGAACACAATCAAACGCCCGACTCAGATCACAAAAAATTCCAGTTGAACTTTCACCCTTTTCAATTGCGTCCAATATTTTTTCATAGAAAGAATGTATCGCCGTAATTGTTGAATATCCAGAACGGAAGCCGTGCTGGTTATCATTTAATACATTATTAAGGCGTAAAAATTGTATTAGCTGTAGTAACATTGCATATTCATATATCTTGGATATTATAGGTGGTACAGATATGGGTCGATAGTTGTTCATATCTTTAACGTCGCCCTTTTTGAAAATTGGTGAAACTACCGATGTTTTAAGTCGAGTTAGAAATGTTCCTTCGCTAAATGATGTATTAATTACATGAGTTAAAGGATGTATAATGTGTTCAGCAATCGTTTTAAGTAAATTGCTTGAAATGTTATCATTTCCAGTGGAGTACTTGTTTTTTAATTTATGTTTTATGATGAACAGAACCTCGTCCTCTGTAACGTGTGAGAGAAACATGCTGTTAAGAATTGTGGCTTCATTGAGATTTAAATTTGAATCTGATTTTTGTATTTTATTTATTGTTTCATAGGGTTCATTTATAAAGAAACTATTAAATTTGTTACATATTTCTTCAGGCTTTGCAGTACTAATACCGTTTATTTCTAATTCAATATTTTTTTGGTGTCTAGATCATGTCAGTAGATCATTCGAAAATCGTCTACAGAAATGCATAGACGTACTGGGAGGCGACTTTGAACAGTTTCTATAAATACTAGGTATTATTTATTTCATTAAATAGGTTCAAAATAACTTAGAATTTTTTAAATAGTGCAAATTTTTGTATTACCTAATACCATATTTTTCTGATTCCATTATTTATGTCAACTTTTTTGTAATATTAAACGATTATTTAAATTTTTTTAAGATAAACTCAAATGTGATTCAATTAAACTGTGAAAAAATACTACTGAGGCTAGTAAGACGCACCTAGAAAAACATTTTATGTCAAAATCATGGCTACTAGATCAGTTCGAAATGAAAAATATTATAATTTAACAGTTTTAATCAAAAAGTGAAAATATCTCTAGAAATATTGATTTTAGGTATAGAATACTATAAGCAAAATCATAGAGAATAACGTGCCAATTCAAAACTACAATAATATACAGAGTGTTCCATGCATTTGAAAAATTTGAAAAAATTCAATTTGAAATGTCCTGAATCAGCGCTAGATAGAATACATCTTATATAATTATAATCAATATTTGGTTATAGTACATCCCTTTTGTACATAATTACAAAATAAATCTTCTTGATTAATAGTAATACACACGCAGAGATAACTAATTTGTTAAACCTCGTTCCGACCAAATTAAAAGTAATTTTACACTGAATTCATAAATGTAAAAATATATAGGTTGTTCCATTAAAAAAGATGACCTCGAAGATGCTCCGCTGTAGAGAGGCACCCTGTGTATTTTAAAATATTTTTAAAATGTGTGCCTTTTGACACTATACCACTTCCATAAGTCATAGGCCGATATTGGGCTTTGACGCACTCTTGCCCAAGTAGCACAAATTGCTTTGTAAAAACTCTTTGAATATCTACTCCACCTTTTTATAAAGCTTAATATTTTATAATTAATGGTTAACAACAATAGTCCAGTATTTATGAAGTATCTATATAACCAAAATATGCACAGTTTATGCAGACTCAGTAAACCCTATAAGAGATATATAAATGCTTATAGTAACATTATGGCAACCTCTTTGTTTCGTCTTACCTGCCATTATAAACGTCTTACCAGCCATTATAAAAATAAAATAATAAAAATAAAATAAACACTACAGAAATTGGACAACCCCCAATTCCAGAAGCCAGGGCTTGTGCGGAAGGGGGTTACACATTGAAAAAACGCGGACATACAACCATTTCCTCCGACAATGCCAGTGCCGGAGCCAGGATTCGAACCCGGTGGTGCGATATCCGTGTGATTAATCGCGATTGCCACCTCGCGCCTTAGCCCACTTGGCTGTCGACCAGCATCATGTTATATAACTGCTAAGAAGCTGTTATATAAATGCTGCAAGTAAGTTTTTATACTGAAAAATTGCTCTAAATGTGAGTTACTGTTTGCAGTTATAAAGCATCGATTTTACAGTGTCTCTAGCAGCTTCAATGTAATGACTTTCTTATGGCAAATTAGTAGGAAGCCGAATGAATATTCCCTGCGAATTAGTGTTTGTTGTGGTTCGTAGAAAACTAAATTTGTCATGCGCGAAGAAACTTTTTCTGTTGAAATATGCTATTCCACTTCGAAATAAATAGACGCGCTTCCAAAATTCCTTGAATTTGATAATGTTGAAAATTAGTTTAAAATTTTTTTAAATTTTTTTTCTATAGAATTGTTTTAAAATGATAAACCACGTATTTTGAACACCCCATTGCTGTTAATATAAGTTTGCCTTTCCAAGTGATCCAAAGAAGCTCACTACAGAAGCAGCTATAAATTCTTAAAACAGCATATTGGCAGTGTAGTTGTAAATCCTCGGACAGGTGAATTTTCTTTGATAGAAATCCACATTTTGTGTAATAATTGAATTCATGATTTAACATCATTTTGATTTTGAGGACATGATATAATCACTTTTGTTTACATTTCAGACCTACACTTCTTATTGGTTTTGGTAGATTTTTGTAGTTTGTAGAAAATGAATTTTTGCTGCATAACAAGAAAAATTTGAAGGAAAGTCAAGTGATATTGGAGGTTATGAAGCGGAGTAAGTTTAGCTGTATAAGAGTTCTATAAAGGCTGAAGATTGCAGCTACATAGCTCCAAAACAGAATTTCAGTTGAATAAATGCTTTATAAAATACCTCTTTTACTATGCGCAAAACTCATTTATAAATAATCTGTATTAGGGCTGACGTAAATGGCTTATGGCTTATAAATACAGCAGCTGTAAAATTTTGCTTTAAAAACCTTTAAAACTCAATTTTATAAAGCTATTATAGAGAAATTGCTGAGCTGTGAAACAGATGTATAAATGTTATATAAAGGTTTATACAAATATACATGGTGTGTATCCATATAATAGACCTTACTAGGCCTCTTATAAATTAAAAAAAACTGTATAAGATGCTTTAATAAAGAAGCTTTATATTTATGCTGTGAAAGCATTTTACCAGGAATCTTATTCCGCCAAGTTACTTTATACGCAGTTTAGTGTTGAATAAAGCATCAATATAACTAATTTTATGTACAAGTTGCCATAATGCATTATTTATAAAGCTTTAAGCGTAATGAGGGGACGACATGTGTTACTTGGGGGGACACCCTGTATACTTATTATGACAATTTTTTTCTCAAAGTTTATTGCAAACATGCTGTATCTGGTCAATTCTACTTTATGGGTATGGAACTTGAACACTGTCAAGAATTTTCATAAAGAAAGCCAACTCTTGGATAACATTAAAATGGCTGCTTGATAAAACATATTTCGAGTTTCATTTTTTCACTGTCTCTGTATTTGCAAAAACTATTTCGCATTGGACTTGATTACTAGCTTTTCAAGAATAGCATTATTTGGCGCAGCTGTAGATAGGTTTCAGAAGACATGCTTAATTTAGGAAATAAATATCACATCATAATATATGGATTACAGATAATATTATTGAAACACATTGTTGTGTTATTGAGTCTGAATAATCGATGATAATGAATTGTTAAATATTTGTTTAATTAGATAAAATGTAAGTACCCTTCCAATGCGCCAAGTACTGGAAAATCCCTCATTATTATGCATTATATTCGTTTAAAACACAAAAAAATCAATTAACTTAAATATCGAGTTTGATCTTATTTTATCCGGTTATGGGAGAAACGTTGGCCGACGTGATCGGGACATCAGTCAAACTTGTTGGTCTTCTTTCAGTAGCTTTCTTTCCCACTAGGGCCAAATGGTAGGATCTTTTTTGTCTACGTACGGTGTAAGCTTGTTACTCAAAATGGCTATCTAGTTGTTTATATGCTAAGTGCCTATTCTTTTATCCAGATGAAAAGGACCTGTATGTGTAGTTTATGAATAGCTGCTTAAATGTGTTCTCTCAAATATTAATGCCAGTTGTACTGAGAAAATAACGAATTAGCGATTCTGAAGGAGATATGTTCATATACTTCAGAGATTATTTCTAAAATACCTCACTTTCCCGACAAAAGTAAAAAAAAAAAACGAATAATATCATATTTAAAATTTGGTTAAAAAAGTGCTATTGTACTGTAGACGTTCTTTAACGATATACGGGAAACGCAATTTGTATTACAAAAGTTATATGAAAACAAATGGCGCTTAATATATAACGTACGTGTTAAGAATACACTTAAAGGAAACACTTCGACTTATTATTGTGTATTTTACTGCAAAAAATATATTAGATACACTACAGTGGATCTGAATTCTAAACATACAGTATGTCTCACGTCTATAAGATTAGATATACTTAAAACTTACTCATTCGCAATCAATATTAGACTATACGTATTTTCAGAACTGTACTTATTCACTGTACCTATGAAATCTCATTTAATTTAGCGTTACTTCAAAACTGTTTAATAAACTAATAAATATAATGCAAGGGCTTGTCTTAGATCTTCTAAACATCTAATTAGAAATGTAGTTCACTAATTTCTTCTACGTCCAGTAACGCAAAAAAAATATTTTTTTTGTTGAAATAGGCTTAAAATGTCATGAAATTTTTAATCTAAGCAAAAAAAATTCCAGTCTGTCGGTCTGTAACTTTTTTTGTGCGCACGTTTACTCTGGAACCGTTTATGATATTGACTTGAAATTTGGTACACTTATGTATTGTAACGACATCTGGAACTAGATTATATTTTGATCTAATTCCGTTGAAGGGTTCGGGGGTAAGTGGCGTAAATAAGGGTAAATATGTAAAGCAAGCAGATAAAGGTCCATAAAATTGCAATTTAGAGCATGTACGAAGAGTCAAGGTCTCAAAATTTTTTTTGGCATCAGCCACGCCCCCACCCACACTGTCACCCCCAATACCTCCCCCACACTATTATGAAAGGGAGTAAAAAAATGAAAATATGGTTTAGTGTGTATACAAGAACGAAACGTCTCAAAAAATTCTTCTGGCGTTAGCTAAAATGGGATTTAGGTGTGTACGAGAACCAGGGGCTTTTAAAATTTATTTTGGCATTAATCACCCCTTCTACCGCCCCCATTGCCACCCCCACCCTATTGTTTAAGGGAAAAAAATTAAATTGGGATTTAGTGGGTGTACGGGAACCAAGGGCTTCTAATTTTTTTACATTTGCCACCCCCTCTATCGCCCCCACTCTATTATTAAAGGGAATAAAATATTACATTGAGATGTAATGTGTATAATACTTGGCTACAAAATCTGGATGGGGAAGTAGTGATTCCTTGGCCAGCGGTTTTTTCATTTTAACAAAATGTCAAATATCTTATCATCTTTATCGTCAAGAGCACTACATTATTTGAAAATACTCTAATTATTAAATCTGCAATTAAAAATAATTTAATGAGCTTTCTACTGTTACTTTGTGAAACAAAATTACAAATTCTGTTGGATTAGCAATAGAAAAATAATGAAATCCGTCCTCGTACATATTAAATGTATTAATATCTAATACAGCACTGACACATAACGGGATATTTAAATCGTTTCTTAAATATTTTTTAATAATGATTTTTTATTTATGATGTAAATCTTTTTAAGAAATATCTTTGATTTTAGTTCAAAAAATAGGATTTACAAATTTTTAAAAACAATGAAATCATTTTCTTTAAAGAAGATATTTAAATATTTAAAACATAAAACATGACTTTGCTCAATAGTACATTAACGACTTGCGTAGGCCTGCTTTAGTTTCGAAAATCTTGGTGACAAGGCCATTATGGCTCTTTATAAGTGTGCGAAATTTCAGCCAAATTGGTTTGATAGCTTATGCATAATTGCATTTGTTTATCCCAGAGAGCGTCTGTATGAACAATCGTCATAAGCAAGATAATGGATCTAGAGATGTTTAACAAAGTGGAACGGATTCTTAAAACATTGAACTACAACGTAAGTTAAAAAATAAACTATTTTTTCAAAAAATTGTTGTTACAAAGTCCGTTTAAATGGTGGGTGTTTTATTGCTCATAAACAAATGGAATAACTTTGTTATTTTTTATGATTAACGCTTGTAATTAGGTGCATTGAAAAGCTGTTTGAAGAACATGTATTTTAAACAAATTAATTCTCTATGACCAATAGCAGTCAAGATAGCAACTTAAAAAAAAATGAAAATGAAAGTTCTACGTTGTCTAGAAGCCGAGATATTGTTATTGTATTGAGCTCGGGCTTTTCAAGAGCCAGGACTTCATACTCATTGCATACATTACATACCTATCAATTGAATCATAAAACATAGGTCGTCATTGAATATTTGTGAAAATTTGAACTCCTAATGTTTATAAATAATACAGATATGATTTTTTTTAAAGTTGCTATCTTGACTGCTATTGGTAGCAGAGGATTAATTTTTTTATATACGTGTTTTTCAAACGGCTTTTCAATGCAACTAATTATAGTGTATACGACCAGAATTAAAACAGTATAAAAACTAAAAGCCGGCAAGAACAGTCGGCATCTCTTTATTGTTTTTCTTATGACGAGCATTTCTGTTTACCTTCGCAAGAGATGCCGACTGTTTTTGCCGGCTTCTAGTTTTTATACGATTTCAATTCTGGTCGTATACAGTATACAAGCGTTTATCATAAAAAATAACAAAGTTATTCTAATTGCTTATAAGCAAAAAACACACACCTTCTAAACGGACTTTTTAACGACAATTTTTTGAACAAATATTTTATTTTTCCTACTTACCTTGTAGTTGAACCTTTCAAGAACCCATCCCACGATCTATGGGATAAACAAATAACAAATGCAATTATTCCTAAACTATCAAATCGATGAAATGAAATTAAAGGTCTTTTTAATACCTACAACTTTTACTAATAGGGGCGAGCGTAGGTGCGTCTTTACTATGTACATACTTCGGTATGCGATGTAAAGCAACGACAAGCGCAGCTAGTACTTGGATGGGTGACGATTCCAACGGAAACCGCGTTCTCGCCTCACACATCTTCCAGCGGCTTGTATATCAGTGTATGCGCGAAAGCTGTACAACCTTAGGCGAGGGTTGTATAGGAGATATACCATCCTTCGGAGGGGATGTAAAGCCGTCGGTCCCTTGTCTATTAAATCTTAGGCAAGTAAAAGATCCCTACTCTTCTTAAGGGAAGAGGTTCGGCAAAATTCCTGGTTGGGGGTAGCTCGTCTACAGGCGTCGGTGTTAGGCCTCAGTAGCGGAAATAGGCCGACGTTAAATAAATGTATAAAAAAAAACTTTTACTAATATTACTTTTCTCTAAAACGTAATTGGAAAACTCTACGGTCCGAAAACTGAGTTTTCGACTTTGGTCGTTGTTTATAAAAAAAATAACGCATTTTTCATTTACTAACCCTCCCTCTGACTTATATCCTTCAAATTAGATCAACTGTCTTTTTATACAGACTGGAATAAATGATTAATCATTGTTAAGAGCAGTTTGATAGTTTAAAAATATCACCTTGAATAAAATATATTTATCATAATACCATAAAGAAAATATTATTAAAATATAATTCTATATATACGTCCTGTGAAAAGAATGTTTTCTTATGCAAATGTTTATAAACTCGAGATGTCAAGATGCTTTGACTGATTTTTAAGACCATTGTATTATGTAATTTTAATGTCAAATATTAATTTAGTTTAGTTTACTACTTCATATTTCTCGTTAATATATTTGACTTGTTAATTTAAAAAACACTGCATATTGTAACTTAATTTTATGTAGTTATAAATTATACTAGTGTCATTTAAGTACCAGCAATGTTGAATTAGTTAGGAATGCTTTGCTCTTCTATAACTATTTAATTCTGTTAAAAGGGGTTCGGCAATTTTTAAATGATTATTTATTAAACGATCTTAAATATTTTATATCATCGGGAAGAAATAAACTACTTTAATAATAATTTAAATGGTATAAGATAATGGGTATGGTTAAATAATTTTTAGTGAAATCGCAGATGATTTAGATTGCACGCAATGCATTTACTTAATATAGCTCATAAATATTTTTTTATGCAAAACTTTTTGAAAATGATTTTACAGCTCCGAATATAACTTTATCTAAAAAATAAATCACTAGAAATGAAACTGGCTTGAGAAGTTGGAATACCAATACTTCTTAAGTATCTGTGGCTGGTCAAATCATTGTTTCTTATAATATGGATTATTTAAGGTTACTGAATATTTAATATTTAATCACTACTTTGCTCGATAGGTTCGTTCTATTAATTATCTCACTTCACAAGTTGAAGTATTTAAAATACTTGTAAGTGCTTTTGCTTGTCGATTGTTTCTTAGTAAGCAATACATTATTTTTATAATCATTCTGTAATTTTTCCTAACTTTTTACGTTTTTAAAAAGCATATCAACAAGTGTGCATTTTTACTGCTTTTATCACTTTCTAAGCATTAAATAAATAACAGCCAGAAGAATATTATTAAATAAAATTCACACATATACCATCGAGTAGAAACAAAAAACCTTTTTTATTTCGACACTGTTAGACGAACCGATAAAAACAAAATTGTTGCCATTCGTAAGGTTTATGAAGCACTAAAGGACGATTTATTTGAAATCCTTTCGCAAATTCACAATTGTAGTAAAAGGAAATGGAAACGTGATCATCATATCTTTTATAGCGCTTAGTGTCACTCAAGAATATATTTTATATCATATCATACCGCATTGCAAAAAATTGTAAAAGGTTATTTCCTGGCGATTTTTCTACGTCTCGCTAAAGATAAATGTTAAGGAAACGGAATTGGTATACCATTTACAGTCGCTCTCGTCGGTGACTATTATACGTACAAGATGATATCTAGCACATCCTCTCTAGTGTTAACAGTGACAGCATCTTATAGCAGGTTTGTAGCTATAACTATTGGCAAAAGATAAAACTAACAATTCATTTGCTCTGAATAATTAACAAATATTTGTAGAGACACGCTAGCATGTTACTTAAGTGACCATATGTTAACGTTTTTTTCCTTGCGGATTAGTTCGTTCTGAATAATTTTTAACGTACATTAGCGTATCTAGAATTTACCGATTTTTTTTTTAAATATCAACTTGATATAAAAGTAAGTAATATTTGAAATATTATTTTCCTTAAAAATGTTGGAAAACAACTTACCATCGTCAATATAGGGTCCAGCAAAGGCCGCTGGAACGAGTTCAGCCAAAACGAGCACCAAACAGGAAGCAAGTATCAACCAAGTATACTTCATCTCGTAACGAATTAACGAAAAGTAAACTAAATAACTTGTGTCACAGGTGGTATTTTGTTGAAGAATGAGCATCCACAGAGTCGGGACGCGGATATAATGCGGAGACGCCTCCCTTTTGAAAGAGCATGCGTTCATATTCGGCGCCCACGGTGTCTAACATAGTGGTTAAAGAATTAACGAATCAACCACGGTTACAATTACCACTCGTATCCAGTAGGGTAGAAAATTGATTAGTTAACTAATAGTAATAATAAATTAATTTGTGAGGTTAACAAAAATAGAATAATAAATTACTTTGCTAACAGTTGTTCAATATTTATGTTACTTGTTATTTCTTTCCCTACATGTGTTTCTCCGACCGGTACCTAATAAGTTTTAATAAAGCTCTTATTGAGCATTTGTTTGATGTTAATTTGCAGTGCTAGTTGACTTCAGGAGGTGATTCATTTATTGAAAAGTTTGTAGAAAATGGTATTAAGACCACTTTGAAGATGTGTAATATTTAATAAAATTTTAAAAATCAAAACTAACCAGTATACAGTGTTTCGTTCAAAAAATTGTAACAGATATACCAAGTAGAATATAACAATGGCTAAATCGTGGTTTAATATTGGATAAATAGATACCTACACTAAAACTGTGAAAAACATACCGATATTGAGCAATATTTTCTAATTTATTTATTTATTCATTTATTTATTGCATGCACTGCTCAACAGGTAAAATACCCAATTATAGAACAGGAATAGAAAGTTATAAAAACAAATCATAAAAGTAGAGCACATTATAAAACATTAAAAATCGATATAAGACAAAAAAACAAATAAAAAAAGCATAGAGAATAATACAAACTAACAAAAACATCAATAAATACAAATTGTAAATTACAGATAATTAAAAACAAGTTTAATGAGGTACATGTGCAGTATTAACTTAGAAAAAGACAGAAGGAAACAAAGATTAAAATTCAGTGTAAGAAAAACAAAAGTAATTGGAAAGTATTTAATTTAATTAAAAACTTCAGCTTTTATATCATTAAGGCTGCAATTAAAAATATCGAGGTTGCTACACAGTTTATTAAAATTGTTACAGATAGTGAACAAAGGCGAATTTTTTAATAAGTTTGTATGTGGAGTGGGTAAATAAAAAACTTGGTCATTACGAGAATTTAATCTAGGGACGTGAAGATTTAATTTGCAAATTATTCCAGGAACATCAAGATCATTGTGTAGCGTTTTAAATAAGAATACTTGAGAGACATATATTCGCCTGTCTTCCAGAGTAGACAACGAGAACCTTTCAAGCAATTAACTCTGCGGAAAGCCAATAGCTGGATCATCCGACTTAAACCAAAGTAGTTTAACAAACCGGCGTTGAACTGCTTCCAGGTTGCTCTTATGAATATCATAACTGGGATACCAAATAAGTGATGCATATTCAAGTTTCGACCTCACAAATGATTAGTAAAGGATTTTCAATGTATCCGTATTAGTAAATTCACGACTGGTGCGAGCTATGAATCCAAGAGCCCTAAAGGCTTCAGAGGCTATGGTATCAATGTGGTTGGTAAATGATAACTTGCTATCAAAGATTACGCCTAGGTCGCGAAAAGTTGTAGGCCTCTGAAGAGTATCACTAACAAAATGATAGTCAAAAATAATCGGATATGTTTTCAATGAGAATGACATTACGTTACTTTACTAAGACCAGCTTGAAGTTGAAAACAATCATCAATATGGTTTATAACTGAGAAAATTTTAAAGTCATCAGCATATAACAGGCAAGGCAAATCAATTTCGTCCGTTATGTCATTGATAAATATATTAAAAAATAAGGGCCCCAAGATGGATCCCTCTGGAACACCAGAGGTAGCAGCAAATTCAATTGACTTGAATCCGTTAAGAGTAACATACTGAAACCTATTTGTTAAATAAAACTTGAATAAGAGAATTAATGAGGGTGAAAGGCCAATTTTCTCTAATTTGATTAACGGTAACTGATGATCTAACTTGTCAAATGCTTTGGAGAAATCCGTATATATGTATATCAGTCTGGCAATGTTCATCTAAGGATTCAGAAATATACTGAGTTATACAGAATAAGTTAGTCGTCGTTGAACGCCCCTTCATGAATCCATGTTGGTGAATAGATATCTTAGACTTAATTGAACAATAGATACCGTCGTGAAGTAGGATTTCTAAAACTTTGCTGCAAAAATTACAGATTACAGAAATAGGCCTGCATTAACTTAAAGGTAGTATTATTCCGGGCTACTTTATCATTTACCTGCGCCCATACCAATTCAATAGGGTTAAGTTCGCAATGATAGGCTGGTAACCGTAATACAGTTATTTGATGATTCTTTGCCATTTCATCTACAATGTACTTTTTGGGTCCTTTATTAGCATTGACAATCGCCAAAAGTTCTTTTTTCGCAATAGTTGTTTGGAAAGCATTTTTTTCCTGACAATCATTCAGTTATATCAGCTTTCCACCAGGCAGTCGTAGGGGTTCGCTCAAGCTATCTGGAGTGGTAACTTGTGTTATCCAATACAATTTGAAATCTCGGAGGAATAAGATCCAACATTTGAAAAAAATTCTCCTCAAATACATCTACGTTCATATCTTCATGATAGTCACCTGTATTTTTCGATTTGAATACCAATAATCCGCCATCTACAAATCCATTAGCACTGCCAATATGCGTGATTATTAATCGTCTCCCTTTCGAACACAATGTACATAATAAATATAGTAATATTTCTATATAGTATATAATTTTTATGAATTTTAAAAAACTTAGCACACCCATGGCGGCTCCTCATTACAGGGTTTTATTACTCTACTTCATTTCCAAATGGACTATAAAAAATAAAGTTGAAAATGACCTTATTAAGAACTGGTTTGATAAGTAATTACTTACCATAAATAAAAGAAAACTTAATATCTTCCGTTTGGTTTGTGATGTACACATATTAAAGTGGAAAATAATAATATAAAATTCCTAGGGGTAATCTTGGATCCTCACGTGGGGTGGGACGAGCATATCAAATCTGTTACGAATAAAATTGGAATATACTAATTAAATATAAAAAATTCTTACCATCGTCTCAACTTAGATCTGTTGTTGAATCACATCTAAACTACGGCATAATTGCATGCGAGTAGAAAATTTTTGTAAAAGTACTACTAGGTAAGAACCAGTTATATTCATCGGATCTTGTCTTTATAGAATGCAATGTTGCTGATTTAGTCAATTATTGTTGTTAAAACGTATCTGAAAAATAATACAGCAGTAACTATCGTTTATAAGACCAGACAAACCTACAAAATAATTATGCGTGTGCCAAAAATGAATGCGAGCTCAGCGCACCGCAGTTGGAGCTTCTTGGGCCCAATATGTTTTAACGGACTCCGAGAATATATAAAAATCTCTTCAAAAAAAATTTCGAATGGAGTTAAAATTTAAAACAACATTTTTTTCTTAAAAACCTCCTTTTCTGTAAAAAGTTGTACTAAAAAGTAAAAAATAAAAAAACTTTTTACAAAGTTTTTTTCAAAAAAAAAAAAAAAATATTTTCTACTTTTTGGTCATACTGTTTGGAGGGACGTTTTACCTCCCCCCCCCCCTCCAGAGATCGCTCAATGAGAATGCCTCTTAACGATTTGTTTTGATTTCTCGCTCCTTCGCTTGCTTTCTCGCTTCTTCGTTTTGTAGATTTTATAATTTTCATCCCCGCGCCCCCTATGTGCAAAAGTAACGGTAGAATACTGTATTGTCATCCTATCTTAGTAAGTGTGCAAAATTTTATCAGTTGATTATGTCAGGAATGCAAACCGTAAACGCTTTGACAGCTGCATTCAGCTCCAGTCGCATGAAAGATGGTCAAATGTTTGTCATATATCACACATGATCCTTCCCAACGATTAAAGAAAGAAATCTTGCCCGAAGATTAATGCCAGGTCATTGATTAAAGTATGGTAATTAGAATGAGTACTTTGATTACACCGAATAAACCGTATCTAGTAAAGTCTGTTTCAATAAGTGAGTAGATAGTTTTAAGATAAGCAATTTTTTTCATAAAGAGAACGTATTTATCCATGCTTATATTATTTTATTAAAAATGCAATAGTTTTTTCTCAAGTCAAATTATTTGCCTTCATTCCATAATCTATTAATACATTGCCTCAAAGGAAAAACTCTATATTCGTAAATTCTTTCTTGTCTTTGTACGAGAATAATGTTTCAAAATTTTATGACAGCCTGTAATTTAATAATATTTTGTGAATGAACGGAAGCTTTATAAACCTGTTTTTATATAATTTAATTTCAAGAGCAATATTACATCATCGAATACAAAAGTCCTTTTACTTCACTTTGAAAGGAATTTAAATAAACCTAACTAAATTCAGTTTAATATAATAAATATTACAAAAATATGTTAAGAGATCTGCTTTAAAAAGCCAATGGTATTTCTGGGAATAACTTGTCACTAGAGTCAAATAATAATAATAGATATTTTTATTGTCTGCAATCAAAGAAGAAATAACACAACTATGCAGATTATTTCAGAATTGAATGAAATTTTGGTAGTTTATAAAACAGATAAATGTATTTAGTCCGGGAAAATTTGTTCGGATGGAATTTTTGTACCATCTTATTCAAAATGTGCTCCTTTATAAGAAAGTACAGTTTGCCAGATGGAAACGTGGTCAGGAATTATTTAAGCAACACAACACAAAATACAAAAATATTCCATCCGAATAAATTTAATTTGGATCCAGAAGTAAGTCTACGCACCTTCTAGGAAGACAGCAACGGACTATGCGCAATTAATGATATCCAAAATTTTTACAGGAATGACTTTTTCAAACTGTAAATATCATAGATTTCGTGGATATCGTAGATTTGTCAACTGTTTGTTTAAGAGAAAGGTAATCTTGTTTCTATTCGATGAAATTTTATTTATTCGGTAAAGTAGACCATAAAGCACGTTCGTTATTTTTTAAATGAACGTCATCGTTAATTCTAATGTCCACAATTGCAACTAAATAAACTGTGTTTAGTTAGTAAATATTTTAAAGTCTAGCTATGAAAACTTATACATTTCCTAAACCAGAAAATGCTACAAAAATAAAATTGAAATTTTATGAAACTTCTATTAGCACAGAACAAAATGTTCATAAAAGCCGTTTATATTTAAACTGTCTAAAGTTTTGTAATTGATTTTTAAAAAATGATAATACAAGACGAAATGAAATAAAGTATTTTCTACAATCGTGCGAAAAGTTAGTAATATTATGTAACATTTGAATAATCAAATTTATCATTTATTCAAATTTCCCCATATTTCCTTATGCTTAACACGCCCTGTATTACACATGGATGAATTTTTGTAGCTGAAATTCACTGAAGATTGCAACTATTTGTTAAATATAGTGTATAACAATTTTCTACTGTTATTGTTAGTACCATACTTTAATAACTCTTGTATATTAATCATAGTTTAGTTATATTTTATTTCATTTTATCATTTTTGTACAGTTCCCCAGTTCTTCGGCTTCATCCTAAAACATAACCTTATTTAACTACAATTTACACTTAGTGATTAATGTGAAACTATACAGATATATACTATGTCAATTCATACTTTCTATTATTCATAATATTTAGGTTTTAATGTTAAATAATTACTTACCTCTATGATTTATAGGTTATCCAATGACAATTTCCAATAAATCGTAACAAATCAGATTGTGAGACTTTATTAACTTAATGTAAAGCACTGACCTCTACTGGTATAGAAACTAATAGTTTAGTGTTTACAAAGTCGTTTATTTGTATAGTGGTGGTATTTACATAATTCGATACCAGGTGGCGCTACCTTTTACAGAATGCATTTTTAAAGTCACAATTGGTATAAACACTAGCTATTAAAATTAGGTTTCTTTACTTTTGCGAATTTACCAAAATGGTGCTATTTCCTTTAGATTCTGGTACGAAATTAGTTTTCTTTATTCAAATAGAACTAAAGAACAATCATTTTCAATTCGATTTTTGAGATTGGCAGACCACTTTTGAACTCATTTACGAAATATAGTAATTCTTCAAGATCTTTGGGTCGTAAATTTAATTGTGTGCTTACATCAGAAAGAGGTAAATCCTTTATTAATTAAAATTTTAGTAACTACTATTTCAACATATATTTTTTATCGTTTTTTTAAAGTATTATATCTGTAATTTTTTATATAGTTTGACGTTTATCAATGAGTGTAGCTAATCTATTTTTTTTTCTCCCTTATGGCTTCAGTTCATACCAATTAAATATCCAGATTAAATAATATCAAGATTAATTTAAACACCATAATTGATTTAAATAAAGGAATTTAATGTAGAATTTATTTTAAATTTGAGATTTAATCCGAACAGAAAATCAGACCTTCGTCATTCGTCCTGTCTTATATAACTATAAGAATACCTTGAAGCTTGATCATCATAATTGAGATTATGGTATATGTATTTTTGGAGCACGTATTGCTAGAGTACCTAATTACCTAAATTCCAAAGTGGAATTGTTCAAATTTTATTAAAATAAAGTACCACAAAATATTTATGCTTTGCTAAGAACTACTGGTTATATGAACTGATCCCATCACCGCTAGATATAACAAAGGTCCAAGACTGCTAGGGAACTCCTCGCCAGAATCAACCAACTCCCGATTTGCGACTTGGTAATACCTATTTCATTGTTAAATTAATTTCAACGACTTGAATTTATTATATTAAAATATATTTTTCCTTGTACATACTTTTTATAGCAATCATCAATTTTCTATTTTAATATACATTTATTTTAAACTATTTTCGTTTTAGTTGAACATTTCAGATAACTCAAATTTGTCTATAGAAATTTGTTTTTGAAAATTTAAAGAGCAGCACTGAATATACTATAGATGGCACCCTCTAAATATCACTAATAATTTACCTTAAATTGCTCTCTTTTTATTGACAAAATTTAGACTGATTAACACCGAATATTTTGCAAAATGAAAAAATTTATTTTTCCCTGCTCACGGCCCATTTGAGCTCCCGTACTATGCCAGTTAGCTGTTCGCAAATATGTTGTGTTTTTGTTCTGTTTTGAGCATTCTTTTGGTCGGAACAGAGGAAAAGCGTAACAATTAATATTATTTACAGTGCTAAAAGTTTAACTTTTTGCACTAGTGCAAAAATAACTTACTTTTTGCGCTACTTTGATATTCTATTAATCACATAATCACAGGTCTGATTTAAAATACAACATTTCTTCTTGTAATTTAGACATACGTATGAACATGATAACTGTACTATTAAATATTCCTCAAAATTTTATTGGGCGATATTACAGAGATATATGTAGGCATTGTTTTTTTCCATTTTTTACTCTAATTTTTATCGGTCCAAATCTGTTGTTATGAAGGAAAGTTTACTCATAGTTATTTATGAATGACGTTTGACAGTGATAATTTCTGGAATTAGTTTGCAGTTATCAGTTTGAAATCTGAATATTTAGCTAAAGAACTGTTGAAAATGTTTAATTCAGATAGTGAGGAAGAAAATATTTAATTCGATCGTAGAAAAAATGTTGTGTGCATCACTTGCAAGAAGTATATTTGTTGTACGATGCATGAAAATTGTAGCTCGAGACGAAGTCTTCTATTCATCCTTGTTAGTGGGAAAACTTTTAGAATTCTCATCGTGTCATATATGCCCAAAACCCTCCCCGATCAAAATTAATTTGGTGAAAATATGCCTATTAAATAAAATAAAGTAATTGTTATTATATTTGCAAAAACGCTGGTTTAAAAAAAATCAACGATTTTTAAAATGGATGTAAAATTTCCATCCCTCTGGTTCATTTGTCATCCTGTCCCAAAGCATTCAGGGAGCGCCCAGCTACCAGAAGTTCTCCATTTAATGAGGCCTCAGGTTAGTTGACTTGACACCCTCCTTTGAAGTTTGAAGAAGGGTTTATCCGACCGGACATTCTGGCAATGGAGCCGGGACGTGATGGAAATTAATGTTAAAAGATCCTTGTGAGATCAGAAACGGTTGTCATTTACGTGATACAATTTCCCATTGAATTTTATCAAAATAACTTACAGTGTATTTCAAAGTTAAATACATATGACATCTGTGGGCAGAGGGCACTGACGGTTCCAAATCACCCATAATTAAAGTCTTATCGTATTAGGCAAGCGGGAAGCTGGAAATGATCCCATAGTGACCATGGCAGTCCTAATGGCTAAATCCAGTTTTTTTAAAGTTTTTGCGATCGCTGAATATGAATCTAAACTTAGTTTTGCAAAAAAAATGACGCGTCCATGTATAAAATCATGTGTTTGTGAAAAATGAAAGAAAAAAATTTCATGCTTTTTCACATTTAACTCGCTATATCTCCGTCAGTTTTAATTGTTTCATTTTGAAATTTGATGCACTTATTCCTCAAAGTATGAGCTTGAAAATAAATCCTGTCCGAAATTCTCTCGACATTTAATCATTTTGTGACAAATTTTCAAAGTAGCACTGCCAGGTTCTGCAAATTTTTAGATATCATCGCAAAAGTTGAGTGAGGAAGTTTCAAATTTCAAATTAATAAAATATAATATATTATGAAGTTTTGTGAAAAGTTTCAGCCTTTCATATTTAAATAAAAAAAGATATGCACGTTCAAAGATCAGCGTCGAGTCCGAGTGCGCGTGATCAACACGCGCTGATTGCTTCGGCTGGGATTGGCTTTGACTACTTTACATTCCAAATCACATAGGTATGTATAAATTATTTTTTATATGTTTATAAAATGTATTGAGTGCATAAATATTGAATTTTACCCAAATGAAAACTATTTATTGCCAAAATTATTAATTTATTTCATCAATATTACTACAACAATCCTTACAACTACATACATCACAGCACTTCAAATGAGATACAACGCAATGACAAATGACATTTGAGCAAGCATTTTTCCCACTGCAAGAACAGAAATATTTTTGTAAAATTTCTATTGCAGTGAATCCTTCGTAGCAATCAAAATTTAATTTTTCGCCTTCTATCGACCATCCAAACTTTGTCACGTCGTCGGAAACAATTATTGATTCAGTAGCTTGTTTCCATTCATTTACTTGCTAGCTGGTTTAGATGGGGGAAGTTTAGCGATATTTTGATTTTTTTCGATTGCTAAATTATAACGCAAGAAGTTAACATCAGTAAGCATTGCTTAAGAATTTTTTTAGGATGCTTTTCATAGCCGCATGAATAATCTTTTTGCCAATATAAAACAGTGTTGAAGTTGTATACAACCGGTCAAAGCATGCGCAGCTAACAAAGATGAGCACATACTATTACTTAAATTTTTTGGACATTACATGTATAGGAATATACCTTCTCAAATCAGTACGCACGGTAATTTTGCCTGTAAAAATCCAAGCAATCTGTACGCTCCGAGCAAGCGCGCGCGCTCGGTCTAAACGCTGAACTTTGAACGCGCATATTCTTTTTTTTAATTTAAATATGAAGATTGAGGCTTTCCACATAACATCATGATGTATTATATTTTAATGTTGGATAATTAGTTATTTATAATTCGAAACTTCTTCACTCAACTTTTGCGATGATTTGTAAAAATTTGCAAACCCTGGCAGTACAACTTTGAAAATTTGTCGCAAAATAAATAAATTATTATTATTATTAAACTTATACTTTGATAAATAAATGCTTAAAATTTCAAAATGAAATAATTAAAACTGTCGGAGACATTGTTAATGATTCATCTTTACAAGCCTGAAGGACTTTTATTATATTTTCCAAAGCGGATATTAAACGTTCACAAAGAAGGGTTTAAATCGACTGTTTCAGACAGAGAATAATACAAAATCTATACTTACTGTTTCGTTTTTGCTTAACTGCTTCACTGATGGTACCAATTGGACGTCGTAACACTATAAATCTAATACAGTAAATACTAACACTTTCTTAAATTTAAACCTGAAAAAGAATTTTGAAACACAAGAAAAGACAATATAAAGTTTAAAAATATATATCAAATCTTTTAAAAAATTATGTTTTTACAAAACGTTCAAGAAAAATGTATTGACAAACTATAGTCTGGCTCGTGTGAGCACATAGTGAGGAACGGAATGACTCATAATGTACCAACTACCATCCAATGTGCAGTTTATAGCTAAGGATTACACAGAAAGATTCAATAAAAAGTTCAATGTTTATAATTTTTTGGTGGGCTTTTGCTTGCCTGTTTATTGACGTATTTTCAGTTCAATATCAATTTTGGTCGCTCTACGGAGCTTAAAAATGCTTGAATCGCAACGACTTTGAATTAAGTTCTGCAATTATAGATTCATATGTTCAGGCAAGGCGGTCCCATGCACGTTCTGAGTACATGGTAACTATACTTTCCTGACACCGAATCACTAAGGAACCTTTTTATGGCAAATACGCTTAAAACCCATCATTATCCCGTCAAAATCGACTGCTAGAAAGTGATAAGGCCTGGATAACTTTCCTCATATTTAACACAACGCATAAGTTGCAGTCGATTTTCGTTATACTTTCTAAATTTTGTGGTCGGGGCGACAATACACTCCTTGATGAGTTTCCAAGATTTTTGCATAAAAAACGCTCCGTAGAGCGAAAATGTGATTGATGAAAATGATAAAAACCTCTTCCAACGACATTTTTACGTGAAGCACGCTTTTCATGCGAAATGTCGAATTTTGCTACAGTTTCGAAAAGTTCATCGAGGGTTCATTCAACGAGATGAATGTGAAAAAGTATGAATTTTTTTTTTAATTTTTCACAAAAATATGATTTTATACATAGACGCCCCATTTATTTTGCAAATATAATATTAGATTCTTCGAAAACATGAAAAAAAAACTGGACTCAGCCATTAGAATTGCGAATTACTCCTATTTTTAAGCGACTTTCTGGGGGTGTCCCGCTCGCCTATATTCATCATCCATCTGAGATCCAGGGTGTTTTATTGATTTTGGTCAAATGTTTTTATGTCATAACTTTTGAACCAGTAGAATATCTAAGAGAGTTCTGGATCAATAATCGATGTATTTTCTTATGGAGGTTCATTTTGCACAATTTAGGTAAGGGACGATGAGAATGGTATGGATTAGGGGCAATAAGGGGTGAATTCGGAATATTGAGAAATCGCAAAACCTCTAGTATATAGAATATACTATATATATATATATATATATACATATATTTATTGTACAATTACTTATACTTTTAATTAATGAGATTCGGGAAATTAGGAACGGTCAATTTAGTTTAATACCAATTTATAATGAATAAAAAAGCCGAGCAGGTAAGAAGGTTCGAACGCGCGCTCTTTGGATCACAAGGTAAACACCAACTCAATTGAATTCAAAACAACTTTATTAATATTATAATACACAAGTACCTCCCCAGAATCTACACCGGGACCAACCGTGCAACTACCGCGTTGATCGCAGAGGCGGATTGCTGGATCGGGCGGGCTAGGCCTGGTTCGGTTAAGAGACAATTAAAAATTTAAACCTAGACTCCTTATGAGACAAAAACAGATTAAAACAGGTATTATAATTAACTATGTCTAAGAAAAGACATCGTCGGCAGATAAAAACGTCGTGCTGCGTATAGCAGCCCCTCGTTTAGGTCAAGGTGTCTGCGTCATTACCAAAATTATAAAAATTGTTAGTGCATGAGTTTTAAATAATTTGTAGATGTAAGTTTTATTAAGTCGTCCTCTTCCTGAAATCTGCTTGGGTCGACCTGCAGCGCACCTCATTCGACCACGCGATCTTGTAACGTAAATTATTATTGATGCCAATTCAAGTGTGAAAACTTAAACATGAAGTTAAAAACTGTGAATGGGGAAAGTTGGCTACACAATCTTAGAGACAAGAAATATTTGGCAATTTCTTCAGGAAAACATTCGAGTACTTATATACTACAAATTATAGGCCGCAGTAGATATTTCTTTAAGGGAAAATTGCATAAAAATATATTTAACAAGAAACACTCTTACATAAGATTATCATTTATAAAATTTGTAAACAACAACCTCGTTTGCGTTATTACTACAACGACATATGTGAAATCTAGCCTGCCAAAGTAAATATCAACGCAATTTTAGTTCTCTAATATTTTTTCGGGATATTCTCTCGAATCTGTTTGCAAATATAACGCGGGAGCGAGAATGCTAGAATATTTTTCTTGCTATTTTATGCACGTTCTTGTTGACATGCCAATCTGCCTACGCGCTTCGGTAGTTTTCGTGGCAACAAACATTTTTATAGAATTTGTGGAATATATCTCTTTTCTTAAAGTACCAACAAATATTTGTTCTTACGTTTTTTTTACTGAAACTAGTGCATTTAAAGCAAAATGGGAAGCATTAGTACGCACATATTGTTTAAAAGGAAATAAATTAAAATAATTTCCCTTTTCACTGGAAAGCTCTAAAAGGGCTTGTTTTCAAATACTCGATAATATACATAATGCAGCGCTTTGCTGAATACTTATGTCTCTAAATTAAAACCAGTTCGAAACTTCCTAAGGCGTATTTGCATATTTTGTGAATCAATATAAACACAAATTAGCATTTCTTAAGGGAAATATATTTTTTTAGCCTTAAATATATCCGAATCAATAATTCTAAAATACATTGCTAAAATACTAAGGGAACTCAGTAATGTAGACGGTATTGCAGCAAGCAATGCGTGAGAAAACCCTTATTCACACAAGTGATTTTCTTATTAAAACGTTTAGACCTATTTATTGAATTTTATACAAACATTGTAGGTAAACAAACTTCAACAATTTCAAACAACTTGGTAAGGTATTTCAGAATTGCAGCGTTGGAAGCTCTGAGGGGCGAATAAATCTAAACTAATATTAGAGAAATGAAAAAAATCTATCAGAAAATACTTCTGAATTATTTTTACTTTTACAAATAACTTATCGCAGGTAAATATAAATACCGGATGTCAACGAATCATGGTAGACTCCTTTTTTCCCTATTTTTTTAGAATATCGGAATGAAACTTGGTAGATGTAATACAGGGTGTCCCAAAAATTGTGGGCAATCTCTCGGATTTGGGTAGAACTAGTGAAAATAAGGTCTCAAGTTCGTATATTTTTCTTTCCCTCGAGGTACCCCTACGATGATATTCGCACTTGAAGTTGAAGGTTAAAAATCGAATTTTCGCGATAACTTTTTTATTGTTCAATCGATTTTAATAATTTTTGGATCAGTATCATATTATTTTAATCCAGTTAGATCAGTGTATTAGAACCTTGGATAACATTCTTGGAGGCTCGGGGGCAGAGCACCCATTGCCTTAAATATTTTTAATCGCCATGCTCCTCTAAAAAGAGTTACTTTCAAATCTAACAAGCGTCCAGAACCATGGTTTACAAAGACTTTATATGAGCTTAAAAAATGAAAAGAAAAGCTTGGCTAAGATATAAAGAAAGTAGAAGTGTTGCCCACAGGCAATATTTTTGTAGAATTCATAATTATTACAACAATGCGTCGTTCAAGAAAGAACTGCATTTTACAATTTTCATATTAATAATATTAGGAATAAGCCTAAACAAATGTGAACTAACTTAAAGTCATAGGGAGTAGTAAAGGATAATATTCCACTTAGTCTTCCTGAAAATCTTTGTAATGCTGATGACACCAACAATTAATTATCTCATGGATTCTATGCCAAATCTAAAATCTAATGAGCATCATAACGATTCATTGCTAGAAACTCAGTTTATGAACAATATTTTATTTATTTTCAAACCGGTTACTGTTGAAAAAATTGCAGATATCATTAATAAACAAAAATCCTACACTATTGAATCAGATGGAATATTATTAAAAATGTTACAACTTGCATTACTACACACTAATATATCATTAGAATTAGGTGTTCTTCCTCCTTAATGGAAAACCTTAGAGAAAATCCTGAACAACCTACGTTTCCACGTCCTATTAGCATGCTTCCTGTTCCACTAGAAATTGCAGGATATGAACAACTTTCAGAATATTTCTTTCAAAACTCAATAATTCCATCTAAACAATCCGGATTTCGAAAAAGCTTCAGTACCTCTTACATCACTAAGTAATATATCTGACGAAATTTTGCGAGACATTGACAACTACACGAAAGTCAACTCTTTGACATCACTGGATATGACTCTCGTTGTTGTAGGCGATCTCCAAGTTGGTCGAGAAGCTCGTTCTGATCAGACTAAATACTGTTCAAGAGGAGCTCCACATCGACGACGAGTCTCAGTTTGGCTTCACAAAGGGCAGAAGCACGGTGCAACAGGTCGTTAGGATAGTTAACGACGTCAAAGTACAATACAACCTCGGGAAGAACACCATGGTGTTCCTCGATATTGAGAAGGCGTTCGACACCGTCTGGATCCCGGGGTTACTCTACAAACTACACCACTAAACCTTTCCAACTTACTTCACTAAACTCATTCATTCATTCCTGACGGGCAGATCCCTGCAGGTTCGAGTGAATAATACACTGTCACTACGGCGGGACATTCGCGCGGGAGTCCCGCAAGGATCGTGCCTCCCTCCAAAGTTGTACAACTTGTACGTCTCCGACTTCTCAGAGTTCCCGAATACGAAGCTGGCCAAGTACGCCGATGACACAGCCATGAACGCGCATTCTCACAACGCGCAAGCGGCGAACATGCTGCTGAAGGCGCACATGGCTCGTGCCACGGCTTATTACGACCAGTGAAAGATTCGGGTGAACGCTAAGAAGTCGGATACGATAGTCTTCACGCGTCGTTTTACTGAGAGCAAAATTTTAACACCAATTTCGATCAGGCGAAACAAAATTCCAACCAGGAGATGCGTGAAGTACCAGGGGGTAAGACTGGACGAAAGACTGACGTTCAATACCCATATAAATGAGACAATACGGACGGTCTACTCTCTGTCCAGGAATCTGTATCCACTCATGGTCAGGGGTAGCAGACTTAACCGACAAAAAAAAATTGTTGTACACGATGGTGATGAGGCCGTCCATCACATACGCAGCGCCGGTGTGGTGCAGCATACCTGCCACGACAATGAAAAAACTTTAAGTGTTTGAACACAAATTTATGCGCCTCATTTCAATTTCTGGAAGGTACACCTCCTTCAGAGATCTCTATGCGCGTTGCAACGACATAACCCCGATAGCGGACTACGTCCAACGCATCTCTCAAAACTTCTATTCATTCAAACTAGGCGATAGTCCACTAACAAAACACATAACACAAATTAGACAGCATAATGCCCCATTTCAGATTAAACACCCCTTACTATACCAGACGTTACCGATTTTCCGGCAACCGCTGTAGCCAAGCTTCACCAACTATAACTTCCGCTTACCCTATCCACCTTTACTAATATTTCATACCTTTTGACTGTCTTTAAATCCCGTTTCTTCCCAATGACGAAACGGGTCTTTGAAAATCTTATGGTCTGGCTGTATTCTATTTGGATATTACAATGAGTATCTCCTCGCTGCAGCACGTCCGCTAAAATTATTTTGTGCGTAAACACATATCTTATCTCTCATTTCCCTATTTGAAAAATTATTATATCTAAGCATGGCATTGTAAATAAAGAAGTTAAAAAAATTTGCTCAGGGAACACAAGAACAAAATAAAAAGATTAAATGACGTAAATTACAGAACTAAAACGTAATCAAAGCACACTTTTCAATAAATACACTTTGTTTCGTTAAATTTGAATTTGTCTTTCAAAGAATTATTGAAATGTTTAACGGCACTTTAATCGGAAATGGTTGGAGTTATCAAGTTCTACCAAGTGCACCTTTTATACGTGAAAATGACGCCCTCATCAGATTTTCTGGTCAGAAGTACCACAACGTTTCGTCAAGAAAAATATGAAAAAAAATCACCATCAGATATAGGCCCTGCGGCGCCGTCTATGATCTAACGTGATGTAATACATAAATCATTCTGAGTAAAAACAAACAAAGTCTTGTCTCACTAAATTCTTTAATCTTGTAATGGCGACCAGTTTCGTGTACTAAATTTGCTTCACATCATCAGGCCATAAGACTACAACAATGACAAAATATTATTTTATAAGCCATAAAATTAAGAGTAAAAATAAGAATTACAACATTTTTGTTTGTGGTTAAAATGGTTAGCAAAAATTATCTAAGTATTAAAAAAGAGTGTACGTGAAGAATAAAAACTATTTAAAAAAATAGGTAAAAATTTTATAAATGTGAAATATATTGAATTAAAAACAAACAAAAAGACTAGACATAAAAAATGTTTTGTATGTTGATAACATTTTAACATTATGGTCAGGTCCGTCAGAGTTATTACAAGATTTTTTTAATTTATGTTAATTCTATTCATTCCATTATAAACTTCACATTAGAAACCCAAACTGCAGATTGTTCAATAAATTTCCTTGACTTAACTATTACATTAAAAGATGAACAACATTTTTTCGATATTTACAGAAAACCTACACATATAGGTATAGTTATCGATAATTTATCTTTACATCCTTTTTCCCATAAAGTTACTGCATATAATTGTTACATTCAGATATTAACTAACGTTCCTTTATCACAACATTCTTTCAACAAAGAATTAGCTATTATTAAACAGATAGCTTTATCCCACAATTATCATATATCGTTGATAGATAAATTTCTCCTTAAGAGACAGTATAAAATGAATCAATATATGGTTTATATAAATAATTCAGTTAATGACAACTCTACTTTGTCATCTTATCATCTTACCGTTCATTAACTTTCATAGGCAATGTTTCGTATAAAATAGCTAATTGTTTAAAAAATCATTTCACTATTTCATTTAAATCGTCTGCGTCTACCGAAATTTTTTGGTACATAACAAAGACAAAGTAGCCCTTCTTGACAGATGCGGTGTCTACAAACTCTCATGTAATTCTCTTCTCTACGTAGGAAATTTTAAAATAATGTTAAAAGAACATGTACGTTGTTTAACATCATCTTCAGGTTTTTCACATTTCGCTAAACATCTTTTGGATAACAACCACAATTTTGACAACAATATAGAAGTGTTACATGTTGCAAATAAAGGATTTATTTTGAACAACCTTGAAAGCCTTGAAATTCTTAGGGAATCTAAAAACCATTTAAAGCACAGTTAAAATTTCAATCTTCCCTTACCTTTTCTGTCTTATTTTAGTTATTAATCTGATATAAACCCTGTCTATTTTATAATTTGTTTAATTATATTTACTTTGTTTGTTTACTTTTACACTTTTCTTATATTCCCCCACCTTGTTATTTTAATACTAATCTGTGCTACTAGTCTCCGATCCACATACATGTTAATTTTCATTTCTAGATATTTGTTTGTATAGGTTCCTACACATTCTTTTAGTCGACATGCATTGTTATAGAACCCTTTGTCAGAAAGTTAGTGTAGAGTTTCTCTATTTTTAGGTAGATGTCACTTTTGTTTTATATTCATATTCAAGTTTTAATATATTATATTTCTACCTAGTATTTAAGTTATTGTTACACTTGACTGTGTTGTATTGTATTGTATCTTATTGTATTTTATTTTTAAATGAAACCATCTATATATATATATATATATATATTATATTTTTGAAGTCCTTGAAAAATTCTCAGTACAGTGATGCACCATAAGTGAATTTCGATTCTATGGAAAAAATTTTAGTCAAAATTTGTTGGTGCATTTAGAGTGGCATGACTAGAAAAAAATTCTCGGCTTTTCTGTGAAAACGACATTAGTACTTATAGCATGTGGCATTAGACTCAAATTTCAATATTTTATGAAATAAATAAGTATTACGGGAGCATATTGAAGAAGCAGCTTGAAAATGACATCAAAGCGGTAAACGAAATATATTGAAGTATAAATAAGCTACAAAGTCGGAATCAATATGGATGTCAAGAAAATTACTTTTGTACTTTATCAAAGCATATAAAATAATTTATATACTAAATGAGTTCTAATGAAATAAGTTGAAGGTCTACTTTCCTCAGTGCTCAACTTGTACATCTTGAATTGGAAAAAAATTACCTCGATGAAAATTTTATAGGTAAGGAATAAAGAAATGAAATAAGCTGATTGAAATAAGTAATCTGTAGTTCTGGTTCGATGATTTAATTTTTAATCTAGATAATTAAATTATGACTTAGTTAACATTATTACATAAATTCAATAGTTTATCTTTACATATTTTTATGTTATAGGATTAAATTACTTTAAAATAGTGTAGAAATATGCATAGTACAATCAACCATTACATTGCCCCGTTGTATTATCAAACGCCTTCCAAAAACCACAGTGATTGTTATTTACAATTAATTTTTAGTATTCACAAATCTGACAAGGTAAACTTTTTCAAATATTTTAGACGTAGTGGGTGAGAAATACCAATGCTTCTCAAAGCAGAAAATGATTTAAAACTTCACAACTTTTAGGGAATGGTTTACCAATCGGAATTCTACAAGTATATGGAAGATAATGTTATGTGCACGCCTAGGGCACTGTCTCATAGAATATGCGGGAAGGGGTCCAAAACACCGCAAAGGATAAACTGGAACTTTCAAGAACAAAGCTCCTCTTTTCCTGCTTGCTTTCTCTATTTACCCTGATTTACCCCATTTACCCCCGAACCCTTCAACGGAATTAGATCAAAATATAATCTAGTTCCAGATCTCGCTACAATACATAAGTGTACCAAATTTCAAGTCAATATCATAAACGGTTTCAGAGTAAACATACGCACAAAAAAGTTACAGACAGACAGACAGACCGACAGATAGGAATTTTTTCGCCCAAATTCAAAATCTCGACCTTTCATGACATTTTAAGCCTATACTTCCACTGGACGTGGAAGTAATTAGGTTTCATTATAAGAAACTCTAAAGGTTTTGAGAACTGGAACACCTTATTTCTCCTATTTAATGCTTTTGTAAGATCTAAATTGGAATACGCGTAGACCATCTGGAATCCAGCTTACCTAATACACAAAACAACATTAAAGGTACTCAAAGACGCTTTCATAAATATTTGTATTTTCTAGAAGAATGTATATATCCACATAGGAGATTTCTGCATGAGGTATTGCTCTCTAAATTTCATGTATCTGACTTAAATACCCGTAGAATATTTAGTTCCTTGGTATTTTTACACAAACTTATTTATTAATTTTAAATTTGATTCGCCTCAAATTTTAGAAATTAGGTATCATATACCGACTTTCCAGACTAGATCATTTTTGTTACTACTACTACTATTACTAAGTAGATATTCTTTTTTCTTCATTTAACTGTTGTATTGAATTTAGATATTATGTATATTATTATATGTATTAATGCTTTGTATTCGTATATATAATGTGTGTATTTACGTACGTATATACTCATATACATTTAATTGTATATGCCTGCCCTGTAATTGGTTTTTCTGTTGGGCAGTGTATCAATAATTAAATAAATAAATTAAGAAAATTTCAATTCGTTGTGTCCCACTTAAACATTCCATTATCAGAACGTTGGAATTAGAATCTAAATATAAAAACAATTTTCCGATGCATCAAGATGATCAAATGTAACATTAAAAAAAACTGATTTCATACTTCTCTACGACAAACTTCTTCGGGTTGATTGGACATGCCTAGAAATATACAGCAACGCTAATGATGCTTGTGACAAATTCTATGCTGTTCTATATTTAATTTTTGATGAATGTGTACCAGAATTTAGAAAAACTAACAGAACTTTCCACTTTGGTTTAACCACGAAATAAGAAACAATACTCGAAGTAGCACTAGGAAATTATAAGAAATGTAATAATGACCACTATCTACGTAGGTTTCAAATACTTAGAAGTATAGTTAAACGTCAAATTGATAGTGCATATAAACAATCTGTCTCAAACATTGAAAATGAAATTTGGTGGCCCATCTAAATTCTGGACTTTTGTCCAGTGTAAGAGAAACAAATCTCGAATTCCAGGAATATTAAAATATAACTATGTCTGTACTGGACTTTTTTTCCAGTATATATATACTCAGTCTAACCATCCGCTGATAAGCAACTTTGTAGCTGATCACAGTAATTGTATAAATATTATTCACATCACAAAGGATGCATTATAAAGGCGATAAAAAAACTAAAAAATAGTATCACTTCCGGTATAGATAATGTCTTGAGTTTTCTTGTACGAAATAATATTACATGAAAATATTTATAACGAAATTAAAAGTTTTATATACAACATGGTTTCATGACGAAAAAATTAACCGTAACTAATATGGCTATCATTACACAGTTTATTTGTAATACCCTGGACGAAGAGGGCCAGGTTGATATAATATACACAGATATTCAGAAAACTTTTGATACAACTGATCACTGTTAAATAAATTACAGATTATTGGCTTCTCTGATAGCTTTTAAATTGAATTTAAATTATTTATTATGGTGGTCACATATCTTATCGGGAGTTCCGCAGGGGTCTAACTTGGGTCCGCTGCTATTTCTAGTCTTTATTAATAACTTACTATCAGAAACTAAATTTGGTCACCTTCTGCTTGCGGATGACCTCAAAATTTATCTAGAAATAACAAGGATGGAAGATTGCATGAATCTACAAAATGAGCTCGACACTCGTGCTCGTGCACCAACAATTCATTAAAATTGAATGTACCTAAATGCAAATATTTAACTTTAACATATATACATTGTGAGGCACGCCGCAACTTTGACTTAATCTAAAGAATAACAAAATATATCTGCAGTATATTGTGGTATAAGCTTCAAAGAATAGATACAAGTTTCTTCTTACATTAAAACAACATTAATTTTTATATAGTTTTTGAGCCTTGAAAACCACAAATTTCGCGCTTTTTGACATTTCTAGAATTTTTTTCTCGAAATCTATCAACTTTAAAGAAAAATATTTAAGAGTATTTTTTGTTTGGTTTCCTGTGTGCGAAAATATTTCTTCCGAAACGAAAAAGTAAATTTTTGTAATTTGTTTAAGTAAACTTTGTTCAAACAATTCCTGACCAATTAGCCAAATTGTACTTTCTTATAAAGGAGCACATTTTGAACAAGATGGCACAACAATATTCCACCCGAATAATGTTTTCTAGTCGAAGATTGATTTCGCCCGGACTAATATTTCTTGTAGAGTTTGTGACTTAATATATATCTATTCACATTTCATTATTATATTTTGTTCCTTATGTTGTGAGTAAATTATTACTATTATTGTCATTACCTTAAAGAAATATAAATCCAGTAGGTACTACTTTGGCATTCTTATTTCGTTTGTATAGTACCACTTGACGTAATATTGCATATTTTCATATAATTATAGAACAATACACTCTCTTCCACCAGGAAATTTTCTGTAATTAAAATTCTTCAACTCACTGCCAGCAAAATTATTGTAACTTGTGCACGTAATTATTGTTATTTGACTCTACGATTACCTTTCTGAATTGAACATTAACGTTCATTCAAATTACAATTACACTCCTGCGCCTTTAGATATTCTCCTGGATTGAATACGTATACTTACTTGCTCACCGCTACTGAAATAAGAGCACAGTAAAAACAGAAATAAAAGTCTAGACTTGGGCTAGAAATAACAGACGTTTTTATGAGCTCATTAAGTTGTTATGTTTCGTTAAAATAACAACTACTGAAATATTACAAACTAATAGATAGACCACATGAGACTCCGACAAAAAGGTGAATTTTATTTAGTTTAATTTGGTATGTCATAGTTTGAAATATCCTATGTATAAGCAAAATTTACACTCTCTACAAGACGAAATATGATTGGGCACTAAAATTGATATAGAATGATGGAGCAAAGCTGATGGAATTCACAAGAGATTTATCCTGGATAGTGGTAACAAGAATAGGATATACATATCTCCAGAAGATATACGAATAACTTAAGAGCAAATTCTTTAAACGAGCGCCTCAGAAGAAAGGCGGAGCTGTATTAATCAATTAATAGGAGAATAAAACTTCACATCGACCTGGTAATACGGGAAACAATAATACAAGTAGCAAGAAATAAGTTATCAGTAGTGTAGATGTGCATAAAGAAGAAACTGATATTCAAATTAATTCCAAACATCGAAAAACTGAGTAACGGAAAAAACATACTGTTATTAGCCTCGATGCCACATTCAACAGGGCACCACTATGGCTCTCTTCATACTAGCACTATGAATGAATGAATTCTCTGGACGCGCCAATATCCATTGGCTGGATGACGGTCTCGATAACTAGGGCCGAGTAGGACTACTACTCTTTGCTCCTAGATTATCTCTGTAGACCTGGACCGGCCTTCGTGATAGGTGGGCCCGCTTACTTCTACCAGACCCAGCTCGCAAATGCGAGATGTGTCGTGGTATATTCTGCGGACCTCCCCTGGTCCTGGCTCTTCAACCTCGCTGGCAGAGGTCTCTTCTGGCGCTCTTCTTGTCTTGATATTTTCTTTCTTCGCCAGCTTGTCACCCCCGTAGGTAGTCATCGGTCTAGTTGGGTTTTAGGAAGTTTTGGCTGGGATTGACTGCCGGTACGTAGGGCACAGTAAAGGTGTGTCCTACACCGGATCATCGGAAAGGTAAGGATATGAGCTGTGTAGCTCGGGAGTGTGGAGACCCTAAGTGCTTTTTTAGCACTTTCGGACTCCACGGAGCAGGTAGGACAACGGGCGTTGGACGGTATGTTGTCCGACGCCCGCAAGGAGGTTGGGTTAGGGTAGAAAAACGTCATGTCTCTGGTAGTGGTGGTCCGTCCTGGGGTATCTGAAACAGATCGGTTAGCGGGAAATATAAGTTATACTCACCCGTTGTCCAGAAGCTGTACCCTCGGCCGTTTGTGCCTCGGGGCGTCGGCAGGGTCGTAATCAGTGGCCTGTCTGATCAGCGGGTTCCCATGCTCCTCGTCTTGGGCGTACAGCTTCATCGCTCGTTCCCGGATGACTTCAGTGACCGTGGTGTACTCCAGGTCTCTGACGATATCTGCGTTTCTCACGTACCATGGGGCGTCGACTGCCGTTCTGAGGGCGATATTTTCCACTGCCTGGATTCTCTTCATGTAAGACTTTGCCTGGTAGCCCCACGCTACCGAGGCGTACGTCAGCTGCGGCCTGATGAGGGTCTTGATAAGCGTGAGCTTATTCCTCAAGTTGAGACAGCTCCCGTTTCCCATCATCGGGTAGAGGAGGTCTCTCGTGCGTCGGGCCTTGGCTGTGATAGCGTCCGTGTTCTGTCTCCACATTAGGCTTCTGTCCATGACCACGCCAAGGTATTTGACGGTGTCGTGCCATTGGATGTCCTCGCCGTTCATGGAGACGTGTCCTGTGGGAATTTCTTTCCGCACTCGTCTGAAGAGAATGGCTTGGCTCTTGTCGGCGTTGACGGCGACTTTCCACTTTATGCACCATTCTTCCAGGAGTGTGGCCGCTTCCTGGAGTTTTCTGGTTGCGTTCCTGGCTTTCCAGGATCTGGCAATTAGTGCGGTGTCGTCTGCATATAGCGCCAGGGCTGTGTGGTCGGTCCTGGGGAGGTCTGAGGTGTAGATAGCGAACAGGTGCGGTGACAGCATCGAACCTTGCGGAACTCCCGCTTCTACGGTCCTGTAAGTGGAGAGTTGGTCCGAGATTTTCACCCTTAGCTGTCTGCGGCGCAGGTAGGATATCACTAGTTTGATGAGTTCGATAGGGTAACCCATGCTCATCATTTTAGCTAGGAGGCCGTCGTGCCAGACCCTGTCGAACGCTTTGGCGATGTCTAGGAACAGCTCCGCGGTGACTTGACGCTGGTTGAACCCCTTAGTAATCTCCTCGGTGAGGCGAAGTACTTGGAGTTCGGTGGAATGTCCTTTACTATCTTATCGGAAAGTTGGAAAATTCGCGACTATGATTCTTTGCAATTGGAACATTATGATTTTCTTTACAATGAAGGAAATATAAACCAGAATGATGACATAGTAGTCTATTTAAAAAAAACACTAAATTATTCGTATAAAATTGTAGAAATAGGTGTATGTAAAGCTTTGGAAATGACATTAAATTTAGAAAATAAAATTATTCTAATAACAGCCATATATAGACCGCCAGCGACTAGTACAGAAATTTTTGTTAGTGATCTAAAAGAATATTTGTCAATAACAGCCACTCTAATTGTTGATATACATGTCCTTGTAGGAGATATCAATATAAATATTAAAAAAGACTCAAATATTGTTTCTGACTACCTAACCAACTTAAGTGAATTTAATTTTGTTTCTGTAATCAATGGAAATACAAGGCTTGGAGAAGAGGGTGGATCATGCATAGACCACTTTTTTTAAACGCAAAAGAACATATAATAGATAATTGTTTTCCATTTATTTTGAAGTCAAAAATTACTGATCATTTTATGACAATTGTTAATTTACCCTCAAATATTGAAGTTGGAAAAAATCATCACGAGAAATTCTTAAAGTTTATTAATTACAATAGTTTAAAATCAAATTTAAAAAATTATAATTGGTCACAGTTTTACTCTAAAAACAATATATTCGATATGACAACGTTCCTTATTAACACTTTAATTGCACAAATTAGTAAATGCACAAAAACAATTAAAATAAAAAGAAAAAATATTAATAGAAAATGCTGGATATCGAATTGACTAATAAATTCTATAAATACATGAGATAAGCTATATAAATGTCATAAAAAAGATCCAAATAATGCTGAACTAAAAAGTGAATTTATCATATTATATAGAAACCGATTAAATGTCTTAATCAAAAATATAAAAATTAAATATTATAAGGACCAGATAGATAAAAATAGAAATTGTGTAAAAAATCTATGGAAAACAGTAAAAAACATTAATTCAGTAGACAGAAACATTAATATGAAAGAAGTCTTAAATAGCGCAAATCAACCTATATCTGATGATCTTGAAATGGCAAATGTATTTAATGATTTTTACGCAGATGTTGGTAAAAACTTGGCAGAAAAAATTCCTAAACCACAATCTCTTCCTGCTAAAATACCTTCAACACAGTTTTCTCTTTTCTTAGAACCTGTGGATAAAAAAGAGATTATTTCTACCATAAACTCACTAAAAACGAATAAAGCACCAGGATTGGACTTAATCAAATCAGAGACCCTGAAAGAGGTATCGGAAGAAATAGCACCGCCACTGACTTACCTAATCAATAAAATTATTGAAACGGGAATCTGCCCTCCGGAGTTTAAAAATGCGGTTATAAAGCCAATGTTTACAAGCGGAGACAGAAAACTAGTGTCTAATTATCGACCAATATCTTTGATTACCAATCTAGCAAAAAATTTTTAAAAGATTATCAAATCAAGACTAGTAAAATATTTAAATAAATATAATTTAATTTCAGATAAGCAATTTGGGTTTAGAGAGGGCAAATGCACTGAGGGTGCTATTTCTTCTCTTACAGGAAATATTTATCAGGCGTTAGATAGACGAAAAGCCTCACTTTGTATGTTTTTAGATCTAGCCAAGGCGTTCGACACTGTCAGTCATGTCCAGCTGCTGGATGCCTTGGAATGTTTTGGAATTAGAGGAAAAGTGCATGACTTGTTTACCAGCTATCTATCTGATAGAAAACAATTCGTTAAAATTAAAAATAGGGTCAGCGCTCATAAAATTGTGCAATATGGTGTTCCCCAAGGGACTGTTTTGGGCCCAATTCTGTTCATCATTTATATAAATAATTTACTTACCACTCACAGTACTGGAGAAATAATCAGTTTTGCCGATGATACTACGATTTTCTACGAGTCGGCATCATGGACAGAGCTAAAAGAAAACGTAGAAAGTGATTTAAAAAATATAATAGACTTGCTTAATCACAAATTATTAACCATCAATTACAAGAAAACTACTTACGTTCCTTTCAGTTGTAATAGAAGTAACTTACCTGATTATAACAAACTGGAAATAAATGCATACAACAGTATGATTGAAATAAGTGGCTCAGACTTCACAAAATATTTGGGAGTGTACATAGATAAATTTCTAAGATGGGATGTGCATATAAATAACGTTACACGTACACTTAGAAGTATATTATTTAAATTTAAGTTTCTAAATAAAATATTAGACGTAAAACAAATGAAAATAATATACCATGCGCTAGTAGAGTCTAGGCTTTCATATGGTATTCTGGGATGGGGCGGTGCATTAAATATTCATTTAAGCAGTTTAGAAATAGTACAAAAGAAGTTCATAAAAATAATGCTAAGTAAACCAGTAATATATTCAACAGATTTGTTGTTCTCAGAATCCAGATTATTTGATGTTAAGCAACTCTTCTTCCTGCACATCGCCATTAATCAATATTGAAACAAAAATAATTTATAGTTACTCAGTCATGCATATCCTACAAGGGTCAAATCAAATTTGCAAGCAAAAATTCCCGCCTCTGATAAGACCATTGGTCAAAGAAGTCATAATTTCCTTTCACCACGCCTTTATAATTTCTTACCCATAGACATAAGACAATCTAATACTATACATCAGTTTAAACATAAATGTAAAGCATTTATCCTAAATACAAAAAGAGATCAGGTCCATTGCCTAATTAACATAAAAAAATAAATGAGTATGTAGATAATTTCCTATTCTTCTATAAAAATAACTTAACTACACTTACAGCATGTTTAATATAAGTAGGCACACCAATTAATGATGCGCAATTATACCCACGTACAAAATTCTTTTTTTGTGGGTAGCAATTGTTTATTTGCAATAGTGTGATTGTTTGCGATAATTATTAAAATTGAAAAATACCGTATATTATCATTATATTTTGTATATCTATACACTGTTTATATATTATAGTAACCATCCTTCTGGAAATGTACTTGTCTTTGTTTTTTGCAAATAAATATTATTATTATTATTATTATACTGGTGTTAAGGAAGTATCCATGTGCCAAATTTGATCAAAATTGTTTTTTTTTTTTTTTTTTTTATACATTTATTTAACGTCGGCCTATTTCCGCTACTGAGGCCTAACACCGACGCCTGTAGACGAGCTACCCCCAACCAGGAATTTTGCCGAACCTCTTCCCTTAAGAAGAGTAGGGTTCTTTTACTTGCCTAACATTTAATAGACAAGGGACCGACGGCTTTACATCCCCTCCGAAGGATGGTATATCTCCTATACAACCCTCGCCTAAGGTTGTATAGCTTCCGCGCATACACTGATATACAAGCCGCTGGAAGATGTGTAAGGCGAGAACGCGGTTTCCGTTGAAATGGTCACCAATCCAAGTACTAACCGCGCCTGTCGTTGCTTTACATCGCATACCGAAGTATGTACATAGTAAAGACGCACCTACGCTCGCCCCTATCAAAATTGTTAGAACCGTTTTAGAGTCAAACGTATTTAACTCTTTTAATCTTAACTTCACAAGCTAGGGTTGATTTTGCGATTTCACCTCGAACTGCGTCTATTCTGAATACATAAAATATACAAAATTGAGCAAAATCGATCAAGAAGTTTGGGCTCTAGGTGCAACCACGGCGACAGACTACTGACGGCAGACAGACATTTTTTTAAAATCACTTTCTTTGGCTTCAGGAGACCTGAAAACGTTTAAATTCACGGAAAACTCAAAATCGACGGCCACAATACTTTCCTATATACAACGTATATGGGGAAGCAAAAATTGAAAAACAAAGAATCGAAAGAAAGCACACGACTGCGTCTAATTTCAGTGATTGGCTCATATTTATTAATTTTTCATTAAAAATTAATGAAAAATAGAATCCTCATTAGTGTGTTAGACTGATTGGACTTTCAGAAGATTTAATCCCGAGTTCGATAAACAAAAACAATCTCAATAGAATTTGTTTTCAACTTTCAGCTTATTATATACAATATTGGCGTTTAATAAATAATGATGAATGAAATTTAAAAAGGCGAATATCTATAAGCGACGATTTATTTTTTGTTACAGCATGGGTTAATGATGATCTTGTCAGAAATTGTAAAATATATGTAAATATATCACCCATTTTTTAACAATATAGGTACCAAGACAACCAGAGTTGTTGAAGAGCTAGTATTTATGATATACCTCTTCAATAGAAATAGAATAGAGAAAATTGTTTAATAAAATATAAAATAAGACTTTATCGAAATCCCTATACCATATTGATTATTCAGTTTAACGAATGAAAAAATAATTGGACAATTTACATGTTGTGTACGCTTCGCGAAATATTCAAATATGTGTTAATCTCGTAATAAAAAGACTATTTTGAGGCAGACTGATAAAAAGTTAAAAAGGTGTCTGATACGACGAAGAATTCTGGAGTTTAGTTATACAATAAAATACATTTTCACAGATTTTAAATTCCTATGATTTATTAATGATGTTAATTAATAACTTTCAGACAATATTAATAACGTTATTATATTGTTTAAATGTAGGTAGAAAATTTTAATTTTTTCCCACTTTCCTCCCTTTTTAATATTGGTTCAGTTATATTTTCCGGTATCACTCGTGTTCCAGAATTGATTTTTGATAGCCCAAGTTTGGTGTAAGAACATTTTTTATGCTAAATCATTTGAAATAAATTTTCGATACATTTTTTTTAATTCATTTATTTAACGTTGGCCTATTTCCGCCAGACGCCAAAGGATAAGCCCATCAGTGTAGACACTGGGACCCCTAACCTGTAGATTTTACCGATTTTTTTGTTGTGGGGTAGGGATCTTTAACGTGCTCATGTCGTAAATACACGGAACCCACAGTTTTACATCTCTTTCGAAAGATGGTGATGCGAGCAGATCCGCTTATCCACTATATATCATCGACTTGCTGTGACACGGTTTTGAACCAATTCAATTCAAAAGACTTTATTAATATTAAAGTAACAGTACAGTTGCGTCCCCAGGACCTGCCTCGGGTCCGACCCTGCGATGGCGGATCGCAAGATCGGGCGAAATAGGCCTGGCTCAACTAAAACGACAATTCAAAAAACTTAACCTATATTCCTTTAACAATAGAAAATAAAAATAGGTGCCATAGCAAAAAAGCTTAAAAAAGAAAGCTCAATGACGCTGGTAAAACACTAAACAGTTTAAAATCCCTCACGAACAATCACTTTTTTAAATTTTGTTCGGACGTTGGCACCTCAACTAGAACAACGCGCCTTCCGCGAGTTACTCCAACGACGGGCTGCGCTAGGTTGGCCTAAACTGTGGCTTTAAAATTTTTTATTAAATTTAGATAAATTTAGATCCTGTTGCAAGATTAATGGAGGGAAAATGAATTTAGAAACAAAAATGCACAAACAGAAACGAAGAAACAACAAACGCTACAAAAATAAACAAACACAAAAGAAGAGAGGGACAGGAAAGAATCAAAGGTGAGTAAAATTTATGAAATATTAGCAAAGATAGATAAGATTTGAGAAAGTTATAGTTGGTGAAATTTGGCTATAGTGGCTGCCGGAAAATTAGCAACGTCCTGGTAAGGTAAGGGGTGTTTAATTCGAAAGGGGGCATTATGCTGTCTAATTTGTGTAATGTGTCTTGTTAGCGGACTATCGCCCAGTTTGAATGAATAGAAGTTTTGAGAGATGTGCTGAACGTAGTCGGCTATCGGGGTTATGTCGTTACAGCGTTCGTAGAGGTCTCTGAGGAAGGTGTATCTTCCGGAATTTGATATGAGGAGCATATATTTGTGTTCTAGCACTTGCAGTTTTTTCATTGTGGTGGCCGGTATGGGTTTTGAACCCGGGCCGTCTGCGTGGTGTAATGCACAGTGGCGCCACTGTGCATTACACCACCAAGCCGACAAATTTTCGATATAATCTGCTATAATTCATTTAACATATTATATACGTACTTTCCTTAACTTAAGGGCATATATTGCGTTTAGCAATATTACCAATAAGCCATTTGCTGTGACGAGCTCCTGTGATCATCCCTGAGAAGTTCGTCGGAAAAATTGAATTGTACTCCACTATAAGGTTTGTTAGTGAAGTTGCTACAAGGGTTTCTCCCCTTAACGTGAGTGATACTGGAAGGGTAGATCTTAGCTATAATCAGGGCGCAGGCATCTGACTCTCAATACAAGTACTTTATTCCTGCGACAACTGACATAAGACAGACTGTAAGTTTCAATTTAACAATGTACATGATACGCAGGATATAATTTGTAGGTTATGTTTCACTATGAGATAAAAATATTAAAATATAAATTATAGATTACCATTCGGTAGCTACCACTGACGTACAGGAATAATGATTAAATTAAATTAAATATGTTCAAAAAATATGAGTAGCAATTAATTTCCCAAGAAGGTCGGTCATATGTATTGTTTTCAATGTCAAATGCCGCGAATAAAATATGAAATCAGGTGGGTATAAATGAAGTTTTACATACAGTATTTACCAACTAGAATCCTCGGCGACGAGCCCCCAAAGATATAACAGGATTTTCGACGATTTCGTAGGCCCTCGGTAACGTGGTCTGGCCCAGGTGACTGACAGCCGTAGAGTGGTCCTAAACGGCGGCGAGTGCGCTCTTCGAGTCGTACCCAGAAGGAAAGTGATACTCAAAAACTTCTGATGATCGCCTAAATTCACAAATCCCATGAGGATGATTATAGATAAATATGGCAATCACGACAAATCGGCCGCGTGCTTTGGAAGACGAATGTCGAATGGATAATGGCCTAGGCGGAAGTTATTCAGAGTTCTCTATGTTCAACGATGTGGGTATGCTATTTTACATACATTTTGAGGTATAGTGGGTTGCCTATGGTTGAGCGGTATTACATTTTGTTCGGACTTGGCCAGTTCGCCGTAGGTCCGTAACAAAGTTCTTCGTCGATATAATGGATTACACAGTGGACAATTAATTTTAAGAAACTCTTATTTAGTATGCACGCATTATGGCGTCAATTGTCTTCAGATTTTGAAGTGCCACATAACCCATACATTTCAACCCTTGGAGTAGTATTTATCTAATCTTGTACATAATTGTTTGTTAGTTAAGAATTAAAGCGCAAAAGTTAAAGAATGTATGTTTTATTGATTATTTAAAGCCAAGCAGCACATCTAAAACAACAAATTATAGATGGAGTTTGCCTAAGTTCAAAAAAGAAAGTGAAGAATTTCCATTAGAGATTTTGAGGCGTATCTTTATTCTAAACAGTCAATATTTTATAAAATTTAGCATAAGCATTGGTGTCCCTTTTGTAATATTTAGCTGATAAAGACTAACCAATAGCATTCTGCGAATGTTTCACTGTTCTCACAATTAGTTTAAAAATTGTTATAAAAACATCGGACGTATTTCTATATATAATTTTACTGTGATATCGGCTGATGTAAATGTAAATTATAAGGCTTAGTAAGGTTGGAGCATTAACATTTATTCTATAAATTCTAGTAGTTGCGAGGTTCATAAACAGTGAATATAAAATTTGACATCAGATATTCTCTTATCTATCTATATATAGATATAGCACCATAGGGACCCAATTTGAGCTAACTACATTTAAATTTAGCTTCATAAATCTTTTTCGACTACTTCATTAAATACATTATATGGACATATTCTAAAATAATTGACAATCCTCTTTGATAATTTACAACGGAAAAATTTATGAATGAAAAGTATTATCGACTTTTTTTAAATATGTATATATATATATATATATATATCTATTTTTAGGCCTCTTAGTATTTTCTCATATTTTGTTAAGTATGCAAAATATTTTTTTTAAGTTTCAAGTAATTCAGTATCCGTCAAAAATTCGTTTGTGACCATCTTGTTGACAAATATTCATTATGCCTCTGAATACTGTAGAACCACTTCTCATATCCTCGAACTTTTCTATATCGAAAGTATGCTTCTATTAAAACGAGGTTTGGTTCCAGTTAATAGCGATCCGCTGTGATACGAGAAGTTGAAACAGTTTTGTAGCATTGTGTACCTTTATTTTAGCATTAATGTTTGATTAATACATAATTTTTATATTTATATTTGAATATTTTAAATTATAAACTTTATATTAGTCATTAATTAGATTGTATGTTTATATATCATCATTAAAGATAAAACTTTTTCTATAAGTGGCTTTTTATACAGGATGAAAAGTTGAGAAATATCAACGTTTTAAGCATAAATTTACATAAGTGATGAATTTTCCGCATATACATATTGAGCAATTTACATTCATTAACCTTATGAGAAATATGATGTGAATACAGGTTCTTGTAATCCAAATGTAGTTCGAGAACATGTATTGTGAACTTTCTGAATCAGGTATTCATCAAATTGATCAAGACAAAAGCCAAAAACAAAGTCACAATTGTTAAAAGGGACTTCAAGAGTGACACAATCATTTTAATTAGAGTACAATTTAAAATATGATGATTAAAAAATATTAGCTTCGAAGAAAGATATGCCTTGTGCATAAATTTTTTACATGCTCTTAAGCCTGACATTAAAATGAAAAATAAGACATTTAGCTTCGTCAAAAATGGGTAAAGTCGTACCATATATTCTTTAATATCAATCTAAACTTTTAGAATGTTAACCTTAATCTTACTACCAAATAACATTAATTTTTATTTAGTAGAGTTAAAATTTAAATCATGTTCGACTGCTAAACCCATAATTTTTTAAGCTCATGATTTATAGTATTTTAAGTACGAAATACATACGAGCAAAGCACAGTGTCATCTGCATAGGCTTTTAGCAGTTCTATTTTCTATTCATCGAATTTCATAATTATAGTATTATATAATATTTCATGAAACTAATCAATAGATTCTGAAACTATAATGTTCCACGACTGGAAAAGATTATCTAGAAATTTCTCTCTTTAATATAAGGGTTTTATGAAATATGTAATTTGAGGAATAACAATACAATTCCTTAGTTTTTAAAACCAAACATAAAATTCGTCTTAAAGAGTAAAATAATGTTGATGTAAATTCATATAAAACAACATTTCTATACATTTCATACTTACTAATGTTGCTTTCAATTGAAATGAAAGATTAAGTTCTTAGAAATGTACTTAGACTTAGTGGTTTAGACTTTCAATTACTTTCTCAACCTTTTCCGGAATAATATAAAGGATTCTTACAAAGGAGAGCTCGAGGCCGACTGTAAGCGCTAATCCGATTAAGACAAGTCACCTAATGCGGTATATACCCAAAAAGTTACAATAGATCAAACACTAACGAACGGTAATTTCTTTTTGACTCAGAGATTATTTTAAGAAGCTTAATGTGATATAAAATACCTAAAAATAGACTGGTTTTTATAAAAACTTATTACCAACAATTTGTTGAGAAATTTTATTGAAATTTTCAGAAATACATTTTTAAAATATTGTCTGAAAGTTATTTGTGGCATTTTTCGAATATTCTTTCCTATTATTATATATTTATTATTATTTCCTATTTATTATTTCTTTCTTTCTACATGTGGTAGAAAACCCAAATAATAGGAAAAAATATACGTTTTTTCATTGAAGCCAAGATGCGGCTTCGAGGAATTCGTACATTACAATTATATTTATAAATTTGTTGAAAAATAGTGGAAACTATAATTTTTTGGCATATAATTACAGGAGAAATTTCTGTCTATAATTGCTAAGTTTTAACGCAATAATCGAAAGAATTTACAAAGGAAAATTTTGCCGCAAAAAGATAACAATAATCGAGGCATAAATTTCTACTTAAGTAATAAGAATGTTTTAATTTATGTTCGATTGTGTAGTTTGTTACCGTTATGCTTGATAACTATAGGTATAACTTGATTTGATGTTTTCACTGAATGAATTATGAGAATTATTATCGAAACATTTTATTTCTTTTGTAAAGTTTATGGCGAGATTCATAAATAGGTTACATATTTGCGACTTTATATTTAGTTTAATAAACTGAAGTGTTTCGTTTAAGTTTTTATATAAGTGCGGTTGTTTATTGCGTTGTTGTCTTTTAATTTGTAGCATTTTATGTACTGTGCTTCGGTGATACCTTGGTTCTTTTTCTAAAATTATTATATTATAACAGTCAAAGTTATGGTTATGTTCTAAAGTATGTTTAGTTAGTACAGTCAAATTTTGGTTTAGTGTTTTTATATTATATTTGTGTACATATATTCTTTTGTGTAAAAATTGTTTTGATTGTTGTTTTGCGAATAAACAAATCTGACGATATTTCATAAAACCGAAAATATAATAGTCTTTAATTTAATGAGCGAAATTCCAAGAATGTGCACAGCAATCAATATATCCCTTTCTTATTTTATATACCAAATGTACCGCTATTTTTTATGACTAGAATTGGTTCCAATAAACAGGTTTAGTTTTCCCTGTATGCGAAAATAAATGTAAATACCCAGTTTTGGTCATCGTTCATATACTCCTGCCATTAATTTTGATGTTGTCATCATATTGACACCTGTGAATCAGTTAAGTATTCTATACTGGTGCAGTGTAAGATGAAAACACATACATTTTTTTAATAACGAATCTAGTTTCTGTCAATGAAATAAGAACAAATTTAATGAATACAAAAAAGTTCAGTATGATTTGAGGTATATATTCGTCCACCATTCGATATTTGCTCCTATTAATATCCTGTGGGACGTTGTCAACTAGGTTATTAATCTTTGTATTGAGACTAAATTAAAATTATTCACAAATATTCGATCTCCTTAATACTCGAGGACTTTCCCGCATTACTTATTTTTCAGCAAAATAGAGTTGGCTGCATGAATATCAATATGTTTCATATATTGAAATATCGCCAATTTTATTAAACATATTGCGTCAACAGATATTTTTGTGAAAATCAAAGATAATTAGAAATTAACATATTAAAACAAAACTGCTATTGCCATTTTGAGCACATACCCTAGGATATATTCCTCCCGATCTATATTTAATTATTATGTTTCAATATACTGAAATACTGAAGAAAAAGGAGTATTATACATACCTATTTATAACCAATATGGAATAAGTTATAAAAGTATCAACTAGTTCAAACAAGAACTACGCAAACAAAAATGTACTTTCATATTCAGATATGGATAAAGTTTGATACATATAGAGTATAAATTCTTGGGCCTCCGAATGAACCTCCGTATATAATAAAAACATATTTTCAATCACAAAGTTTTATTAACAAATATATAATGCCATATTCGCTTTTAAATTCAAATGTTAATGATGTAAGGCATTTATGAGATTTTGTTTTTTATAAATTTGTTATTCTGTTTTGATACGTAGTGAGTTTAATGGAAGATATCAACGGAATTAAAATCACAGTGTGTGCTCGTTAAATATGTGCAATATATATTGCAATTTAAATTCATTCAACTTATAATACATGTTTAACATTACAGTATTGAGTATTGCGCATTATACTGACCTTATTTAATCTATCTATTGCAACGTTACAGTAAAATGTATTAATACATTTTATAAATCTCTGTTAAAAAATAGATCCACATGAGCTATGTGTTATGTTGTTATTGGGGCGAGCGTGGGTGCGTCTTTACTATGTACATACTTCGATATGCGAAATAAAGCAACGTAAGGCGCAGTTAGTAGTTGGATGAGTGACCGTTCCAATTGTTACCGCACGTTCTCCATATTACCAAGATGGCCGACGAAAAGTCACTAAAATTTGACAAATAATTAAATCAGTATGGTCAACTTGGCAAAACATATAAAAAAGTCACTAAAGCACTTGGGGAACTCAAAAACCCCAATTTTCATATAATATTTCTAAGAAAATTCACGTCACATCTATAATTCTCGAATAGTCTAAATATAATGTCAAAAATCCCCCAACCTCAAAACTCATCAAATTATGGGACAGAGACTTATAAAGGATCGTCCTAAAAAATACAGCCCTCATCATCTTAGTTTAGTTTCAAATGACTCCAATTCAGAATAATTTATTTCACTTCCCAAAAAATTCTACACGTCCCTTTCGCTTCAATTCAAGGTCTAATTTCAATTTTCAAAAATATCTCAAAACATCTCTCATTTATCTCCCCAGTCAGCCCATAAAACGCTAATTTTAAAAACAAGTCCAATTTACGTGTTCCCATAAATTGCTAGCAACTCGTTCCTATCTTCATTCATATTACCCTAAATCTGGATCCCGCTCTGCTCGACGCAGACAATCGCTTACCCTCAATATGGCTTAATATAACATTAAATATGGATTAAAGTTACGATTAGCAACGCTACTTCACGGGATCAATTCAAATGTTAACCAATTTTCAGACAGTTATAGCTCGTATTTCTTAAATCGAATTTAGATTCCAGACATTTTATTATCAAATTACTTCCTTTACAACAGCCGATTTAATAATATAAGTTTCGACCCCATTTTCCAAAATTTCAACAACTATTGCACAATATTTTTTAAATTCGAGCGCCATATGATGGTCTGATTCCCTTTCCGGCTTCTCCAGCTCTCAGCAAGAGTCGCGCCCCATCACTAGTATAAATACGGGAGCGTGCCAAGCCCCCGGCAATTTGTGTTCCCGGTGTATCTAACGAAATATAAAGTTGTGCCCGCGTCCTCTTCCTAGGCAGCCCCTAGTAAAAAATCGGTTTTAATGTTATTATTCAGACCCAGTGCTACATTTTAAATCGCTTTCTCGGCCCTAGTTTTAACTGAAATAAAATCGTCTTCGCGACCCTAGTTTTTAAGTGAATTTTCTCAAGAAAAAAAAATTAATTAAACAAAATACAGCAAACCCGACTCTGGCAAATTTCAAGTGTCGATACGTTAAAAATAATTTTTGTGAATAAAAATTTGATTTTACTATTTAAATATTCAACTCTGTGTGTTAACAGAAAATAAATCATTTGTTAATTGGTTCTAAACTAAAGTGTTTAATTTAAATTCGAGCTACTATACAGGGTGTAGCTTTCGACCCTGCCAACTGAATAAAATTTCAGTAAAGTGTTAAGTAAAGCAAATTAGATTAAAATTCGAGTGCAAACTAACTCTGACAATATACAGGGCGAAGCATCTTCCAGCGGCTTGTATATCAGTGTATGCGCGGAACTATACAACCTTAGGCGAGGGTTGCATAGGGGATATACCATCCTTCGGAGGGGATGTAAAGCCGTCGGTGCCTTGTCTATTAAATGTTAGGCAAGTAAAAGGTCCCTACTCTTCTTAAGGGAAGAGGTTCGGCAAAATTCCTGGTTGGGGGTAGCTCGTCTACAGGCGTCGGTGTTAGGCCTCAGTAGCGGAAATAGGTCGACGTTAAACAAATGTATGAATTTTTCTATGAACGTCCGAAAACCCCCTTCAGCGTTTGTGGTACTGTAGTTCTGTTTAAGGAAACTATACACTGGATCCGGGTTCGGGCAGCGGGGGCCTTTCGTATGATGGCTATTTTTTACAAATCAATACCTTTGGAGTATAAAAAGCTCTTTTTAAACAGAGCTAAAATACTTGAAAGTGTTCTATTGTAGTGACAATAGAATACAATTCTCGACGTGCGTTTCACTAACCATATTAGTATCATCAGGAGATAATTAAAGCTGAACGCCAGTCATCTCTCTATAATGTTGACATGGTTAGCTAAATGTGCGTCGAACAGTGTATTAGGTTGTTTCATGATATTTTTATTTTTAATTTATTGATTGTTGCTAGTTGTGGAAAAATAAAGGAATAGTTGTGAAAGCAAGTGTGCTTAATTACTTCCACGTCCAGTGGTTGTAACGCCAAAAAAATTATATTTTAAAATGTCATGAAACGTCGATATTTTAAATTTGAGCGAAAAAAAATTTCCTGTCTGTCTGTCGGTCTGTCTGTAACTTTTTTTTTGTGCGCACGTTTACTCTGGAACCGTTTGTGATATTGACTTGAAATTTGGTGCACTTGTAATGAGATCTGGAACTAGATTATATTTTGATATCCTACTGAAAACAGAGGAAAAAAGTGAAGATATAATATCCTAGTTTCATATGTGAAGATATTTCTTAAATACAATATTATATAGACATATATGTACTGTATACACATATGCATACAAATGCACATGCATATCATACCTACACACACGCACACAACATGCACATTTACAAATATGTATTACATAATTCGTTATCCAACCGATTGATTATTAACTAAAATTAGAAAATTGGAGGATGAAAGACTTTAGTTTATGAAGGATCAATAATATTATGAAAAATATTTCTATTACAAGAAGCAATTCAATTTTTTACGTATTTTTTGAATAGATGTTTAACATTTAAATGTTTGCAGACATCCGGCAAAATATTATACAACCTCGGACCAATATAAGAGAAGCACCTTTGTCCAATCGTTTTTTGAGCCCGAGGCAAAAATAGGTTAGCTGCTTCGTTGGCTCTAGTGTTGTATAAATGACTTACCACCGTTACGTATTGTGGGTTATTAAAAAAGAATATTAATGTAATTTTCGAAAATAATTGTCTAATATCCAATAAATTTAGTTCTTTGTATAATTGTTCGGAAGGGTATCTTAATTATTTATTATTATACACACCTTTCAATATTCTCTTTTGTAATTTTTTCTAGAGGTAGCAAGTATGTTTTTAACCCCCCCCCCCCCAACCAATTATGCGGTATTGTATAATAGACTCAACCAAGCCATAATACAATATTTTTAGTTTATCCAAGGGAAGAATTTGACGTAATTGGTACATTTTAGGGATTATACCTCGCAGTTTGTTGATAACATTTTTTATGTGAACATTCCATCTTAAGAATGAGTCGATATAAATACCAAGATATTTAATGGGTGAAACAATTGAGATACTTTGTGTTCCTGTAGATACATTAGTTAGTCTGGTAAGTATTTTTCAAAAGAAGTGAATGGAATAACCTTTGTTTTTGTGACGTTTATCGTTAACAGATTAGCATTAAACCAAACCATTAAATTTTTCAGGTCTTTTTCCGCTTTCGCTCTAACATCTGTCCAAGTAGATCCATAATAAAGAATAACCGTGTCGTCTGCATATGAAATGATAGTTCCAGTTGAATGTATGGAAATTAATTGATTCAAATATATTGTGAAAAGGGCTGGACCCAGCACGGTTCCCTGTGGTACTCCATATGACACTGTTTCTTCGTGACTGCGTACTTTATTTATTTCTACTAACTGTTCTCTTTCTTCCAAGTAGCTTTTAAATAAATTCAACGCGTTGCCCCTTATGCCAATGTGTTCCAGTTTATCCAACAAAAGCCTATGACTGACGGTGTCAAAGGCCTTAGGAAGATCCACAAGTCTTCTATCATCTACAGCATTATATAAATACTAACGATGTTAATTTAGCTATCGCATCTTGCGTTGATATATTTTTACGGAAATCGAACTGTAAATCAGATAAAATTTTATTTCTCTCCAAAAAACTATTTAGACGTTTTTTAATGATTTTTTCGAATATCTTTGCTACTGATGATATTAAAGAAATTGGACGGTAGTTTGAAATGTTATGCTTATCTCCTTCTTTAAATAATGGTTTCACTATAGCTTTTTTGAAGTGCGTAGGAACTTTTCCGCATTCTATACATTTATTGATAATAAAACATAACGGAGTAGCTATGTGATCGGTTGTAAGTTTTAACAATTCGTTTGTTATTACATCTGGACCAGGGGCCTTATTGCTTTGGAATTCCAACACATTGTTTTTTATTTCAGTACTATCCTAAATTCCAGAAATATACAATTACATAAGTTTTCTCCTCGGTCTTCGTGGTTATTTAACATGGGTCCCTGCTGATGTATTTTGGAGGAAAGCTTTTCTCCTATTTGTGAAAAATAAGTATTATAAGTATTATTAAGGATCAGTTATTTTATATCCATTTTCTGTGATAACTTTTGTTATTTTTTTTTAATTTTTATAATTGTTAGTGAATTGTTTTACTGCATTCCAAAGATACTTTGAACAATTTTTGTTTTTTTCAATCATACTTTAAAATATTTGTTTTTAGTTTTTTTTATAATAGCGTTTAGTTAGCGAAGTTTAGTAGCGAAGTGGGTTCGATTCCCGCAAAGCAAAACAATTTTTCATTAAAAAAAATTGCCCCAAGAGTGGTTCGGAGTCCACATTAAACTGTAGGGCCTCGTCTCTCTTTGATTAGCACAAGATCCTTGAGATCTTCCAGGGAGTTACTTCGGTAACTTGAGAGGCGGTTAAGAAAACATTTTAAGAAAAACATTTCTTTTTTAAGTTCATTTCTGTAGTTAATGTATATTTGTTTTCGGTTTTCATCTAGTGGATGATTAATATGATCTTGAAATAGTTTGTCTCTTTCTTTAATGGATGTAACTAGACCCTTGGTTATCCAAGGTTTCTTTTTCTTCACCGGCTATACTGTATAACCTCTGTTAACTGTCGCATTAATAGATCATATTTTATGTAAAACAAGTATGTGGCATTTTCTGGGTCATTACAATGGTACACATCTTCCCAGCATTCGTTTTTTAACAAATCGAGTAGTTTCTTTTCATTAACTTTTTTAAATATTGGTTTTGTATTTTGTGTGTAATTAAGATATATTTTTTCATTAACGATTTGAGCTATAGTAGTGTAGTGATCTGTAATATTGGTCTTAATTGTTGCTGCGATTATATCTACTGTGAAATCAAGTTTATTTTTACGAAAATATGATCAATACAGTTAGACGATAAAGTAGTAACTCTTGGGCTTGTATTTATAAGAGACACGAAACCTTTTTCTGCTAACAAATTTAAGTATTCTTCAGAACAGTCTGCATTACTACTACTACTAATGTCTATATTAATATCGCCTGCAATAAATGCATAATCAATTAGATTGTAGTACTAGATCCAGTGTTGGTTTTTATTTTTGTTCACTCCCCCCCCACCCTCATCCAGGAATCTGAATTCTGAGATGAAAATCTTTATTAGACACAGATAACATTTCATTTTTTATATTAGTAGGATTAATAATAATCTATCAGATGTCGATATTTATTTTTTATCACATAAAACACAAAATAGAACGGTACATTTTGTTACGTAATTAACAAAGTCACTGTACAAAATTGGTAACAATAATAACAATACATTTATATAAAAAGTTTAAAATATATACATTTGCAGAATATTACAAAGCAAGACTGTCGTGAATTCACACTATAAATAATTATTTTATAAAATATTTTATATATTTTTAGTGTCTATATATTCAACTAGTTGTTATGTTCAACTCAAGGGAATTGACTTTTTCTTCTAAATATGATGCTAAAAACATATTAAACAACTTTGCTAAAATTAATATTTTACATACTTGTGCGCTGTTGTCAAAACTATTTTCAAAATTAAGTATATGCGTCTACTCAAAGTTGTTACCCCTCCTAACTTTTCTAGCTAAGGTTTTCCACTATATCCTCCTTTCTTCTCCTTTAGCTTATACAATCTACCCAACTATCCAACTATGGATATAAGTCCCCCCTAAGTCTTTCCATATTTTTCTAATGTGAGCTAATTTCCGCTACCTCAAGCCCTCGCACCTCTTTATATTTCCCCATTTCTGTCGCCTGTTTCAAAATCTTTGTATAGACTCCAGCTTTCAATTCATATATTCCACCGCTAATCCTTCATCGTTAGTTGGAGTTGCACGGTCTTGGTCTCACACATAGAAGAATTTTCTGATTATTCAATACATTGAAAAGTCTTCCAAGCGCTGCCCATTTCATATGTTATGGTCTGGTTTTACCCGTTTGGTTTCTTTGCTTGATAGCTTGTCCTAAGTAAACATATTCATTAATGTATTTGGCTAAGCCTACATTTGGTCATTCTAATTGCTCGTTACTCAATTTTCATCAGTCATTTTGACATCTGTTTGTAATGAGATTTCAGGCAGATAATCATTATTTCGTCCCAGCTCGAAGCAATTAGGAAAACATCATAGGCCATGGGCAAGATGTTTAAATATTTTTCATTAATATAGATTCCCTTATTTCCTTATTTAGTGTTTTCATATATCTCCTATGTATAAAGTGAACAATTCGGATGAAATTAATTATGTCGCCCTGACTTACTCCTCTTTATATTGAAATCGGTTTTAGTTTTATAATCTTCATCTAACATTACTGTTATGGCTGCTGCCTCATATAGGTACATTGTCTATCAGAATCTTACACCTCAGGTCTATTATTTTGATAAGCACCAAGCGGGTAGATACTCCTTCAAGGTTCCTGTCAAGAACATGTCTATTTCAAGGCTAGCGACTTTGACCGGGTGAGTTCATAGTTCTCTTTTTATCTTAGTGGAGTAAATCCAAATATGTTTGGAAATGGATGTAACAGAGAGAAGTGATTTTATTATTTTAAATCGTTACTCGGGCTCCATAGGTTACGAAAATACAAAATGGCATGGTGCATGGTTTTTGAACATCTTTTTTAAATATCTGTGATTTTATCGGTCCTATCTGGGCGGGTAAGGTCTCAAAATCTTTAATGACTTTAAAAAATAAAATCGGCTCCTTCAGCTACATCCTCTTCCAAAAAAAATTGACTTAATATTAATGCACTATCTCCTAATATCAGGAAAACCATGTCATAACCTGAATTCTACCCACATTCTATTTTATTCTTCCCTTATCCTACTCACTCATTAACATGTCTAACCAGCAGCAGATTTTTAAGAAACCTAAGCATAAACATACCTTGGTCACTCGTTAGAAGATCTGAAGTTGCTTTCTAAGGTAGTGAAGGGACCGATAAGAGGGCAGAGGACCTTAAAATCGTAGTGGACCTGTACGAATAATAGATCCACTTAACAACTACAAAGAACTATACACTAATAATTAAAGATTCCCACGCAAGGCTTGGTCAGCTTAGAAGATTATGAGGAGTCGATGTAAAGGTTAGAATACGAAAGTGGAAAACGAGGCGGAGATGCTATACAATTTTGTGGAATCCTCCAAACCCTTTGCTATGAATACATTGTGATTCTATTGTTACATTAAGATTTTTCCACTCACCGTCTGTTTACAACCCACTCTCAATGTCAAAGCCCAATTGATCAAAAAGTTGTGGTCCTGTACTTTGGTAACTTAAATCCTACACACAAACCTCAATCATGCACTTCGTTTGCGCCTTATCAGAAAGGAATTCTTATATTTCTTAGGAATGGATTATTTACCAACTTTGGTTGAAGGTTCCATTTAGCAGTTATACTTTTATGGCCATAGTCAAGTCTTCCGCTATTATGACCAGCCCGTGAATCCATCGCACTATCTAAGAGATAGTTTTGTGAACCTATTTCATCCTGTCTGAAGAAGTAATAATACCAACACACTGCTCTTCAAAAAACGTCTATTTTTGTTCTATTAATATCTAGTGTAGTAGAGAAAATGTATAACCTTGAAACACTGATAAAATTAGGTGGATTTATTTCAGCAGGTTTCCGAAATTGAAGATTTTATGTAGTCGTTTCAGCCCCTCGATACTTTTGATCGTATTATTAAGAAAATTTCTTAGTAAATAGATTGACTATGAAGGTTATCAGGAAATTTTAGAATAAATGCAATCTAATGATATTTGTGATACATTCTTAAGTTTATATATATTTGCAGGATTTTCTACTACATGTATTAATTTCTAGTAGCTTCGTTGAATTGCATTTTCAGAAAACAGTACGCGGAAAGGAAAAAAGATACAAGAATAATTGATTTTATGCAACAGTGCCTTAATTCTGCGTCAAAGCAAAAAATTCAATGTAATAGTCGATACTTTTCTTTTTATTATTGGTCGAGTTTCAATTCCAGCAAATTAAGTGTAGTTGAATTAACAAATAGTTGACAGATAGGCACTAAAAATTATACATATTACTCCTATATCTCTTCTTATATTCTATATATTTTCGGCATAACTTTATCAAATTCAGTTAGCTTAATTTTAAATCAAATCCGATTTTTCCAAAAATGTATGCAAAAATATACTTAATCTAAAACAAATAAATAAAACATTCCATGACTATGGTCTAATATGGCTATAATGTTTAACTGAAAAGAGATTCAAACATTTCGCTTGAGGATTTACATTAAATGAACAAAATCTTAGTCGCAAGGACTTCAATTAATAGTTTTATAGTTATTGCATTGTCACATGATAACATTGTTCTGGTAACTAATTGTATATAAAAGCATATAGTGGAGCATTTAAAATTTTACTTTTCTACCTATATCACGGTAACTTTAGAAATAAAAGTAAGCAATTTTCATGCTATTCTTACCTACTGGCTAAAAAATGTTCTGCCTTCTTTTTCGTTAAGGTTTTCGTAAACATTTTTATAAATAAATTTATCAAAAAAAATATCTAATAAAATAACTATATAATCTTTTACTGGTAAATCCTTCTTTGTGGTAACCTAAGGGAAACTATTTTAAAACTTAGTTTATTCTTTGGGATATCTATGTGCTTATTGTAATTTGCACTGAGGATTTGGTTTGTATTTGTTAGACAAACTTTTAAGGACAATATTGTATTCGAAGGAATTCTGTTTGATGTACTCATCTCTCCACGCTTCTCCATCAGTTGTTTTGGTTTTCTTCATACCGGGCCAATGTACCAGAAACGCCCCGTCCAAGATAACAAATTTATATCCTATAAGGCACATCTCTAACATCTGAAATAGAAATTATTTTATCATTTTCATGTTCTCTCATATCATTCTCATATGTCCCATTTATAATAATCAAAGCTAAATGAACCCATTAAATACAAGGCGGAGGTTATGTTATACAAGTTATTTACATAATAATTTAAATACTATGATTTTGATGTGCTTATTTCTGAAAAATTATTTTTAAATATTGTCTTTGTTAAAATCTACAGTATTGGCAGTTAAATATATTGAATCCATACCTATCTAAGATAGAAGATAAGAAAAATTAAGAGAAATGGTCAAATTATATGCTGAAGAGAAACAGATTTAACCTACGCTTTTACCATTTTTCTCTTTAGCGGGCGAAACTCTGACATACACGCTAAACTACTGGGTATCAAAGTTAATATATCGCTTTCATTCATGTACATTATCCATAATACAAACCCTTTTTTACTGTCTATTGACTGACCCCCCCCTTTATTTCTGTTATTATTGAAAATAAAAAAAAAGTTTCGCATAAAAACTGTAAGATCTTACCCATATTTTATTGAAACGTGATAAAAAAAAAATTGAAATTGCTATAAAATATTTTATTTACTTTAGATTTTAGATTAAAAATCGGCAGCTACTGGAAGCGGCTGGAACCTCCCCACTCGGTGGATCTTTGAAGCCGAAAAGAGCATAAAATTGGGTGACAAAATGGCACTAAACGTAATCCGATCTCATCCAAAACCTTTTCAGATCTTCTGGGGCACTAAGAAAACCCTCAACTTAATGAATTTACAATCATCTATGCGAGTTATTGCCTACATTATCGCTCGTTGAATAATATACTATTAGGATATTAACAACTTTAACATGACTTGAACGACTAAGAAAGTCTAGTTATCCTAAATACTACAGATTTGTAAAGCAACAATTTGAAAATTGGTAAAGTGAAAATCTATAATAAATTCACCAACGAAGGTACAGAAAGCATATGATATTGATATTGTTACATCTACCTTTAAAGTTTGTGACAATCCACTAAAAGTTACAAATATGCCGAAATCTTATTAACATGACATGACACCAACGTTATCGGATGACAAACGATGACAATGACAATCGTCAAAATTTGCTCATTGCAATCCGATTTGTCTGTATATATATTTAAAAAACGGTACTAAGCGTAATCCGCTCTACTTCTAGAGCAGTGAAGAAACCCTGACACGTGATGTGACGAGTTTCACGCCGTAACGGCTACGCGCATCGATCATGTCATGCGAAATGCGATTTATGCCATATTTGCTTTGTTTTTATTGTTTTTCACGGAAACCAAATCGAAAGTATTGAAGTGTGATATATCGTTGAAATCAGAATTTTAACTGCTTTTCAATGGTTCCATTGCAAATTGAAAGTAATTATAAAATAAACAACTTGGTGCGTCAAAATGGCACTAAACGTAATCCGATCTCAACCAAAACCTTTTCAGATCTTCTGGGGCACTAAAGAAACGCACACGCAAAGTTTCATTCAAATCCGTTTAGTAGTTTCGGCGCTATCGTGCTAACGCACATACACACTTACACACATACATACATACACACACACAGACATTTTTCAAAAACCACTTTTCTGGGTTCCTAGGACCTCAAAATGTAAAAATTTGATGTTATCTCAATTTTCGTTTTTGAACCAATTTTAGTAACCTCTCACAATTTTATTGTGGAGAGATTAAAAACAATATCGTGTATAGGTCACATGATACGAAATAAATATGTTTTTTAAATGGAACATCCTATACATTAATGCATTTTGGAAAAGCCCTTTTCCCCTGATTCGTTCAAAATGAAGATGAGCTGCTTTATTGCAAGAAGAGTGACCATGCGTGTCAAAACACAAATAAAACAAAAATAACAAGGTAGGCCACGAAAATAATTATTTTATTATTTGTCCAATGTTGACATTTCAAACCTCATTATTAACATTTGTTTAATCAAAATGGGTTATAGTGAAGCTGAAAAGGTCGAAATATTTTCCCGTTATGTGAGAAATAATAAAAATTAGTGAGCTGCAAGAAGAGAATACGTGACGTATCCGAATCGAGCAATTTCTGGTGTAAACACGTTTCTGAATGTTTTCGCCATGTAATGTAATAGCACCCATAGTAGTACAGTAAACGAGGAAAAAGATCTAGATATATAATTATAGATCGACACATTATTTTAGTATTTGTTTTAGAAAATTCAGTTAATAATTTATTAAATGCTTGTCGTGAAATGGAAAAAAGTTTTTCCAACATTCAAGGAACTTTGAAAAAGCATCAATATAGGCTTTACAAAATATTGCCTGTCAAGAAACGGAATGAAGACCAAAAACGCAGAAAATTGAAGTATTGTCAGATCATAAGATGAAAATCCTGATTTTTTAAAAGAAATTATTTGGACAGATGAGTTAAGTTTTTCCACGACGGGAGTTTTTAATAGAAAACCCAACTACAGAGAGGTCAAGCAAATAAAAAAATGGGTAGAGAATAAATCCACGATTGGCGCGGAATTTTTCAAAACAAAGTAGTTGTGTTACATGGCCTATGTCTATTTAACAGTTTTATATAGAAACTAGTATTTTGTTTACATTTAGCACGACCTATGTAACATTTTGATTCAGTTTTTGTAAGTGAAACTGTTTTCAACTAACAGAATTTACTTGTATAACCGCTAAATCATTTCACACTATTTTATTTACTTATTTTTATATCTTAGTAACTCAGTCATGTTTTTTTAACCTATTATGTATCTCTGTTCCGTTCTATTACAGCATCTAAGGAAACGATTGTCGATTGTCTAAAAACATTTATTTACATCAGATACGTATATTTCAATTTTTATATTTTTGTTTACTACGTAAGTACATATGGTTATTTTCTTTACCTATCTCATTACTATATATAGTATATCCTATAAGATGTAATATATTTACTTAGTTCTCACAATACGTTTTACAATATATTACGGCAGTTCATATTTTTGGTTATGTATAAAATAGAAATTATAAATTGTTGCAATCTAAGTCGGCTGTGGTATGCGGTATTATAGATTTCTTTTATCGATTATGTAGTTTGTTTGAGTACGGGAATCTATAAAAGGCAGGTTGTTGCGTTTAACTCAACAATTGACAGATGGACATACCTGTACCATTTCTACGTTTTATAGCTTTCTATATAATTAGGGGAAATAGATTTTTCAAGTTTATTTGGTGGCATTATTTTGCAGTAAGTGGGACAAATAAAGTTTACCTTATTAGTAAAACTCACCAAGAAATCATTTGCTTGCAGCTTTTGTACTGATTCGAACGTATATAAAGTTAACTGTGGACTTCAGTAATTGATATTACATTTTTATATCCGCGTTAACAAGTGTTTAACATCCAGGTAAATTTCATTTATTACTAATTTAAAATTTAATTAATTTTAAATTTTTGTCTTTGATGTAATTTCAATGATTTTTAAAATAAATTTAAATTCAAGGTCAATTCTTTTTAATTTAATAAGTAGTTAAAATACTATATGTACCACATGGTTTTAAAATATTTGTTTCTTTCTTTTTCATTTTTTGGCAATTTATAGTTTACGAAATCAGCTTATATGTTTATACACATATATAATTATACACTTATATATATTTATATATTTCTACTTATATATTTATATGTTTCTGTATACGTTTCTGTATAGTTTCTACATTTCTGCATAGCTTTTGCACAGTTTATGCATAGCTTATCTTTCTGCATATAGATAAAATTTCATTAACTTTTCAAAAACCACATAGTTGGTTAATTTTCTTCCAATTTTCACTCCATTTTATTAAGAGACGTAAATTGCCAAGGAAACCTTTAGACTCCATTCTTGCAAGAGACAATTGTGGGCCTGGATTGCTGTTTCAGAACCAATCACCTCAACAATACTCAATCCCGGAACCTAGGATCCTGGTACAAATTTGTTTTATATATATATATATATATATATTTTAAATGAAATTAGTCTTTACAAACCGATTTATCTATTATTCATGTAATACATTTTATCATTCATTTTAAACTATCTTTTTATTTCTCTTACCAACAATTTCAGTCTGATCTATAGTAGACTGGTTATTCGAGAAAAAGAGACAATTCTACTCATTTTACTATAGATGGTGCCCAATTTCCCTCAATTTCTCTTTGTTTCCTTTTCTCGAAATAAACAAAAATCTGTCATTTATGCTGTACATTTCAAAAAGGGTAAGTTTCTCTACTCTTGCGAATACTCTGGATCCACGGCTCTTTGCTCCGATTTAAACCAGCTAGTCGTCCGCATATGCTGCCTCAATTCTTTTCCAAAAATAAATAATAAGGAAAAGGAGGTAACACTGAACGGTTACAGTATGAAAATTAGGTGCTGCTAAATCGTTTTCAAAATGAGAGAAAGTATTGTAATGTATTGTAAATAGGTGTACATATCTTTTGTGTAGTAGTATATAAATTAATAGTTTCGTAGCGCATCTGCGTGAGCGCATCTATTTTTATGTTGGGTAACAGTTTGTTGATGTATGGTTATGGAAATAAATGGGCTGCAGCAAGTGTATTTAATTTCATTATCTAAAAACTCTACAACCCTCGTGAAATATAGTAAGATATTACACTTACTAATCCTTTTAGTGAGTTAGAAATAATAAAAGAAAATAGTTTTAAAAAATCCAAAAATCCAAAGCCAAAGAGTGTCCGGTGTCGGGGATCAAACCCAGAGCACAACAGTCACACTAAAGCGAATTTTTCACATCAATTCAATACAAAATAACTTTATTACTGTTAAAATACGACGAATACCTCCTCAAAACCTACCCCGGGACAGACCGTGCAACCACTGTGTTGGTCACGGTGGCGGATTTCAGGATCAGGCGAACTAGGCCTGGCTCAGTTAAAAGACAGTTAAAACTTAGAACCTAGACACGTTCTGTGATAAAAACATTAAAATAAATATTAAAATTATTCATATCTAATAGAAAAGACATTCTCATAATACCAACCTGCAACATTTTATCTTGTAGCCCTTCCCAAGATAAGTTTTCGTTATAGAGAGGTTCATTTTTTGTTCCAATGTAAATGGGTTCCCATCTATGAAAAGGTACTTCCCGCCTCGTAATTAATAACGGCTGAAAATAAACACAAATATATTACCATACAATTACTGATTATTATTCTTTGAAAGACAATAATCATTAAATATTAAGTAATACGGGGCTGCAAATTTTTAAAGAGTTCTGTTCTTGAGATAAAACGAGAATTTCATGTACTATATTTAGTGCTCTAAAACAGAATATGAAGTACATTTTCGGGTATGCCCTAAATTTTGTTACATAGCCAAAACTGATGGTAATCTGTTTGAGGTATTGCGCTGTAGATCTCAGGGATATTATAGGATTGAAACAGAACAAGATATTCACTTTTTAAATTATAATTATTATGCCTTGGAAAATAAGGATTTCTAATCACAAACTGCGACTTAGACCACTTGTGCCCCAAACCAAAAATCTTACCTTTGTTGTCTGGAGGTAAAGCATCATCTCAAATAAGCGTCATCACTTGAAGAATGACTATTTCCAATTAGAAAATTCAACTTGGGTTTATTAGGGTCTAAAATTGGCCCAGCTTGGGATTTTTTTAAACGGACAGTTTACGTTTAATCTCATCCCATTATGACAAATTCTTTATTTTAGTTTAAATGATTATTCCATTCGTTAAGTCGAATTTTAAATTACATTTTTCCTGTGACTGGGCATCGCAATCATTTCAGATATATTATGGTGCTCGTAAGTAATTTTCTTTAAAGTATGGCTTTGTACTCGTATCAGACTCAGTGCTTTAATAAAGGTACCTTGAATGGTCACACCATTTGCTCTTGGTATTCCTCTCCAAGATATTGAGATGTCAGATGCACTAGGCCTTGGTAACAGTACAGTATATAAGCTGAAGATCCCTCTTGGCAGAATCTGCATGCTGTGTCTGTCAGACTCATTAAACTAATGTGTCTATTAAGCCAGCAATGCTAAAAGATTAGCCATTATCCGAATGATCTCTCTGTTCTGGCTTAGAAACTGTTTAGTATTGGCCGATTGTTCTTTAATGATACCTTTGGCTTGTGTCTATTCTAAGAAATTCATCCACCTTTCCATAGATTTATTTTATATCCATTTGTTAAAGGCTGTGAAAGGTTTTGAATGCATGGTTTTGTCACACTGCAGAAGGCTTCGTCTCCTATTATAGCTTTTAACGTATAAGTTCATCTTTTCTATGTCCTAATACCCGTGCTACTCTCACTTTATTATGACTTCCTAGAACCATAAGCTCCATCAAACAGTCTTAGACTAGTCTCAAATTGGCCTGTATCGAATAGCTATTTTTTAAATGCTTTATATTAACGTCCTGACGGAGTTTATGCATCTACTCTACCACTCAACCAAGGCCAAACATGAGATGCCGATCACCTATCCAAGTACCGGATTCGACTAATTTAATTCAATTCAAACAGATTTTATTCATGTTAATACAACATAATGTTGCCTACCCGGGAACCACCTCATGAACGAACCACTGCATTGTTCGCATGCCCGGTGGAGTGGTCCCGGTTTAGCTAAAAGAAAATGAATAGAGAAGTCCGTACTTTTTTTGCTTGATACAAATTAAAAAGAACTCGACCAACGCTGTTTAACTTCGCTGATCGAGGTATCGGCACATAAACCGATGACCTTGCCTCACTGATTTAATAGTGGTTTACCTGATGCACAACAGTGTATAGAGGCCACTTGAAATATGTTGCATATTTGCCTAGATTTACCGGGCTTTTGGATTTTTGGCCTTGTCCCGTATATTCCAAAACCCCTGTTCTGCCTTAGAGCCGTCTGTGTACCAGAGTATTTATACAAATATTGGAGATTGTATTTCCAGTTTTTCGTCTGGTTTTACAATTTGAAAATTCTCATTGAAGTTATATTTTTGGCATTCATAGACTGAGATAAGCTTTAGTTCTGACACTCTGTTCCGGTTCTCTGTTCCCTGTTGCTGACTAACCGTCAATGAGCCTTGCATTAGCATGTGCACCCATTGGCCGAGCTTTTTTGCATAAAGATGTGTGGCGGTAGCAAGTCTAAGAGATCTTCCAGAACAGCAGTAGAAGCAGTTTTATTGGCCCCGTGGCTCAGAAATAGGCAAGTCTTTGTACGCCACTTAATTGCTTTATCGCTCCCGACTGCAGTGTCTTCGTATCCATTAATCCATAAGCTATCATGGGCCCTACTAACCTAATGTATAGCCACAGATTCATTTTAGGGTATAATACTGTTTTTCACGCACGTTTGCCTTCGTATTCAAATGACAATGCGGTGTTCTTTGTGTCTGTTGGATGCAGGTATTCTATTTTGATTTTTGTCTCCTAGATTCACGTTACATATAAATAGAATTTTTATTCGATTGAGCATTTTGAGCTTTAAGCCTTCCGGTTCTCTTTTTGTGTAAAAACGATGACTGTGGTCTTGTGATCTTGTATAGAGTCCCCTTCCTTACTACGCACTTCATCGACAACATTTGGGACTGTCTGGGCACGTTCATAAATCACTCCTTGATTATTATTGCTAAATCGTCAGCATATCTTAGGCAGTAATAGCCTTCTGCATACAGTTTTTTGATTTCCTTAGCAAGGGGAAGATAATACTCCTTCCTCCCTGAGGCAGCTTCTACTCATATTTGCCTTAGTGGCTGCCTCGCCTGAATGAATATCTTGTCGACTAGCAGAGCACTGTTGCGGCTATTTTGTTTGACAATGCATGCGTTAGTGAGTGCGTTGTCGTATTATTGAACGCTCCTTCTATATGCAGAAATATTGCTAATGCTATTTTCCCCCACCCAATGACTTTGCTGGTTTAACTCATACACTACAAGCCGTATACATCTACATAGACAAACATACACGCATACATAGCTTAATTACACATATTTAAGTTTATTAACTGTTTTTTTGTGGATTATTTGTGCAATAATATAGGTTACCTTAACGATATCTCCAGGATCTGTTTCCATCCATAGCTCAATACCAGGAAATTTTTGACAATGTGAACACACCAGTTTATGAAAGTACACTGCCTTCTCATCACGAATTAACTCTACTAATTGTTTCTTAGTTCTTGGGACTTCCTCTGTAGACTCGACTTCAAAAATAGGCACGACATAGACTCTATTAGGACATTCTGTAAATTTATATGCATCCATCATATTCCAGAATTTTATTGCCAAACCTTCACTTGGCATTAATTGGATATCCGATACTAACACATTTTCTGTTATTGATCCAATTCTGGCAACATTTCGCATTACGTTTATTGGATAAATTACTTTCTCGTCGAAACTTCTAAAAATACAAAATTTATTGGTTCATTTGTTTATTTATTATCTAGTATACGACTACCCAAACAAATAAACGAAACATTATTGTCTGTACCTCCAGGCTGCGTCTTTCTTATGAACTATTGAAGAAAATTACGTTCCGTATAAAATGTAATGAATTATTTTGCGTAAAGACTACTTCATTTTAAATTTGAAAGGCAAAGGCATATTATTCCAATGTTGCATTTTAATATTTGTGCATAAGATACACAGATCGAACGAAACCAAATACTAGAATAAACCAACATACGTCGATTGGAGAATTCACAAAGAATAGCTGTATGAATCAATGTCGGTGATATTGACATTATTTAGCGCCATACCGCTAAAATATAACAACCATTGGCGGCATTATCGACAATGATTAAAAAAATAGTGATAAAGGCAAAACGTATTATACCGAATTTGCCTCTAAAATTTGTTCAGAACTTTAGTTTTTGCAGGGCGCCCAATACCAATCTATTCTAAGTTATTCTTAGCTAAGACTGTATAAAACTGATCAATTTTAATAAAGTAATAAGTTATAATTTCTATAAGTAACCTTAGAACTATGGAAAGAAGTATTTCCAAATATATCATCTACGAATGCGTTATGTTAGTGTTCCTTTATTCAATTTAATACTTTAATATTTCTTGACCGAATGTTCAAATCTAAAGCATTAAAAATGCTTTTATAACCTAACCTGATACACTCTTAAGACTGATAATACAAATAATAATTGTCAACACCCTCTATGCGTGCGACAAATTATTTCTCAATCCACCCCTATTTAAGAATTTAATGATTTTCAAATACAACAAACTTAGCCACCACTTTGACGCTTAACTAACATAAATTAAATCATAATTTGAAAAAACAACAAAAAAAGGCATTTGCCAAAACGATTGGAAATTGAAACATATTTTCAATGATGTAACAGAACGTCATTGACACAATGTACTATTTTCATTTTCAATGTTTAATAACAACAAACAATGAGACCAAATAAAAAAATGACAGAAAAAATTTGTTTATAATATAATAATAATATATTTTTATTCTATAAAAAAAACAAATAGGTGTAGAACAAGTCATGTCAAAGTATACTAAAACGGTTATAATTAATTTGGTGTCGAAACACTAATTAAGAACGAACTAAATGAAAGAAAACATACACGTATGTAGAAAGAGAAACAAAAAGTTAAAATTTATAGTTTAACCACCCATAAATTGAATAAAATGCCTTAGAGGTTAGGAAATTGTAGTGTTTTTCCTTTAAATTTAAGTGTTGGGCAAATTATTATAAATTTTTATTAATCTTACACATCTTACACTTAACATTGCTTAACATGCATTGTTTCATATCTTCATAATATGACTCCAAGATATTGCCTATTTTGTCTCGAAAACCCATTTTTCAATTTTGTTAAAAGACACTTGTGGCCTACACTGTAGAAGGCTTTTTGAAAGGTCCAAGAAAAAGATCAGCAGCTTTATCTTTACTGTTAATTGCATCCAAAATTTCGCAAATTGCTATATATTATTATACATTGCTCTATCTGTTGACCTCCATTTTATGTAAGCGCTTTGCACATCTGATATTACACTACATTTTTCTGTGAATTCTATGATGCGGTTTAGAATGATTTTCTCAAATATTTTAGAAATCATAGAAATTAGAGTCATAGGCCAATAGTTAGATATATCATTCTTATCATGGGGACGGTAGCTTAGCGGGTTAGCACGTATAGCATACCTAGCGAAAATACATATTATCCTCAAGAAGTTGTTCGGATCCCACTGTAAACTGTAGGGTCCCGCCTCCTTTAATCGGACAAATCTAGATCTCCCAGATCTAAGCGTGTCATTCAGGTGGCTTGGAAGGCGGTTAAAAAACATTCAAAACATTTATTTCTTTATTAAAACATTTATCAACTTTTTTATGAACTGGTTTAATAACTGTTAGTTTTAAATCATCCGAAAATATACCTAATCTGAAACACATAATTTTGTAGGTATCTGATAAGCTCCAACAGCTGATGTTTCGTTTAGGGAGTGTTGTATTTTTCAACAGGCTTTGTTTCGTACAAAACCATTGAATATCTGCTTAAAATTGCTATTCAAATTTTTATTAACATCGTCACATAGATGTAGTAATTGATTACTTCTTCTAGAATTTGCTTTTTGCTATTTGTTATCACCCTGCTGTATCTTCTCTATATCAAAATCGTTATATTGTTTATTTTTCCCTGTGATATTTTTTACCAAGGTCCATGTTGCTTTTACCTTGTTATTCAAATTTAGAATGTAGCTAGAGTGCGAGTATTTAATTGCTTCACTAATTCTACTTTATATTGTTTATAAGTTTCTTCTGTCATGTATCTTTCCACCAGTGCTTCGTACAACTGCCTCCTAATTCTGCTTCTTGTTCTTAAGTCTTCATTAATCCAAACATTCTTCGAGGCTTTCCTGTTGCGTAACTTCTTGGGATACATTTCATTAAGAATCTGTGCAAATTGGTTTATAAATTTGGAAACACTTAAATTGGGGTTTTTTTAAATAATAATCTGATCCTAGTTTAGAACTCTTATCATTTCGTTAGATTGTTGTAGCTTTTCGTCACAGATTATCCTACACTCTAATCTGCTATTCACGTTTTTTGTTTACAGTCTCTAGGTATCCGTATTCCTACACCAAAGTGATTTGAGAGGCCATTTTTAATACTTTCATAGTCTGAAATATTTATAAATATATTATAGTTGATGATGTTGAGCTTATCCTGGTTGGTTTGTATATCTCAGATCAAATGTTGCTATCATACCCAAGAACAAATTTATTTTATTATAATTTTTATTCTGCAGATCTAGGTTAAACTCCGCACAGAAAACAGTATGTACTTAATTTGATCGCGGATATTAAAATGTCTAAGTCTTCAAGAATATGTACAGCTGAGTCAAAATTGCCATTGGGTGGACGATAAATGTTAATAATTTTTATATACTGTATTATCATCCGATCTTAGTAACTGTGCAAAATTTCATCAATTGATTACTCCAGGAAGTTTGTTAAATAAAGGATCCAATATTTGAAGACAATTTTCACCCCCGCCTCTCCTGCGTGCGACCATTTTAAAAAGTAATGGTGGAATATTGTATTGTCATCGGATCTTAGTAACTGTGCAAAATTTCAGCAATTGATTATGTCAGAAAGTGTGTTAAATAAGGGATGTAAGATTTGAAGACAATTTTCGCCCCCGTGCCCCCTATGTGCGGATATTTTCAAAAGTAACAGTGGAATACTGTATTGTCATCCGATGTTAGTAACTGTGCGAAATTTCTTCAATTGATTATGTCAGGAAGTGTGTTAAATAAAGGATGCAAGATTTGAACAGAAACATTGTGCATATATTATGAGTTAAAGAAGAGCAAGTAATAAGCTGGCCTGTGTGTTTCATAATTTTATATTTAACGCCTATTGGTCAAAATTTAGCGTCATAAAGTATGTCCTTATATTTAAATTCAGTTGCTACCATAAAATGATAAAACTGTGTACTTTCTGAACTGATTTGCCTAATTTCACTCTCATTTTCTGAGCCGGTTTCTTTCTTTATAAATTGTCTTATATTATCCTTATTATCTTTTAGTACTCTATATAGGGATAACCAATATTTTGGTTCAGCACCTCTATGTTTTACTTAAGTTTAACGTTGATCGAGGATCCCGCAACAAATATGTGATTCGTGCGTCTTTAACACAAATCCAATTCCCTAATTTACAATCATACCCGTGAAAATTTTTTAACTTATAAAAATCTGAAGTTGTAATTGGACATAATTGAAAGGAGTCCTTAGGCTGTTTTAACAGTTCTACGACTTCAGGTTGATCAAGCCTGTCGAAGTCTGTTTCTAAAGTTTGTTGTGCCTTGTTTTCGATATTCTTATACTGTGTCCTAGTTATAGCATAAATAAACAACAAACACCCTTATTAATATTTTTTAATTCGTCAGCTGATATATTGATCCGTGATAGTGCATCCGTAACTACGTTGTCTTTCCCTTTAATATATTTTACTACCAAGACGTATTCTTCCAAAATTAATCTAAATTTTGTTAATCGGCTTGACGGACATGTCATTCCGAATAAATAAATCAGTGGCCTGTACTCTGATAGGATAAAAAATTTCCTAGCAAATAAAGAGGGCCTAAAATATTTTACAGCCCAGGTTAAAGCCAAAAGGTATTTGGAAATAACACTGCAATTTTTCTCGGCTTTACTGAGGCATCGGCTTGCATACGCTATTGGTTTATCATCTGAATTTGAGATTATAGCACAAATATTTGATGATGAAGCATCAGTCTTTAAGATAAATATATTGTCTTGAGAAAAATTTGGATATTGTAATATAGGATGGTTCATTAGCGCTTGTTTTAATATTTCAAGACTGCTGATATTTATCTGTCCATACAAATTCTTATTCTTTCTTCTGAAAGTTTGCAGTTTGCATATAAAAACGAAGTTGACCTTCAAATGAACTTGAACTCCATCTTTAAAAAAATATAGCTATTAGATCCTGCTTTTGAAATGATGACACTTTTGTTGCCTGAAACATGTTTATCGAAAATGTTTTATTTTGATGTTATTAGAGTTTATCAGCCCCACGCGCTATAGGAATCATTGAATATAATTTCTTGGATTAACAAATAAATTTGGTGGTTCGTTATTAAACAGAATAAAGGTAAATAAATAGGATGCATGTATACCTGTGTGTTTCCAGCTCTGCCGAATCTTCAATCTTGCAGTCTAACGGTTGTGTAAAATAAACATCTTTACGGGACGGTGGCAAATTTCTAGGATAAACTAAGTGCACCGAAACACGTGACATTCCTGGAAGACAATAACAATATTGGTTAATTTGTTCCAGAACTAAGGCTACGTCTGTGTCTGGAACAAATGCTGTTACACTTATAAGGCCATCCCAATACCTAAAAAGAAAACAGTTAGATGGAGACTATGGAACTATTTTTATTTCAGTAACAATTCTACAAACAAATTATTGGATGTTAGCAGTAGTGTCCATATTTCAATTTATGTAAGTAAAATTTATTTTTCCATTTCTGCAATAAACTGAAAAGTCGCAATTCGAATATTATAATAATAATAATTTAGAAGCCCACTAGCGTATATATCATCAAGAGACAATCGTATAGAATATCGATTTCGAATAAATTATGAAAAAATTGTGTAAATCTGTATATTGTTCGAAGTATTTGTTGGATTTCTTTATTTATAGTCATTATTTACGTCAAGTTACGGACCCAAAGCCCAACCTAAAGGGGGGGGGGTGTGGAGGGGTGTCACACCCCTTCATTTAAATAATCAATGGGCAAATTTCGACATTTCCCACAATGATCGACGTCTTCCAAAATATTTAGTAAACCCAAATCATAATAATTAATAAATAAAATAAATAAATAAACACCACAGAAATTAGACAACCCCCAATTCCAGAAGCCAGGGCTTGTGCGGAAGAGGGTTACACATTGAAAAAAACGCGACATACAACCATTTTCTCCAACAGTGCCAGTGCCGGAGCCAGGATTCGAACCCAGTGGTACATTGTCCATGTGATTAATCGCGATTGCCACCTCGCGCCTTAACCCACTCGGCTATCGACCAGATAAAAACATTTTGAAAATTAAAAAAAAAGACTAACAATATGAATCTTAATAAATTCCCAACTTAATGAAAGTACATTACTATCTTATTACAGATTAGGAAATAGCGAAATACCTAGAGTAGAACGAATAAGCGAACAGCGGAGTGTAGCTATAGCATTTGTCGGAATTTGTCGGCATTTGTCTGCATTTGTCGGCATTTGTTGCATTAAGCTGCTTTAACGGCAAACTTTTCGATGATCTGTCTCACTCCTGTCTTTCCATTTCGACAATATGTATTGCCACTACTAAAATATTTATTAACTATTAAAGCGCAGGCGCCGCGCCCCGCTTATACTTTGGTGAAATATGATCCGAGACAAAGAGAAAACAATCAAAGATTTAATTGCTCTAGGTCCATATCAGCCAATTCTACCACATTATCCTGTTAATTCTCAAATTATGTCAAATAAACATCGAACTTTTAGTGCACGTTGGTATAAAGAATATCCTCATTTGGAGTACAGTTGCAATGTTGTACTTTCTTTCGTTTGTTGTCTTTTTCCATCAGGGCTTCAAAGAAATTTTGCAGGTGTAACTTGGACCCAGAAAGGACTCAAACAATGGCACAAAATGAAGAGTGTGGGTGCGAAAAATCCGGCTCTTCATTTTTCATCAATAGCTCATGAGGGCGCCCCCCTGCAATATTACTGCAACTTAACAGAAAGAAGAAGTTACATTGATGTTTTGTTGAACTAAACTAATTGCAAAAAAATGATTCAAGTAGAAGAGCAAAAGAGAGATCGGAGATCATTACTATCCTCATAAATATGGCGAGAACATTAGCTCGACAAAATCTGGCTTTTCAAAGAAACAAGGATGAAGGTAATTTTGAGCAAATTGTACATCTCATTTTCAGACATTGCTTTTCCATGAAAAGGTGGATAGATGATACTCATTTGAGACCCCATCGCGTGACATATTTGAATTCCAAATGATAAAATGAATTCATTGAGCTCCTGGCCTCAAAAGTGAAGAAACCGATAGTCTAAGAATTAAAAAATGCTAATATGTACACAGTTATGGCAGACACAACACCCGATGTTACCCATAAAGATATATTATCTATATGTATTAGGAGCAGCTGATCACAATGGAAACCTTAAAGTACCCCTTTTAAAGTCTACCGAAATCAAAGATAAAACGGGATTAGGAATGGCACAAAAGATAACTGAATTTTTGGTCAATAACTGACTTGATCCTAAAAATATAGCATTTCAGTCATACGATTATACCAGCAGTATGTCAGGAATATATCGAACGACGTATTTCTGTCAAATAGAATGTATGATTTCTTATTTATTAATTTTTTATTTAATTATGTTTGTTTATTAAATGTATTGCTGTATCTTGAAACGTTACAAGTTTATTTTACATTTATGATAAATTCGCATTATGTTACGGTTTAAAACAAACACAAAATATATATAGAGGTAATAATAAGGCAACGGTCACATACCTTTTCACTTTTTACAAAAAATGTTTACAGTCGGCATTTCATTTGTCGACACCCCTCTACTCAAAGTGGTCTAGGTTGGGCCCTGTATAGACCTGTATTATAAAAAGTTTCTCTTGATGCATTAATTCTGTTAGCTGTTAATTACATGCTATTAAAATTTATTTTAAAATTATTAATTTAGTCACATAAGGATTACCAAATATAAAGCAAATTCAAAAGGCCTTGAATTTGGTTAGCTAATTACTCACAATGCTGATGAATACCGATTTAATCGCAGACAAAAATTGTTTTTATTACTTCAAATACTTTTGAAAGTACTTGAATTGGTACAAAGTCCAGATATACTATCTGCTGTGTTCAGTGTGCATATGATGAGATTATCTTCAATATGATAATCTTTCATCGTAATGCAATAAGCCTATTATAGGCGCGAGCACAGATTTAATCATAAATCTGTATTGCAGTTCACCCTGCGGAAAAAATACATAAAGAAATGACACGTTGCCGATGTCCTTTGATCTTTGAAGGCATTTTCCAATTGTATTTGGAATATTACAGTACTGTAGTGTCCTGTTCGTAACGAAATGAACGGCATGTACATTTGTACAGTATGGATTGAAATTTTTAAAACTATTCTTGATGTCCTAATATCTCGAAATGGAAGATTATGAGCTTCTAACGAGAGTTTCGTTTGCATATCATATCGAGAATTGAGAGCATTAGTAAACTTTAATTTTATTTGAAGATTTTCTTTTCGGTTTTTGGTAAGACGCTTAAGCCTTCATTTTTATTATTCGACAATAATGCAAATTTAATAAAGAAGATTGAGCCATGCGTGTTAAAACACAAGTGAAACGATAATAACAAGGTAGGTCACGAAAATAATTATTTTATTGTTTATTCAATTTTGACATTACAAACCGTCATTATTAACATTTATTTATTCAAAATGGGCTATAGTGGGGCTGGCAAGGTCGAAATATTTTCCCTTTATGTGAAAAATAATAAAAATAAGTGTTCCGCAAGAACAGAATACATGATGTATCCGAATCGCAGCTCGTTTGCGTTTTGAATGTCAAGTATGTCGAGAAGTATTTAAGATAGACCTATGCAATATTATATATTTGGAATTAGTACAACATATAGAATTAAACATAATATTTTTAGTCGCAAACTCCTCTATAAAATCCTTATTTTACTATAAGGAACGTAACCAGACTGCAACCAACAGCTACTCTCCGGGCTATGTGCCCCGCCGAGCGCTGAATTACAAGTTACAAGTCTGGCGCGTTAAGTGTAATAATTGCGTATTACCATCAAAACGCTAATGCTTCGATTGCAACAAACACCAGCCGAAAGACTGATGCTACTTAAAGGAGCTCTCTTGCCAGTCGTCACACACCACTTGCAGACTGCAGTTTCGAGCTGTTGGTTCTCGTCTGCAAGTGGTGTGAGACGACTTTGACCAAACGATCCTCGTGCCGGTCGTCACATGCCTACCTTGCACTGACATTTATCAATAATTGTGGTGTGGCATATAGTTTTCAAAAAAAAAAAAGATAAATAGATCTAGTCAATGTACTATCAAAGAAGGGTGGCCCTATTACATGTTCTCAAATAATTCCTCCCCAAACGCTTATAAACCATCCATAAACCATGGGGGTGTAATGGGGTAGTGAAGCGCAAGTTATAGCCTCTCCTACTCAATTGTTAACCTCACCTTCGCGATGAATTCAATTTGAACTTGGTGCACCCTGTTTTCACTAACGAGGCTCTAACGACCGAGTAAGGGCGGAATAACCCTTACCTTTTGCCGTGAGCACATCCACCTTCTCACGAAGAGTGCGGTAAAAATAACCCACCGCACACAAAGGTTGCTTTTGGAATCGTTTGGTTACCCCATCGTCGCAGTCTCCTTCTGTGCCATTGGACCACACCACTCGCCTCCCGCAACCGAGCTGGTCAGTTGCATACCTGCTCCAGCTAAAACTTCAAATGCAGCTTCGTTTTCAGTCGATTAAGGCTTTAAAAAAATAATGGAGCGTTCAAGTGGGACAAAATCATCCGGAAGTAAAATACCCTCCCGATCGGATCTCCGGGGGAGGGTGCCCACAGGGACACCTCATCGAATGTCGAAAAAACACCGACAAGTTAAATTCAACAAAACTAATTCTTTCATCTACGGCGCTTGGAATGTTCGTACTTTGAACGACAGCACTCGCACCGATCGGACTGAAAGAAGAACTGCTCTAATAGATAGAGAACTTCACCGACTCAATGTTGACGTTGCAGCTCTCAGCGAAACTCGATTTTTGGAGGAAGGCTCTCTCACAGAAAAGTACTACACCTTCTATTGGAAAGGTCTTCCCACCAATTCAAGAAGACAACATGGAGTAGGATTTGCCGTTCGGAATCAACTTGTATCCAACTTAACACAAGTACCACAAGGCCTATCCGAGCGTCTAATGCTGCTACGCTGTGAGCTATCAGATGGCAACGCGGTAAATCTAATAAGCGCCTACGCTCCCACTCTAGATGCAAGTCACGAAACCAAGGAAAGCTTCTATCAACAGCTGGAAGAAACCCTCTGTAGAATACCTAAAACGGAACGACTCGTTATTCTTGGCGATTTTAATACTAGAGTAGGAAGAGATGCAGACACCTGGCCAGGCATCATAGGCAAGAACGGTTTGGGCAACATGAACGCTAACGGTCAACTACTCCTAACTAAATGCGCGGAACATGATCTAGTTATAACAAACACCATTTTCCGACAAAAGGATAAATTTAAAGGCACCTGGCGTCACCCCAGATCAGGTCACTGGCATCTACTGGACTATGTTATCGTACGTAGGAAGCATCTCAAGGACGTCCAAATTACAAAGGCGCGCATTGATAGCGAATGTTGGACCGATCATCGTCCTGTTGTCTCCAAAATGAAAATTGTTATGAGACCCAAACACCGAAGAACTCAAGTAAAACGTAGACTCCGTCTCTGTATTAGTAAATTGCGTGACCAACAAACCGTCGAACAGCTAAAGCAAAAAGTTCAAGAGAATTTGAGTGCACTAGAAGAAACCAATTCTGTAGATGTCGCTGCTACCTGGACACAAATTAAAGACAGTTTAAAAAGTGCGAGTGAGGAAATTCTTGGCACTGCAGCAAGTAAAAAACAGGAGGACTGGTTCAATGATAATGAAGCTTTTATACAAGAACTTCTTGACCGCAAACATACTGCCTTCCAAAACGCTATCAACCACCCCAACGACTCATCAAAAGCAGAAGCTTTTACCCAATCTAAGTATGAAACGCAACGCGAAATCAGAAGAATAAAGAACGAGTGGTGGGCAAGCAAGGCCAGAGAAATTCAAAGGTACGCCGATTCACACGACTACAGGAATTTCTTTCAAGGAGTAAAAGCAGTGTACGGCCCCAGTCGGAAAAATATGTGCCCTATTAAAAATTTAAATGAAAATCTCCTCAAAGAAGACCAGGACATAAGAGCCCGATGGAAAGAACACTACTCTAACATTCTTAACCAGCAAAGTCAAGCTGATCACGATATTATAAATCTTATCCCTCAATATGACACCTTCGAAGACTTAGATAAACCACTAACAACGGAAGAGATCTTAACCGCCATTGGGCAGCTAAAAAATAACAAATCTCCCGGCGCCGACTCACTCCCAGCTGAGATCTTTAAAGCTGTGTCGTCAGAGCTCATACCCTACCTCAAAAAACTGTTTGATGTCTTGTGGGAAAGTGGTCAAGCTCCGCAGGAGTTTCGTGATACACTTTTAATCAACCTCTTCAAAAACAAAGGGAGCGCTGCGGACTGTGGAAATTACAGGGGTATAGCTCTCCTGGCTGTTGGAGGGAAGATACTCACTAAAGCGATGGCAAATAGGCTAACACCTGTTATGGAAAAGTTACTTCCTGAAACACAGAGTGGCTTTAGACGAAACCGAGGCACATCGGATTTAATCTTCACACTTAAACAGCTTCAAGAAAAAGCACTCGAACATCAAGGAGAAATTCACATGGCCTTCATTGATTTAACCAAGGCGTTTGACTCGGTGGACAGGGAAGTGCTCTGGAAAATTATGTTCCGCTTAGGTATCCCTAGAAAATTTGTCGAAGTATGTCGCAGTCTACATACAAACAACAACGCCCAGGTTATGTATAATAATGAGGCAACCGAACCTTTCCAAACCCTCACTGGAATTATGCAGGGATGTGTCCTGGCACCCCTACTCTTTAATTTGTTTACCACTGCTCTAACAATTATTGTTGACAACAAACTGACAGTCAGAGGAATAGGTCTCAGATACCGTTCTGATGGCGGTCTCTTTAACATAAGGCGCTTTAGAGCTTTCACGAAGACACGCACACGATTCATTTGTGATCTCCAGTATGCGGATGACTGTGCACTTTTAGCCTCCACGCCGGAAGAGCTTCAAGAACTTTTAGATGTGTATGCCCAGAGCTATGATTCCTTGGGACTTAAAATCAACATTGGAAAGACTAAGATTATGTCAACTCCTCATCAAGTGAACCAAATAGACATTACACTTAACGGAAATTCTCTTGAAGTGGTGGATCAGTTCAATTACTTAGGCAACATTGTTAATGACAAAGCAAACATGGACAGCGAGATTCGCAATAGAATTAACGCTGCATCTAGAGCACTCTGGAGACTTAGAGAGAGAGTATTTGACAACCACGACCTTGCTTTGTCAACGAAAATGGCTGTCTACAGAGCAGTTGCCATTCCAACACTGCTATATGGATGTGAAAGCTGGGTCACGTACCGTCGTCATGTGAAAGAATTAGAACGTTTTCAGTAAAGACACCTCAGAAGTATGATGAAAATCCGTTGGTTCCATAACATATCAAACGTGGAAGTACTCAGGAGAGTAAACAGCCTTCCAATTGAGGTGTTTATTTCAAGAGCACGCCTAAGATGGGCAGGTCACGTTCATCGTATGCATGATAACCGCCTTCCTAAATGTACACTTTATGGTGAATTGCTAAGCGGTAGAAGCAGGCGTGGCGGTCAACGAAAGAGGTTCAAAGACGCTCTCCATGAAAATCTAAAATCCTGCGGTATTGCAGACGAGCAATGGGAACAACTTGCAGCGGACAGAACCGAATGGCGAGGGGTTGTGGCCAGCTATCAAGGAAATGTTACTGCAAGAAGGCCGAATCCAAAACCTAACCACTTCTATGTTTGTCCTGACTGCGGTCGACATGTGCTCTCCCGAATTGGCCTCTATAGCCATAGTCGTGTGCACCGTAGATGAATGGGAATTACAATAGACTACACCTTTTACTTGTTTTTTATTGTACACAATTTATCGACTGTAACATTTTTATACTCGGACTCGAGTAACGGCTAATAATAATAATAATAATAATAATAAAACCATCTGTGTTGGTTAGCAACTTGCATAAGAAAGTGAGGATTTTCCGAAGCATAATAATGGAAATTGTGCCTATTAACAAATCCATTTTTATGAAAAGTTGCCTCATCGCTGAATAAAACAGTATTGAAGAAGTTGACATCATGTTGCATTTCACCTCCAGCCTAATTACAAAATTGTAGGCACTTTTGAAAATCGTCATCAGATAATTCCTGGTGCATTTAAATATGATATGCATGCAACTTATTTGTTTTTAAGATTCGACCCACAGATCGTCTACTTATTCCTACTAATGAGCTCACTTCTCTTTGACTAACATGTGGATTCCCAACCGTTGCCAGCACCACAGAAAACTCATTTTCTTCATCCACAACACGTTTTATTCTTTCATTTTTTTTTATATTCGACATTTCTAGTTTCCAAAAATCTATTGAGAATGTTTTGGAAACTGGAATCTGAAATCAGGAATCCTTGGTGATAAATTCTATTGGCAAGTAAACAATTTCTGTCTGACTCGTCCAAAACAAAAGTCGTGTCTACAAGTTCCGCTTCATTAAAATTCATATTGTAAAATTACAAATATTTTTAACTCAATACAAATTGTAACGACCGATAAGTGTGATAAATGCTCCTTTGTACACAACAATTTATACCACACTGAGGTTTTATTGCTTGTCGAATAACGAAAACAGCAAAAAAATGTACAAAAAACATTACAGTAAAGGATCGGTTAAATACTATTTACTCATTTCAATGGATTTGAATAAATGGCCCCACTAAATGGCGTCATTTCAAAATTGCATAAATACAACACGTCGAAGACCTATTAGAAATTTTTCTAAGGAATTATTTGAGGGAACCTCTTTTTTTAAGTTTATTCTTGAATTTGGCACTTATTTATTTCTAAAACGAAAATGGTTGCAATTAGCCATAGGGAACTACTTACAAAAAATGTTCGTTTTTCATTTCTACATCACATCGTCGAAAAATATACAGGGTGTTCGATTTAAAAAAATTGAGAAAATTCAATTTAAAATATTCTTAATTGAAAAAAAAATTTTGGCCACCCTGTACATTTTTAAGAAACGAAAATGATTCAAAAACATTAATTAGATGTCTTATAACTGGTATTCGTATAAGTTTTTCTTAAAACCCATAATTGTGACTGTGGTGATCTTTTAAATATCCATCTGCAGATTGCATTATTTCAACAACAAAATTCTTTACATCCAAGTGGTTGGGTGATATTCAATGCTAATATAGGAATGAATAGAGCCTAGAAAGAGGCTTCAAAAATTGTACTGATATACATAGCATTCCATTTTAAAAAAGGCACTTGGTCCTGTAATTTCGTCTAGGCTCGCCCTGTATGTTCAAAAATAATTTCCAATTATATAATTTTTTATGTAGTTTACTTGCATTTTTTAAAAAAATTTCTAGCTATCGTAAAACTCGAGGTCCGATGCACTGTTGCCCCACCCTGTATAGTGAATAACCCTGTACTATCGGCCCAGAAATATCGGAAGACAATTTCGGACCACCTCGTACAATTACAACTTATTTCACTGTTACATTTACCATGTCAAATATTTATATTTTTTTATCGTGTATTGTTCTGTAAATGGGTCTTCTGTCGGGCAATAGAACTCTTATTACAAACATGTTCATAAATGCTAATCTAAATATTACTGACCTAACTAACTCTGGAATGTAATTCACAAAATCCGCAGTTACATGTGTGGCATACGTGATGCTAGGCACATATCCATTTATTTTGGCTTCAATAGCATTATACAATATCCTGTAATCACTGTTCTTTTCCAACTCTGGTCCATACTCAACATGTCCAGCGGATTTCAAATCAGTAGGCAATCCATAATTGAAATTACAGTAACTTACATTTGAGGGGTTAGGATGGAGATACTGTACGAATGATCCAGGATACTTTTCTGTGTCTACAAATTCGCTGTGGGAAGATGATATTCGAATTTTGTTGTATGAGGGACTGCTGTTTATGAAGAGCATAGATAGAATGAGGCAGGTAAATATTAGAGTCAGCAGGAGAATTCGGTTTGTTTTCAAGTTTGTCATGGCATTATTTTAGAAGTTGTAGCGAGGTAATTTGATGGTTAGTTGACCTAAAAAGAAAGAAGCATTGGATTACTTTGAATTCTATTCAATATGTATTACTTTAACATTGTGTACATTGCTATATTATGATTAACGAAAGATGTTAAAAACAATGATAGAATTTATTACAGAAGATAAGCAGAGAAATGTTGTGATATGTAATTGGAAGTGTTTCATTTCCTAGATAGATATCTATTTGTCATAATACAGAATAATGTTTTGACACATCACTGTAAAAAACAAAGTAAAAATGAACATTATTATCAGCTAAAATCGGTCAATATTTAAGTGTAAAAAAGAGCATAAATAAAATGTATAGTAAAGCGTACAATAAAATATGTATGAATAAAAATAAAAACAATAATAATGATAATAAACTTTATTTCAAATAAATGCTTCACAATTAACTAAATAATTGATAGACATAAAAATAAAATGACGTAAAAAACAACAAATATACCCAACTATAATAGTACACTATTACAAAAATAATCTTCTATACTATAAGGTTCCAAATTCACTATCGTTTTTTAAACTTTTATCTTATATATAATTATGTTAACAATATTTTTAAAACTCAATAGCAACTTGAGCTGTTTTTGTAAGATTATGTTGAGGGTATATAATATATTGTGTCCTTGTATCAAATTCATGTTGTACCAAAATGTATAATTATTCTTAAATATAAATATTAGGCATTCATAAATGTGATGATAAGTCCCATCATTCCATTAAGGAACATAGAGCCTTGTTGCATCTGATTCTGTTCCTGGCAAGTACTTTTATTTCTCCCCATGTCTTGTTTATTTTCGTGTTTCTTCTAACACGGTTCTCTTCCATGCCACCTTTGGTCGTCCCACTCTTCGACTGCCTTGGGGTTCTAGTCGAGGGCCGCCCTAGAGATAGTATCTTCTGCTCTCCTAAGTGTGTGGCCTAGCCCCTTCCACTTCCGCGATCTTATTTCCAGTCGTAGTCTTTGCCCTGATAAATTCCATAGCTCTCTGTTGGCGATTTGGCGAGGACCTGTGTCATGTGGTCCGTGGATTTAGTACCCTTCCTCGTTTCACATCCATATAGTAGGACTGATATGACGTTGCTGTTGAATAGGAGTAGTTTGGTTCTCTTCGAGTATACGGGGGACCGCCAGATGCTGTTAAGAGCACCATACGCTCTCTTCGCTTTTAAGAGTCTTTGTTGTATATCAAGATCCGTTTCTTCCGTATTATTGACTATGCTACCTAAATACTCGAATTCGGTGACTCTCTCTGCTAGTGAATTTTGAACATATAGATCTTCTTAGTTCAGAATCATAACGCACATTTCTTTGCTTTTACTGGTGTTTATTTTCAGTCCTACCTTATTTGTCTCTCCTTCCAGGGACTTGAGTTTCACCTTAATATCCCGTAAGGTAAAAAGGCAGATATCGTCTGCATAATCCAGGTCTTCTAGCCTACCCGTGAGGCCCCATCTAATTCCTGCCTGCGTACGGTTTACTTCTCTCATTACGCAGTCTAGCGTAATATTAAACAACAGTGATGAGAATACACATCCTTGTTTCACTCCTCTGCTAACAGGGATTTTTTCACTCATTTTTCCTCTGCGTAATACTTGGCATGTTGTACCGTTATAAAGTTCTTTTGTTATATTTATTATTTTTCTTTGGATCCCTTTCTGCCTCATGGCTTCCCAAATTTTATTGTGGGCCACGGTGTCAAACGCTTTTTCAAAATATATGAAGACCAGGAAGAGTGGCGAGCGCCATTCATGGGATTGCTCGATGGTTATACTGAGGGTGTTGATTTGATCAGTGCTAGATCTGCCGGAGCGGTATCCAGCTTGTTCCGGTCTGATGGCTGAGTCTAGGAGGGTCTTAACCTTTCCAGTATTACTATAGCCAGTAGCTTGTTCACTGTGTTTAGCAGGGTTATGCCGCGTCAGTTTTGACATATAGATAGGTCACCTTTTTTAGGAAGGTTGACAATTAAACTTCTTTCCACCTTTCAGGTGTTTTCTCCTTGTTCCATGCCTGAGCTACTATTGGGTGTAAAAGTTGGGCCGTTGTGTTTTCACTGGCTTTAAATAGCTCAGATGGTATATTGTTAGGACCAGGGGCCTTTCCTGATTTTAAGGGTTTGATGGCATTTTTGACCACTCGGAGGCTGGGTTCGTTAGTTGCTACTCTTATGTCAGTTACTGGGGGTGCTGCTACCTGCTGTAGTTCTTCTTCTTTTGTGGGGATGAGCTGACCGGCTCACTAATATGCTCATGACACCTCTTTAGTTGGTCTTCTTTGTTGTTTAATGGCCGGCCGTCTTTATCTCTTAGGGTAGGGTGCTTTTTCGGTTTATTTTTATTTGCTAATCAGTTGGTGATTCTATAAAGCTCTTTGCTATTCCCTGCTTCAGCAGCTTCTTCTGCAGCTTGGGCAAGGTTAATGTACAAACCATAAATAGTAATTATATTATTTGATTTAATAATTCTTATAACTGGCCTTTGTATAATAAAAATCCTTTTAATATCTGCATTACTACCCCAAAAAATATCCCATATTTAACTGACAACTCAAAATTAGAAAAACATATAATTTTACTACTTTTAAAGTTTAGATATTTTGTGATTATCCTCATACTATAACAGATTTTATTTAATTTCAAACACAAATGACCGACTTGAATTCCCCAATCTATATATTCATATATTTGGATGCCAAGAAATTTTGTATTTTCCTTCAGATTTTTGTGTTCTCCTGATATTGCAATGTTATAGGGAGATTCAATTCTTTCTTGTTTTGTCCTAAATAGAATAATATCCGTTTTTTCTTTGTTTAAAATAAATCTATTTTCATCATACCACTCACTTGTGCTTCAAAATAAATGATTACATTCCTGTATTAATTTGGGATAGGTTTCTGCCCCCACCAAAATATTATTATCATCAGCATAATTTGTAATACTGTGATAAATATATATTTATTACAACATTACATAAATCATTTACATATATGATAAATAAAATTGAACCCATTATACTACCCTGTGGAATTCTAATATTATTACTTAATTTTCCGATTTAACAAGTTCATTATTTCTTATTATTTTTATCCTCTGCTGGCAATCTGAAAGGTACGATCCCACTCACTCAAGTGCATTTCCTCTAGTTCCATATTTGTATAGTTTTATTAATATCAAATTATGATCCAAGCAAGCATATGCCTTAGATAAATCCAAAAACATGCCTAAAGCAATTTTTTTATTCTTCATAAATTCCAAAATTTTCTGCGTCAATTGAAATATTGCTGTCTGTGTAGATCTTACTCTCAGATAGCCATATTGAGTGTTATTAAATAATTGACAAACATTCATAAACTCATTTAACTGAACACACATAGCCATTTGAACAGGTTTTGAGAAACTAGGCAATAGATTAATAGGTCTATAATTTTTTAACAAATCCGGATCTCCTTTTTTGTAAAGTGGTTTAATATTTGCCAATTTTAATTGATCAGAAAAAATTCCAAATTTAATAGAATAATTTATAATATGGCAAATTACCTCTTTTATTTCAGCTATACAGTTTTACAATACTGGTAGGTATTTCATCACCTCCACTACTATATTTATTTTTTAAGTTTTTTGCTATATTTAACAATACACTAGTAGTTATAGGTCACAAATACATTGACTGAGTGTTATCTAAAATATTACATTCAAAAGGAATTTTATTTACATCTGCAACAAGTTCTGGGACTACATTTAATAAATATTTATTATAATTGTTTGCAATTTCATTGAGGTTACCACTTCCTAGAAAATTGTCATTTTTCTTTTGTTTACCAGTAATTTCATTATGTATAGACCACATACATTTACTTTTATTATCTGAATTTACAATTTTATTTTCATACATATTTTTTCTGTTTTCTGCCAACAAGTTATTTTAATTTTCTCGTTATTATACATTTCCTTATAATTACTGTCATTTCTATATAGAACTAACATACATCTAACTTATTTTTATATTCATTTAATAATTGGTTATCACTACTCTCATATTTTTTAAAATTTCTTTTCTTATTCTCCAATTTTTGAGGAAAATATTCATTGAAAATGTTTAAAAAATTATTCATAAAGCATGTCCATTGTTTGTTTACGTCTCTATTAATACAATCATATACATTTTCCCACGTTCGATCATGTAGATGTTCTAAAAATTTTTGTTCATTTTCTTCAGTAAAAAATCTATTATAAATTTTACAAGTTTCTCTTCTTGGGACGTTTTTTTTTTCTAAAATTAATTTTTTGTGCAGGGCGATCTGAAATATGTGTATTAATTGTGTTTACGTCTTCTTCAGTCTTCTTTGAGATTGGTAAATATATTATCAATGCAGCTTTTGGAGTCTTGACCAACCCTATGTACTCATTTATTGTAGCATATACATCAAAAGAATTTATTAATGATAATAATGTTCTTTATTTTCATTATTCTTAGTCACCAACGATGAATATTATTTTATTTTCTTCAAAAATTTTAATCAATAGTGATTCCAACTTATTAAATACACATCCAATTTCCCGTTAGGGGTCTATATATCGCTATGACAATAATTTGAATATTATTTAAAGTAAACTCAACCGCCGCATGCTCAAAATCACCACTTGCTGATAACCTATTTAACTTACAGACTTTAAATTTTAATTTCTTACTTTCACATATCGTAGGACCTCCATGATGCCCTTCTTCTCTACAGAAACTTGTTATTAAATAAAACCTTGAATCCATTGACAGCTAATTGTTGTTCTGATTTCCGTTAAACATAAAAACTTACACTTCTCATGCTCCTCAAGTATTGCTTCAAGCTAGTTAACACTATTACCCAACTATTGCACATTCTGATGAATTTATTTATTTATTTGTTTGTTTATGAATTATGCTATTATATTTATATTCGTCTATTTTGTTTAACATTTGAAATTTTTTATTACAATACACAAATATACTAAAGTATTCGGGAAAAATCAGATAACATTAATTCGATAAAATCAGACAAAGCATTAGCCAGCAGGAAACGTTTCATTACTGTTCTGAATCGTAAAAATTCTAGTACTTAGGCGACATTCAATACATAAAAAAAATGTATTGCGTAATAGCCAGTTCCATTTCTATTCTTGTTAGTCCCAAAAAATCAGTGTTAAAAATGTTATTATAACACGCTCAATAGGAATGTATATTATTAAATGTAGTATCATTATTTGCGTGTACTTTTATAAACAAGAGACATTGCAGTATGTACGTACAAGGTACGGTAAGGTATTTAACTCTATGAAAGCTTCCTTGCAATAATCTCGGTATGTCAGCCCTGCAATGGTCCTTACAGCCTTTCTTTACATGTAAAAAACTGATGCAGTATGAGTCGAGTGAACCCATAGTAAAATGGCAGCCGTTAAGATTGTTGCCTGTGACACATATTTTACTAAATTACGCAATAAAAAAAATGTTCCGAGACATATTTTTGTAGACTAGTTCTGTATGTTATCCCATGTCAATTTGCAGTCTAAAACGACATTTAACATATTTGTTATATATATATATAAATATAATTTATATTATTTAAAGTCTAATAGACAAGGGATCGCCGGGTTTACGTCCCTTCCGCCTAAGGTTGTATTACTTCCGCGCATACACTAATATACAAGCCGCTGGAAGGTGTGTGAGGCGAGGACGATATCACTATCTAGAGTGTAATACTTTAAACTGAAAATCATAGTTTCAGTCTTATCATTATTCAATACTAGGTGGTTACTTAAAAACAAGCTTACAAGCTTCATTTAAAAGTGAACAAATATTTGAGTGAGAATGAGCCAAGATTGTCTCATCCGCAAATAGGATGAACATAAACAAAGTTGTACTTGTTCGATAAGTCGTTGACATAAATAAAGAAAGGACTGATCCTAATATTCGGTGTTGAGGTACACTGAATTTAATGTCTGTTCTGTTTAGCATTCTGTTATTGATATTAACAAATTGGTTGGTAACAAATGCGTTGGACGCCGTTGCTATAGAAGTATTATTTTACTTACCGCATATGTATAGGAATGAATTAAAGCACTATAAATTTTTTGTATATATGGAAATGATTTATTATGGGGGCAACTCACTTATAAGACCTATCAACAATAGCGGTAAGTAGTAGAATACATGCAATCATACAAGAAACGAATCAATACAACATCGTGTAAAAGATCACGGGAAATTTATTTAAAATTAAAAGTAATGAGGCTTCTACTGATAAAGCACATATTCTTTCTAGTAACAATATTATAGTTGAGGAGCTAACTCCAGTTTTGTATGCACTTTATGTACCAGCAGTGAGTCTTCAGATACTTTATATAAGGTGTTCAGGTGTGTAAACATAATTGGTCACATGACTCGCATTTTGATCGCTTGGCCGCCATATTGGATTCGATATGGTGGGGCATAGTCTTTGTGATCGCTTGTTTCTCGGCCATTTAAGAAACAATATTTTGTTTCCCTTTTTGTTTGTCTCAAAGGTCTAAAAAAGTTGTTCAAGTTTTATTATTATTTTGTCGGAGAACCCAACGGATTTTCTGAAAAATTGGAAAGCGAGAAAATTATTTTTTTCATTACTTTCTTCTCGGTTATTTTTCAATCGATAGTTTTTTGTTTTTTTCATTCAAAAGGTCGAAGGCAGAGCTTCATTTCTTATCACTGCAATTTTCTCCGAATAGGCGACGTTTTTATTAAGAAATTAGAAAAATAGATAAAATCCGTTGTTTTTGGAAATTTGTTTTTCAACTGTTTGTAACCCGATTTTGTAGTCAGTAATTTCCATTGCTATGTACATGTTTATTTTTCAGGGGTCAATTTTTTTTTTTTGTTAGACAAATATTGGCCTAATAGCTTGAGGTAGTCATGACGAAGGTTCAAGTAACAAATGAAGAGAAAAATGCGCAGAACCCTTCACTTGTAACGAAGTATTTTTCGTTACCGAAATATGTATAAAATATCATTATTTTCTCGAAAATATTTTATAGTTCTGTTATATTTGTAAATATACTGTACCGCCGTTGGCGAATTCGTTTAAAATTAATTAATTTCTAGAAACCCCGAGTAGGTATATCAGATTGTAAAGTACAGATGAACTCAGGTGGGGAAGCAACGAGAAGAGTTTCTACATTTCAGACACGCCAAACCACGCACGAGTCAGTGCCTTCCCAGCGACCGACCACGTTAGCTGTGCAGAGTTCTCCGTCCTGTGGTACCAGAGTAAGGTAAATTTGCTAAGTCGACAAATTCATCGTGGCATTTTATTTTTCTAAGTCCGAAAATATTTTAAAATATTTTACAAGTCCATTCGACGTCATTTATGTGACGTAGTCCTTCAGTACACGGGAATAATTTAATTATTCCGCATTTAGTCTTCTGGCTGCCGTCCCACGAGGTACACGTGCCTGCTGTTTGCTCTGGTGCTGTAACGAAAACATCACAAGTCCACAATTCAGGTAAACATTTATTTTTCTAAGTCCGTAAAATCTATATTTGAATTATTTTTCCAAGTCCACAAATCCGTCGTGGACTTAGTTTTCTAAGTCCCCAAAGACATTTCAAATATTTTTACAAGTCCAGTTGACGTCACAGTGATCCACCGCGCACCTATTTTTCGCTGTTTCTCCCACTCCTTCATCTCTGAAGGCAGTAATTAAATTCACACCGACCAGTTAGTCTTCCCGATCGACTCAGAGCCAGCAGACATGTTCACGCTAAATATTTAAAGCCGCCAGGTAATATTCATTTTTCTAAGTCCGTAAAATCTGTATTTGCAATAATTTTCCAAGTCCACAAATACATATTTGAAATATTTTTATAAGTCGCGAAATATTCCAAAATAATTTTTCTGAGTCCAAATCTGATTCTGAATTATTTTTCTAAGTCCCCAAAATCTTTCAAATATTTTATCAAGTCCGTCTGACGTCACCGTGATCCATCCCGGATCTGTTTTCTGCTATTTCTCCCACTCCTTCATATCTGAAGGAAGTAATTAAATTCATACCATGTAGGCAGTCAGCCTGATTGACTCAAAGCAAGCACACGTGTTTCCTCCGAAAAATCAAACTCCAGAAAAGTCCCGGTAAACCAAGCAAGGGTGTCAGTCCGCTCTGACCGTTCCCGCAAGCAGACGTGCCTGAATCTAGACCAAGGTAGTTTTGTGCTTGCTATCCTTGTTGCCTGAGTCATTTGGTACTAGATTTTTGCTTGCTCCTCTCGGCCTAAGTAACTTATAAATTTTAGTAGTTGAAGTAGCTTTGTACATATACGTTTATAGTAATATACTGACTTTATTGAAGTGTGTGAACGTCTAATTTCCCATATATTGACCCACTGGAATAAAACTTTCTCCACTTGAGCTGCTCAGCCTCGCGTACTCGGCTTGAGGGTAGTGTGTCCTATCACTTAAACTAGGACTGGCGCCCGAGTAATTCGAAAACTTGTTTCCGAAGCTCGTGTGTCAAAGAGTGGCCGCGCCTTTTCTCCACGTCAACGTGCGAGGTGGAGAAAAACGCGTCACACACTGTATCTCACCTACAAGAAAAAAGAGCTCAAGCTCAAAGCATACAGTGACACAATCGTTTGAACAAAAATTCAAGAAGTTTCACTTATTCTACATCTACAGATTAATATTATTGTATCTTCTACCCCAGAAATTCATGCTGCTTCTTTTTCTGAACTGATCTAGCCTCAAGAGCCTGCCCTCAGATTGCACAAAAGAGGCATTGCAGGCGTCAGGTTGATCAGCCAAAAACTGTGTATGTGGAGTGTTAGCTATGAACAAAATAAACCATTTTATATATGCGATATTGTGCTACAGACTATTTGAATGCCACGCGATTTTACCACGATGATGTGTTTCAACGAATCTCTACACCGTTAAGCGACAAAAATACGAGTCATGTGACCAATGATATTTACACATCTGGATCTCATATAAAAAGTATGTGAAGGCAAACTGCGGGTACATAGTAGTGCATGCCAATGTGAGGCTAGCTCCTAGACTATTAATTTTGTGACCTTATTTGACAAAATAGGTAGTACGTGTCCATGGATTTAAAAGTTTCAGTACACTAATTTAGTTCCGACTAGTTGGTCAAAAAAATATGAACTTAAGAGTGAATCATAAAGAAGTCAATTTGAATTGCTACGATTAGAAAATATAATTAGTTTATTTATTTACAATATAAATGTTTAATGTTTGCTATAATAGTTATAAACTTAATCGATTAAAAAAAACAACAACGCAGAAAGCGGAAATAGGCACATACATGACTAAAGTACATACAATATTCACTTTATTATCCACAAATAATTGCTAAATATGTTATACATCACGAAACATAAAGTTGTTTAGGTAATATCAGCATTAGTAAGAAACAACTTAATAGACATTAAACATCTGGTAATTCTCTGTTTCTTCTAGCATTATATTTAGAAATATTCTCATTAGAAATACAAATTTTATGGGGGCTACATTACACACCGTCTTTTCATAAACAGAGAAGTAAAACCAGTTTTCCTGAGTAACTTGTATCCTGTTGATTCTACAGAAAGGCATTTGTTAGGCTAAGCACACATTGAGACATAGGCGACGCAGGGCAGCAGCACAGCACAGTTTTTTGTATTCAATAGGTTTCAATGCACGTGCGCAAATTAGGACGCAGAGCAGGGCAAGGCATAACTACATCGCGAAGAACCTGTTTCGCTCAGTGTTCGGGATACATTATTTCCTGTGCCACGTGCCATAATCTGCATCAGAACACGTTGCGAAAATGCATGAGGAACTAATTGAGGCGGTTTGAAACCGAACGTTTTATATGACACTAATAATCCTGAATACATGAGATCTAAACTCAAAGACGAAATATGGAATGAAATTGCCAAAAATGTCCTATAGTTACATTTCCAAATTGGTTTTCTTCTTTTTGCCATATCATACACTAACATGTTTATTTCTATTTCTGCATCAGAATCTGATTCGCAACTTAGATCAAATTATTCAGCCATTTAAGTGTACTTTTATTTACTTTAAAATCGAATGCATTGTCAACAAGTCAACACAAATGACACAAAACTGTTTGTCAATATGCGCTCACACTGTGTGGTGAAACTGCGTGCAGTTATTTTCCGTACTATGATGTACTTTACAAATTCTGTAGAGGGCAAATTTTTGGAAACTTTTGTATAACAATGTTTTTTAATTAACAGTAAAAATTTATAAATTTCTTTTGGCAACCATGACAATTTATTATTATTAATACTATTATCTGATTTGGATTTGGATTGGTAAATGGCCACTGAGTGAGGACATAATAAGATGGGCAATACAGAGCTTCTCCCCTTTTAAGTCGCCAGGCAATGACGGTATCTATCCCGCCCTGCTACAATGGGGACTGGATGAATTACTGCCGCACCTGGTTGGAGTATTTAGGGCGTGCTTAGCACACCTTTATATTCCAGAGACATGGAGAGAAGTGAAAGTTGTGTTCATCCCAAAATCAGGGCGGATGGCCTATACCACCCCCAAAGTCTATAGACCTATTAGCTTAACATCGTTCTTACTCAAGACGATGGAGAAGCTATGTGAACGATACATAAGGGATGTTGTATTAAAAGACAACCCTTTACATCCTAACACGCATACACCCTGGGAAGATCCACCGACATCGTCCTCCATTCTTGGAAAATAAAGAGTCCACCCTAGGTGTCTTCATAGACATAAGAGGTGCGTTCGACAGAACCACCTTTCCAAATATTACAGCGGCCCTAGTGGAGAAGAATGTCCCCACGATCATGAGAAGCTGGATATCCAACATGATCTCGAAGTGAGCTGTAAAAATCAGTGTGGGAGATGGTTCTGTACGAGGAATGGTCGCGAGAGGCTGTCCGCAGGGAGGTGTAATATCACCACTGTTATGGAACCTCGCTCTTGATAGCTTCTTGTGCCGCCTCAATTCAGAAGGATTCCACACAATTGTCTACGCAGATGATTTAACAATCATGCTCGGCGGAAAATTCGAAGGAGTCCTTTGTGAAAGAATGCAGAATAATTGAAAAATGGTACAAAGAACACTCCCTGTCTGTCAATCTCAGGAAGATGGAGATGGTTCTCTTCACAAGGAAAAGGAAACTAGGAGCATTGAAGGCGCTTGCCCTCCTGGATACAACACTAAGTTTCGCATCAGAAGTGAAATACCTTGGGGTAACCTTAGATGCCAAGCTAACATGTAATCTTCACATAGATAGAAGACTAAAGAAGGCTTACATCTCTTATGAGCAGTGCCGCCGGACCGTGGGGAAAATCTGGGGAACGAAGCCCAAAGTGGCCATGTGGATGGATATACACTGCCATCATAAGACCAATGATAACCTATGGAGCTGTGGTTTGGTGGCCTAAGAGCAAACAGACTACAACTAAAGTCAAGCTCAGCCAAGTGCAGAGAGTTGCCTGCCTAAGCATAACCGGAGCTATGCGAACAACGCCAACAAGAGCTATGTAGGTAATGCTGTGTCTGCCACCACTAGATATATATCTAGGAGAAGTGGCTCTGACAACAATGGTACGCCTCAAATACGTTGGCACACAACCAAATGTAGGCTGTGGAGAGGCCAGGAGTCCCTTGTGCAATGAGGCTATCAGAAAGACGGCTCTTCTGCAGGCGTTCACCGATGGCATTTGTCCCCGACTTGTCTTTGACAGACCCTACATAATACAGACGAATAGTGAGAACGAGGCTGCTGGCGAAGGTGTGATCAACATCTTCACAGACGGATCAAAAATGAAGGATGGGGCAGGATGTGGAATATACTCCAGAAGTCTGCAAATCCAATATAAATGGGCTATGGATGTGCGAGCCAGCGTAGTACAAACGGAACTGGCGGACATTACCCTAGCTGCAAAAGAGATTGTCCGTAGACAAATTACGGACAAAACGATCAGGATCTACACATATTGTAGACAATCATTACTAGCACTGAGAAGTTACAAAATTACCACAGGAGCAGTATGGGAATGTCACCAAGCACTTGTGGTTGCCTCCAGCATGAATAACATACTGGTATGCTGGGTGAAAGGACACGCACAGTGTAGTGGCAACAAAGTAGCCGACAGACTGGCTAAAAAAGCAGCAGGCCTAAGTATTTTCGGACCAGGCCCGGCCAGTCTGTTACCGATCACAGCGATAATACAAATAATTAAATAGAAGACCCACAATGAATTCAAGAAACTATGGGATGAAACAAACAGCTGTCAGCTTGCTAGCGAACTACTAAAATATCCCAACAAGTGTACAGCAATGGACTACCTGGCAATGTCCAGAAGGAACCTACGTTTTATAACGGGAATCCAAACTGGACAATGTCCGTTAAGGAAACATCTCCATAATATGAGATTAAGTGAAACACCTCTCTGTAGAAGTTGTGAACAAGAAGATGTGACGGTTCAACATGTACTCTGTGACTGTTCTGCTGTCTCATCAATCAGAAAATCCATTTTGGGAGAACGTTGCCCTACTTTGGCCGATGTAAGGGAGATGCCTCAAGGCAGCATACCACCTATTTCGCAAGATTAGGTTGGTTGGACGCCTAGGCGAGGGTCTGCCTACAGGGAAGATGTATAAGGAGCCCAATGGGGCCTAACGTGCTGTGATTCAATAATTTTTATTGACCATCCTCCCAACCAATTCCAGATTTCCAGATACTATTATCTGATTAATATTCATTAATTGTTAAACATTTTGATAATTCACAACAAACATAGTAGTGCCGCTCAAATTATGTTCGTTTAGTTCATTTCAATGTTCGGTTTCGTTAGACATAGTGTGATGAAATATATGTCTGGGTTCTACGAATTGAGTATCATCCTCCTCATTTCCGCACGGTAGTGAATTCCCGATTTCATCTTATAATGGCTCCTCGAATCGCTAAATAATAAATCTTCAATGTTCATTATCTTATCCGCTGCAGTTGAAATAATGAAGCATTTCAGTTTTCTGCAACCACAAACTGCTCAATATCCTGTGTTGCATTTGAACGAAATAAGTTTCAGTTAATCGGAAAGATTTGGATATTTTGTATTTTTGACTGGAATAAATGCATTCTTGGTACTTTGCCAGCTTCACTTCTCAAGAAATTTGTTCACACCATACAAATGCTGCACTTGATGGTAAATTCGTGAGTAATGGTTTCATGTTCTTCTCTTTCAGCCTCATTTAGTATATCGGTTAAGTTATCTAGTTCTGGCTTGTTTTCAAACTCATCTGATCAAAGCTTTCCATAACGTCGGTTTGTTGATGTGGCAAAAAATCCCCTTTAAGGAAATCAAACTTAAGTTGTTCCATATGCACTGGTAGTTAACGCGGCTGATGTGGTTTTCAAGTGAAGCTTTGCAAGGAGGTAGTAGACTCAATTTGACACCTTCTGTATTTGGCAATGCAAATGCCATTGTGGGAAGGTATTTTTGTGTGAACAAATCGTACCGTAGCTTATTTATATCTATGTATCCCTTATTACTGTACAAGCAACAGGCGAATTCCTCTAGGCCTGCCAGTTACATGTCTATAATTGTAGTGATGATCCTAATGATCTAAGAATAGGCAGAATGCTTTTCCCATTTAGATTTCAATGAAAACTTTCCACGACGAACAAAAAAACTGGTAGTGTCGCGTCCGGATAATGCATGCATATTCCACATAGCATGGCTCATTGCTACACCTAATTTCCGAGAAATTATGGTGACATTATGGACCCTTCGTTTGTTTCCAGTTCCTGCATCATTTCATTTTCGTACCTTAACGACAACATAACAATATCTGTGTCTGGTGGTGAACTAATTCTGATAGACAAACTGTCTTGACAGGATTGAGAAGCATGGAAGAAATGTAGTATAATTTTAGTACCCGCTTCCTCTTGAAAGAGCATAGCTCTTCTTGTATAGTATGTCGAGGTTAATACAAATATAATTTATTAACAAAATAACAACAGACTGTGTCACAGGATAAACAGGCACAACAAGAATAACAAATGGGGACTCTTACCAACAGAACTGGTATGGGGGACATATATCAGGATAAGGAGTTGCACTTCATAACACTTAAGATTAGAACTGCCTTAAGAATTTCACTGTAGCCCGCGTTAATAAAATTCGTATTTATAATTTTACTACATGCTTATTTAGCAGGTTACCTATTGAGTACAAATTCGTATTTATTGTTTGTTTTTATTAACTCAATGTCAGGCCTCGTTCTTAATATTTGTTTATCATTATTGCAAAGGATAACAATTTAGAATTTGGAAAAATAATTTGTATCAATATGTAACCTACTAAAGCTGTTTTAGTTTTCTCCTCAAATATGCTTGCTTCTTACGTAACAGTATACTTCAGAGTTATACCGCCCTCGCTAGTAAACAACGTGCACTGATCGTTATGTGATAAGTAAAGGTTTGTACCGTGAAGTAGTGGGATTATTTGTCTTTGTTCCGTTCATTATGTAGAAGGTTGATAAGTTGTTCCTTATTTTTGCCATTACTGAAGAATGTTATCCAATCCCGATCAACCTTGCTCTTAGGTCCTTTTATTAAGAATGTATCTCCACAACTCCTTCTTAATCTCTCAATCTTTTTAATAGAAACATCTTTAAGTAAGTATCCGTCACGAAATCTATCCTTTTGCATTTTGGAAAGAGGCTTAAGACAATCTCGGTGAGCTCACCAAAGGTTTCTAGATGTTCGTGTGAGCCTGACAGTAAAGCCATCAATCATATAAATGCATTATTTAACCTTAGAAGGTTCATCTATCGCACCCTTGATGTCCAAAGCATGGAGTAGTTTGACCTTGCCTGTTTTTGTAGGACACTCATCAGCAGTTGCTAATACCCATAGTACTGGACCTAATGAATAGGACAATAGCATCTCCAGGTTAATTTCACGTTCTTGGGACAAGAATTTTTTTGTAAAAAGTCATTTTCTCTGTATTTCTGTGGTTTTCCATGATTTTCTGGGTTATGCTGTAATTGATTATTTTTCTGTAAGATTAACTCTCGATTCATCGTACAGAAGATATGGCTTTGTAAATTTACATAATCTGCATAGCTGGCAGTTGAAAAATCCCCATTTGATGATGGAAGATCGGTCACAATACCAATTTAAAGTAAATATGTGGACAGGCATCGTAAATGGTCAAGTGGTAGGCACATTTGACTTGCCTTCAACATTAACGCCCGACAATTATTTAGAATTGCTTCAAAACGATTTACTGGTCTTACTAGAAGACTTTGCTCTATCCCTCGGGCGGGCAATGTGGCTACGGAACGACGAATGCCCTGCACATTATGGAATAGAAGTGACAGCATACCAAAATTTGAAATATCCGGGAAGATGCAACGGTCGCTTAGCTCCAATACCCAGGTCACCATACCTAAATTCTTTTAAATTTTTTATTGGAGATGCATAAAGGAGAATGTGTATTTCCGACCTGTTCAATCCTTATATGAATTGCATGAGCGCATATGAGTAGCCGCTGAGGAAATCAGCCGATCCAGATATTCACGCAATTTAAAACGTTCCTTTATTAAAAAGTGCAGAGCCTGCATCAGGGTTGGAGGAAAGCAATTCTAAAATTTATTATAAGTTGTTTGAATATTTCTTTTTAATAATGTTTAGTAAATGCAGTTGAGATAAATTTTCATTTTATTTCGATCTTTGCTCGTCCTCTTCCCTCAGAATTTAAAAACATTTTAATAATATCAATTAGTCGGCCAGAAATAGAATGCATATCACCACCATACCCATTGTGGTTTTCAACAAGTTCCAATAAGTCCAAAGAAATGCCAAGTCATTATTATCGACAAAAAACGAAGTCTGAATCGGTAACCAAATAGAGTCCAAGTCCAGGGTACAAAGTTTATGTAAGTGTTACAGCCAGATTTCAAAGAATTTAAATAATTTCAAAAGAATGACAGGTAGCTACTAACGCCAGACGTACAAAATGATATGTATCACATACGAGAATATCGGCGAATGCTTTGACCAAGAAATACAATTAAAAACGAAGCTTGTTAAAAATTTCAACTGAAAAATTTTGCTCATCCACCATTCAGCTGTATCTTTTTTTCTAACAGGACAACTCAGAATTTTTGTACCATTTTAAAACTTAATACGTTTTTAGGATAAATGGCAAGTATCGCTTGGCACTTTTCTTTACGTCATCAAAAGTCAAAATCAGCAGACGGAATCGTGATGGAACAGAAATTTAAGAAATTTTTTTTTTTTTATTATACCATCTGCGTTATTCAAAAACTCTTATACACGTTTGAGAGCACAACTGTTCTAGAATATTCACCAAAAGACAGAATGAAAAAATTCTTATTTTGTGACAGTGGCATGCAGAATTCTGTCTCAGAGAAATTATCAAATTTCCAAAAACGTGGGGGTTTCAATAAAGTCTAGTTGTGATATTCTGATAGGTTTCGGCCTCGCCTATTACCATTTTCAGGATTATTCATTATATACGGGACACCCTGCATGTTCATGCTTTACTTGCTGTACCTATCCCTAAATTTAATTCCAATTCCAATATATTTATTTGCTATTTAAAATAATACAATGTATTGACTGGCCCCGGCCCAGAACCAATTCGCCAACTGCGGTGCGAAACGCCGCGGTAAATGACGGGTTGGATGGGGCGAGGCCGGTTCAACTTAAAACTGTGAACAAAAGTGCCTAAATCTAAACGTATAATCTAAAATACCCTAATATACCCAAACACTAATAAACGTCCATCACCTTTCACACAAAAATAATGAATAACATGGATGAATAACATTTAAAATTCCAAAAAGGCGGATAAAAACAATTAAAACTTAAAACAAAAACTCGCTGACTTCACTGATTCGATTTTGATTGTTGAAACGGGTAGATACAGACAAACGACAAATACCCTTTTGAAACAATGCAGGTGAGGGTAGCATCCCAGCCACTCAAAATGTGAATAAAAATGTTGTGATTTTCTTGAAATGTTTGATAATTTTGATGATTTTATGGGAGGTGGTTTGAAAGGAAGTAACAAAACGACAAAATATAAAAATAACAAACATAAACGAAGAGAGGATAGGAAAAGAATTAAAAATTTAAAGTTGAGAGTAAAAGAAGCTAAGAGTGCAAAAAGAAGTTATGGGAAGAGGAAGGTTGGCTAAAGGGAATGCCGGAAGATAGGCATCTAGTAAGCGGACTATCACCCAGTTTTGGTGCTATAAAATATTTGAGGAATTTCTCACACGTAGTCTAGTGGCATTATGTCGTTACAACGTGCATACAAATCTTTGAAGGAGGTGTACCTATCAGAATTTGATATGAGGCGCATGAACTTACGTTCCAAGACTTTAAGTTTTTTCATTGTCGTCACCGACGTGCTGTACTACACCGGCGCCGCGTATATCATGGCCGATATGACCACCATCGTGCACAACAATTTCTTATTGTGTCTGTTTAGTCTGCTACCCCTGACCAGGAGTGGATACAAACTCCTGGACATAGAGTAGACAGTCCGTATGGTCTCCTGTATGTGATATTGAACGTCAGTCTTTTGTCCAGTCTGAGCCCCAAATATTTTACACTATATTTGACTGGAATGGGATTCCCACTGATCAAAATGTGTGAAAAGTATGGACTCCGACTTCTCGGCATTTACCCGGATCTTTCACCGGTCGTAATACGCCGTGGCACGGACCATATATGTCTTCAGCAGCATATTTGCTGCCTGGGCATTATGCGAATGTACATACATAGCTGTGTCATCGGCAAACTTGGCCAGCTTCGCATGCGGGAATTCCGGGAAATCGGATACATACAAGTTGTACAACTTTGGTGACAGGCACGACCCTTGCGGGACTCCCGCGCGAATGTCCCGCCGTGTTGAAAGTTTGTTGTTCACCCAAACCTGCAGAAATCTGCCCAATAGGAACGAATGAACAAGTTTGATGATGTGTGTTGGAAAGTGGTAGTCGTGCATTTTGTAGAGTAGACCCGGGATCCAAACGATATCGAAGGCTTTCTCAATATTGAGGAGCACCATGGTAGTGCTCTTCCCAAGGTTGCACCTTGACGTCATTAACTTATCCTAACTTTTAAGGAGCAGTTTATATAGACCCGGAGAAATATTATTACCTATTTGATAAGATCAGCGCTATTTTAAATTTATATAACACTTATATGTGATTAACTATTTCTCTGCAAAATAGCCCTGTAATTTAGCTAAATGGTAATGATTACAACTACACCGATTAACAGATAAACAAATCCTTACGATAATTCAAAACTTGACTGTCATGTTATAACTATAAAATCTATCAGTATCCAAAGCTATACTTTGTTGTATAATAATAATTCCGATACGGCCACACTATATTTAACGTTTAGGAAAAATAATTAAGAAATTGTTCATTAATTGACAATACGCATGAATGGCAACGACACTGTAAAAATTAGGGCATATTTTTATCAATAGGTACTTACATATTTTCAGTGCAAACATACTATATATCACATAATTAAACATGATTGTTTTTAAGTATTTGATCGTATTTTATCTTTAAAGGTGATGCATTTAATAGCAATGACACTTGAACACATATTTAACATCCACGTTTATTCAAGCAACAAATATTTTCTCTCGAACTCTTGATAAGTATTATGATTAGATAAAAAATGTAGCACATGGTTCATTATAATACAGTTTAGTGGCGCCAACATGCGGCAGGAGGTAGTAGGAAACCTGACTGTATGCGGAAAATGGCGTTTTGGAAAATCAATATGCCGCACTGAGCAAACTGATACGTTTTCTATTTTACATCGGTGCATTTTATTGGAATTATCAGTGGAATGAGTCAGATTTAAATGGCATGTAAATTTTTTAATAATATATTATATTAATATAAAAAAATATCAATGATCTTGTCGTATTAACTATACAAATGTAAGTTGATATGTTAGCAAATTATTACATTTGTTGGAAATAATACGGAGATAACAGTAAATGGTGTACTAAAAGATGCAACTCTGCATTTATATATGATGAATCTGAAAAGTATATTGGATGAATTTAAAAATTAAAAATTTATCAACACCAGTTTTCTTCTCAGAGGTAATAAGTGAGGACATAAGGCATAGCCTCCCCGTCCTTCTGACCTTATCCACTACATTATGATTTATCGGGCAATTTAAAATCGTATGTTTATATTGTTCCTCTTCCCAGTAAACAAACTCTTGTTCTTAGGATCGAAGAACGACACTAGCAAATCCGCGAGTATCCAGCAATTTTTGATTGAGTTAAAGAATCAATGAGAAAACCTAGCCAAAGATGTACAGAGACTGTTGGACGTCACTTTGAACATCTCTTGTAAAATTCTAGCAATAATTTAAAAAAATGTTAAATAGTTCTTGTTTCGTTTATATTCTCAAATTTATATTTTTATTAAAAATTATAATTTGTGACGAGTTTATTTTCCTTACATGGAACGTTATTAGTTGAAACAAAATAAGATCAATAATAATCTTAGCTACACAAATATCAGTTATATAGTAAACGTACACTCTAAGGATATATAATTATATGGCAAAATTTTCCAAATTTAGACGAGGAATACACTCCACCAATAATGATATTCCATTATGATGCACTCTGTATAATTTAATTAATTATATTGTAAATACTTAGAAAAATCACGATTAACAAAATAAACCAGGAAACGACGTAAATTCATTTTAATTTTCTTTAGAACAATATTGTCATTTAGTAAATATAACAAGGTAATTAGTAGAATATTATTGAAATGGACGTACCGAATGGAGTAGCGCAAATTTGGAACAATACAACTTTTCTCAAGAATTTAAAATGAAGTATAGTTAGTGTTGTTATATACTAAAGAAATTAATCTCAAAATTGGAAAATAATTCTATGTCTGTAAAATATTAGATGGAAATAAACATTTACAAATGAATTCAAGTCCTGAAACTAAACAAAATTTAAAAAATGTCCAAATATTACTGACCCTCAAATAAATAAATTAATATCAGATGAAAAAAGGCAAACATAATTAACACATTTTTTGTAAATATTGAGTGTAAAGTATCAATAAAACAAAGGAAATAAGTGACAAAGATAAAATATTAAACCTATAAATATGAATCACTATATTAACCTCAGAATTAGGGACTGAAATAACAACTGGTTCTGATGGTATACAGAACTTTAATATGATAGTATATCAACGATAGTTAACTCCACTTTTAACATATTATTTCAAATGGAACCCATTCCTAAAGATTGGAAAGGATCCATAACGTGCCAGTATTCAAATCCTAAGGAAAATTGAATTTCAACAATTATAGGCCAATTCTTTTAATTAATAACACCTCTATAATTTTTCACTTATATAGTTAAAAAGTATACTATTAATTTTTTGTAACAATATATGACAAAAGTTATTAGTTATTAGGGCTTGCGTGAGATGTGCCAGTTTACTTGACATAAAATTTATACTTAAAAAAATTATATTTTTTCAACTACTAGGCAGGTGAGAATACGGGCCTAAAAATATGTAAAGTTTTATGTCAGGCAGAGATTTAAAAATAAAATTAAACAAACTGTATACATAAAATACTTACAGGATTAGTATTCTCTCATATGAAATTATCATACGAAAAGCAAAACAAGTCAAAATGTACGTGTAAGATTAACAATAAAATAATAATAATTGTTCTTTATACAAAATTTTTAGTCTGAATCTTATATAAATAACTGGGGGGCACTCACAGTAGTCAGAAGGATTAACCAAAGATAAGAATGTGTAGATTGTATGACATCTGCAAGTGCATCTTAGTTTTGTTTTAACTTTAAATCTTTTTATTCCTAGTATGCAAACAACAACAACATATTCATACAAAAATAGAATTAATATACAGTGCTGTCCGTATATATAGAATAAATATATTTTGTGCAGTAGCGGTTCCAGAATGCCGACATGGGGGGTCATCAATGATAGGCAACGCAGCTGTGTACGTATAGCGTCAGCTGCAATGGAGTCGGCGGCGAAAATTTTTTGAAAGTTCGACTGCGATTTTCATGCACCCCAATATCATAATCCAGTGGCGAACTGCTGTAATAAAGTGGTAGTCACAGATGTTCGATGTTTCATAAAGAAAGCCTGTTTTTTATTGTTTATTAATAATTTAAATAATATTACTAAATTAACTGCTACTATTACTAAATTTACCTAGACTAAAGCTGAATGATACAGTAATACAGCACTACAGGGCATTTTTTATTTTATTGTGATCTGTTGAAAGTAAATTTATGGAAGAGAGACTCCGGACCCCTATGTCCCCCTGCGGAGAGCTAGTGATTTCAAGTGTAATATTGAACTTTGAGAAAAATCCTGAAAGAGGTAGATTTTTAATTTGAAATTGACGTTTGTTCACTTGAAAAAAATGCCCCCTCGTTCACTCCCTCTGAATTATGACCACCCCCTCGAAATCTTTTTGATTGGGAAGGGGGTCGCATGGCACCTCGCATGAAAAAGATTTTGATTCTCTATCCAGCAATATAAAATATTGTTAATTACTGAGAAAATCAGTTCTGAAAATGTAAAAATTTGTTAATGTATACACAATTGACATATTTTTTGCTCAATTATTGGTTTTGATGAAAAGTTGAAACTTGTTTATTGTTGCTTTTAAAATTTTTAGTACAAAATTGTACTCAGCAGAAAGTTTTTTTAAAGTAAACACTATAAAATTAGGCCAGAAACCTAAATATTGCACACCCGCGCCCTCTTACGAAGTGAAGTCTAATCCCTAGTAGCGGGGTAAAAAAGGCCTGTCTAATTAGCTACCAGCAAAACGGCGTCACCTCTGTGCCAAATGGTGAACTAACATTACCACGGATGGATTAGAAAATGGTAGAAACACCTGGAATGACATTAGAAGGATCGATAAGTTATTCTGAACGATCGGGAGGAATATGGGCGAATCGAAAATAAGCTCCATGGATACATATGAAGCGGATCTAACGCACGGAGGGAGTTATATATGAGATTAGCATGAGCAAGTGATCAGATAACAAGTTGTGAATTATAATAATAAGTCTATAGTAGATCGAAGTTATAATTAGCGTGCTATTATAAGGACTAATTATGGTAAATTAAGTGACTAATAAATCAGTGATTAGTGAAATTTCTTGTTGCAATTATTGGACCTACGTTTGGGGGTGTTTACTGGAGGGTGTAAACACATACCACTATCAATATTCAATATATTTAGTATATAAAATCAACTTCTTCTTAATTAATAGTAATACACACACAGCGAATTAATTTATTAAAGCTTACTCCCACCAATATTTTCATATTTTTTCGAATAACTCGTCAACGCCACGTCAAAAACCAAAAATCTGGAGATCGTTGGAAAGGTAACTTTATGCTGAATTCACAAATGTAAAAATATATAGGTTGTTCCATTAAAAAAAGATGACCTCGAGGATGTTCCGCTGTTGCGAGTCACCCTGTATATTTAGAAATGTGCGCCTTGTGACACTATACCACTTACATAAAAAAATAATCACCCTGTATATTTGAAATCAGAGGGAAAGATCTAAAAATATATACAATCATAGGGGGTTTTCCATTTAAAAAACAATCTTCAATGTTACATCATGTGACCCATACAAGCAATTGGTTTTTTAATAATTTTAATAATAGCAGAAATAAAAGTTGTATCGTTTTCGTCTACATGATTCTTGATATTATAAATTATGCCTTTCTTAAACGAAATCGAGACAATTATGATTTTTATTATGATTGATTATGATGACAAGTGCCGGACCCCAAATGAAGATAATGAATCATAAAATAACAGGTATTTACATCTATGTCAGTAAGATAAGAGCACTTTATTTGATCGACATTCAGTATGATAAGAAGCTCTTTGCCGCACTAGTATTTTTATATCACTGGTTCTCATAAATAAATGAATGAGAGCAGCGACACAATTCATTAAAATTGAATACAACATCATATTATAACATAGCATAACATAACATAAACACTATATAAACACACCACATATAGTAGACAACAAATGTATTATTTGTCTTAAATATCAATAACAGTCTTTGTACTTCATCGTCGTTAAATCAGTGTGCATTTTGAATAGTTCTCTTTTGGAAATATTAATATAATTAATTTATTTTATTCGTCTTGTTGATAAGTGATAAGTTTTTACCTAATGCTTTTGTATTGTTGTTCCACCTAGCTCAGCCTCCTCGAGCACATCACCCACCACGGCACCGACCGGTACTGGATAAGGTCCTGGCGAGGATAATTGTAATTTAATGTAAATCTGTGTTCAATTCAGTTTGCATTTTACGACGAAAATGTAACGACTGCGAAGCAGAAGTTGCATTTTCCCAAGAGTGAGATTACCATGAGTTTATATTTCTTTAAAATTTTTAATTCTTAAGCGTACCGCGAGTTATATTTAAGAAGAGAATAAAATTTCGTCCGGGAAAAGAAACAAGAACTATTAATACATTATATTATAATTAATATCATTGCAATTAAAATTTTCAACATGAAATGTACAATTGTCAATTTGACGTTTATAAAAAATTGTCAATTTATTAAAAATATACTTTATAGTTACAAGCAAAAGTATTGTTGATGAACACAACCTATTTTAAGTATGGTACAAAATAAGCAATAAGATTTGCATTTTTGTCTAAGTCACTTTTATCTAAAAATTTTATTCCCAAGGAAATACAGCGATCTCGATCCAACGTCAAGCGGCTTGTATCAGTGTAAACACTGACTGTGCAATCTTACGCTAGGATTCCGTAGCGAATATATCATCCTTTGGATGTATAGCAGCCGTTTCCTTGTCTATTAAATGTTAAGTAGGTAGATTATAACTTATTTTCGATAAAGAACGGGTTCGACAAAATTCTTGGTTGGGAGTTAGCTCGTTTCCAGGCATCGGTGATTGGCCTTAGTCATGGAAATAAGCAAACGTTAAATTAATTTGTAAAAAAAACAGGTCTATTTAATTATTAAAGTAAATTGTTGCCGATGAAGAAAATTGAAACTTTTTCAGGACCATATTAAATATTACCCCACTCATATCGGAAATATCTATAACAGATTTAGTTCAGGTCAGGAGTCGGAACAGATAACTTTCCTTGCCAGAGCGCCAGTCTAAAGCCCCCTCCGTTGTCGAGGTCGCTGAACACGACTGTGGACCCCCCCCCCCCCCCCAACGTGTAGGAGGTCCCACAATTTTTTTTCCTCGGCAACCCCTTCAAATTGGCCAAAAAACACCCCCAAAGTGCCCTTTTCCGTGAACCCGTTTATTTTCCCCAGTTTTTCGACTAACTGTTATTCCTTCGAGTTGATCGGAGGGATTTAACCTCAGCCACCCCTACACCAGGCTTCCATCCCTCTAGGGGGTTGGAAAATTGATATTTTTTTGCGGAAAAAAATTGATATTTTACAGGAGGTGTTTCTGTGAGGAAGGTGGCAAGTGACCAGGGTTGAGTAACCATCCCCGGGGGTTGTTTTTATCCTTCAAAAGGGTGGGAAAAAAATTATATTTTGCAGGAGGCATTTCATTGAAGAAGGTGGTAAGCCTACTACAATTTTTTTTCCACCCCTTCGAAGGATGAAAACAACCCCCGGGGTTGGTTATACAACCCTGGTCACCCGCCACCTTCCTCACAGAAACACCTCCTGTGAAATATCAATTTTTTTCACAAAAAAAAATTCAATTTTCCAACCCCGTAGAGGGGTGGAAGCCTGGTGTAGGGGTGGCTGAGGTCAAATCCCTCGAGGGACTTTCCGTTCTACTCGAGGGAATAACAGTTAATCGAAAAACTGGGGAAAATAAACGGGTTCACGGAAAAAGGCACTTTGGGGGTGGTTTTTTGGCCAATTTGAGGGGGTTGTCGAGGTGAAAAAATTGATTTGAGCCCGGGAAACGATTCAGCGCCCTCGAAAATGGGGGAGGGACGTTGTCTAGTCGCAAACCTTAAATTGACTAATTTACGTGAAACTGTGTTTTTTTATGAAAAAATACATTTTCCACCCCTTGTATTATTTGTCTTAAATATCAATAACAGTCTTTGTACTTCATCGTCGTTAAATCAGTGTGCATTTTGAATAGTTCTCTTTTGGAAATATTAATATAATTAATTTATTTTATTCGTCTTGTTGATAAGTGATAAGTTTTTACCTAATGCTTTTGTATTGTTGTTCCACCTAGCTCAGCCCCCTCGAGCACATCACCCACCACGGCACCGACCGGTACTGGATAAGGTCCTGGCGAGGATAATTGTAATTTAATGTAAATCTGTGTTCAATTCAGTTTGCATTTTACGACGAAAATGTAACGACTGCGAAGCAGAAGTTGCATTTTCCCAAGAGTGAGATTACCATGAGTTTATATTTCTTTAAAATTTTTAATTCTTAAGCGTACCGCGAGTTATATTTAAGAAGAGAATAAAATTTCGTCCGGGAAAAGAAACAAGAACTATTAATACATTATATTATAATTAATATCATTGCAATTAAAATTTTCAACATGAAATGTACAATTGTCAATTTGACGTTTATAAAAAATTGTCAATTTATTAAAAATATACTTTATAGTTACAAGCAAAAGTATTGTTGATGAACACAACCTATTTTAAGTATGGTACAAAATAAGCAATAAGATTTGCATTTTTGTCTAAGTCACTTTTATCTAAAAATTTTATTCCCAAGGAAATACAGCGATCTCGATCCAACGTCAAGCGGCTTGTATCAGTGTAAACACTGACTGTGCAATCTTACGCTAGGATTCCGTAGCGAATATATCATCCTTTGGATGTATAGCAGCCGTTTCCTTGTCTATTAAATGTTAAGTAGGTAGATTATAACTTATTTTCGATAAAGAACGGGTTCGACAAAATTCTTGGTTGGGAGTTAGCTCGTTTCCAGGCATCGGTGATTGGCCTTAGTCATGGAAATAAGCAAACGTTAAATTAATTTGTAAAAAAAACAGGTCTATTTAATTATTAAAGTAAATTGTTGCCGATGAAGAAAATTGAAACTTTTTCAGGACCATATTAAATATTACCCCACTCATATCGGAAATATCTATAACAGATTTAGTTCAGGTCAGGAGTCGGAACAGATAACTTTCCTTGCCAGAGCGCCAGTCTAAAGCCCCCTCCGTTGTCGAGGTCGCTGAACACGACTGTGGACCCCCCCCCCCCCAACGTGTAGGAGGTCCCACAATTTTTTTTCCTCGGCAACCCCTTCAAATTGGCCAAAAAACACCCCCAAAGTGCCCTTTTCCGTGAACCCGTTTATTTTCCCCAGTTTTTCGACTAACTGTTATTCCTTCGAGTTGATCGGAGGGATTTGACCTCAGCCACCCCTACACCAGGCTCCCATCCCTCTAGGGGGTTGGAAAATTGATATTTTTTTGCGGAAAAAAATTGATATTTTACAGGAGGTGTTTCTGTGAGGAAGGTGGCAAGTGACCAGGGTTGAGTAACCATCCCCGGGGGTTGTTTTTATCCTTCAAAAGGGTGGGAAAAAAATTATATTTTGCAGGAGGCATTTCATTGAAGAAGGTGGTAAGCCTACTACAATTTTTTTTCCACCCCTTCGAAGGATGAAAACAACCCCCGGGGTTGGTTATACAACCCTGGTCACCCGCCACCTTCCTCACAGAAACACCTCCTGTGAAATATCAATTTTTTTCACAAAAAAAAATTCAATTTTCCAACCCCGTAGAGGGGTGGAAGCCTGGTGTAGGGGTGGCTGAGGTCAAATCCCTCGAGGGACTTTCCGTTCTACTCGAGGGAATAACAGTTAATCGAAAAACTGGGGAAAATAAACGGGTTCACGGAAAAAGGCACTTTGGGGGTGGTTTTTTGGCCAATTTGAGGGGGTTGTCGAGGTGGAAAAATTGATTTGAGCCCGGGAAACGATTCAGCGCCCTCGAAAATGGGGGAGGGACGTTGTCTAGTCGCAAACCTTAAATTGACTAATTTACGTGAAACTGTGTTTTTTTATGAAAAAATACATTTTCCACCCCTTTGGAGGGAGTGGGGGTGGCTTGGCTCATCTGCCTGGGAGATCGAACCTTTGTACTCGAGGAAATCTTAACCAGGCCAAAAAAGGGATTCGAAAATTATTTGTAAACGGGAGAGGGATTTGGGGGTGGTCTTTGGCTAAATTGAAGAGGTTGCCGAGGAAAAAAAATTGCGAGACCCCCACCATTCTGTTCAGTGATCTCGAAAACGGGGGGGGGGGTCTCCAGATTGGCGCTCTGGCAAAAAAAGCAAAAACCTCAAAAAATCCCGACTCCTGACCTCGACTAATTGATTACTCTCACTCCATGAAATGCAATGGAGTACTTGTAATGATAAAAAATTCAAAATAATTGTAAATCAAATGTTCCTTTCTTCTTAGTTATAAAATTACAGTATTAACTGTTGCTTAGAACTATTTTCTCGACTTTATCTCATAAGTGTTATCAGATATTACTACGACTTTTTGTACCCTCCCCAGGAACAAACTTTTTAAAATCTTGCCATCCTTTTCCTTCTCAAAACATTTAATTTAGCCACTCCACTTCTACCTTCTTTATTATTTTCATTCTTAGAAAATCTTTTTACAGATTGTCCTCATCATTTTACTATTTATTACTAATTTTTTACTGTTTTAGTATAATATATAAAATTTATATATTATACTGAAACGGTAAAAAATTGTGATTTATTATACCTGAATATAATCTTATGTTTTTGAAACTATAGAGCATGCAAAATCGGGCCTTTAAAGCACTAGAGGTTTAAAGTTGCTTAGGTAACAACCAATTTTAAACAATGATAAATACACAGGTAATTAGAACTAATCTTTAATTACTTAAATTAATATGAATCGTACAGTCTGCTAGTTTACAATTTACTAACGATGACCTTATTAATGCTTCTAGTTTACTAATTTCAAACAACCTCAATAATAATTCACGAACACAGAGTCGAAGCAAATTTCACAAATCAACAAATTTATAATAAAAATGTACATAACAACCAAACAAAAAAAAATGTAATTATGTGAAATGAATCTACATTAATTAATTTTTCTAATTTTTACTTTACAGTGCAGGTATAATAGAAAATAGCATATAATACACGTGTATAAGTAGCCTTTAAAGCGCTTACTCCTTTAGGACCCTCCTCGCTAGCCTCGTCGTGCCCTAGCACACGTGCGTGCTTTAAAAGTTTACTTGTTTATACACTTGTATTATTCCTACATAATTAATATTTTTGTAAAAGGTTTTACGGTCTACTTTACTCCTTTCACAAAATATAAAAAAAAAACAATTCAAAGGTCGTATTTACGTAATTCCCTGAATTATGAAGTATTTAAATAAGTTTTTTCTATATTTAGATTGAATTATAATATTATATATTATTTTTTACTTGCTAAATTATACTAGATTCTATGCTCTTCTTGCCATTATATTTACAAAATTATATCATTTCTGTGTAAATCGGAGGTGATTTAAAATTTACATTTTGCCATTTTGATTTTTTATAAAATTGATTTTTTGGAAATACATTTTTCCCCTAATGTTTAATCGTTTGGTTCTTAGCAGTGTCAGATACCTCCGAAAAAACTACTCTAGGCCAGACTTTGAAACAAAAATTTATCTGAATTACTACGGAGAAGATCGAGCGTAATACAATTAAATAGCAATTACAAAATAGCAATGTTTGTATGCGCAAACAATTACAGAACCATTCTCTGCGACCGACGTTACCATCTGTCGTAGATGAGACTCGAACTCAGGAGAGGAGAGCGACTCACCTTATTATCTCTCACGTAACTGAGGACAACATGTGAAATACGACGTTAAATATTCACGTCCTAGGCAAGATTCGAAACCGGAACTAAGCCTTTGAGCTGGCATATTTTATGTTTTTTCACTTTCCTATCATTCTGGATTGTCTAAAGGGATTCTTGTGACTTTTTTTTAAATTATAAGATGTAAGTAATTTCTTACATTCGAAGATTTGGTGAATGCGCCGATGTTAGGTTTTTAGATTTATATCAGCGATAATTTTTTATAAACTATAAGATACTATTGTTTGATGATGGGACCATCGTACCTTTTCAACAAGATGCCTATATCTAGTGCACACTAGGCTAGACTCTAACACAAATTTTGCCTGCAAATATTGTTAAGTAAGGAATATTCATATTTTATGAGAAAACTATAAAAAGAGCTTTAGTAGGTTACATATTGATACAAATTACTTGTTCCAAATTGCAAATTATTATTCTTGGTAATAATTATAAACAAATGTTAAGAACGAGGCCTGATACTGACTAATTAAAAACAAACAATAAATATGAACTTGTACTCAATACGCAACCTGCTAAATAAGCATCTAGTAACAACATAAATACGAATTTTGTTAACGCGGGTGACATTGATAGTCCTAATTACAAAAAACGCAGTGAAAATTAAGTAGTACACTGTTTACGTTCAAAAAACGTAAATATATATCCAAATATTCATATTTTCAAGTTATTTCATAATTTTGGAACAGGAAAAAATGAGGCTTTCTTATATTTGTATCTTATAAAAAATATAATTTCTGATAACTCCAATAGTGCTGTTTTGCAAAATAAGCGGTAAAATGAGTTAATACGATAAAAATCGAATATACTCGGATATATAGAATAAATAATGAAAAAAAATGTTTATTAACCGCCTTCCAGGTCACCTGAGTGACCCTCCTAAGTCTAGGAGATCTAGATTTGTCTGAGAAAAGAGACGGGGCCCTACAGTTTATAATGGGATCCGAACCACTTCTTGGGGATAATTTATATTTGAAAATTGCTTCGCAGTAGGTGGGGCTCGAACCCACCTTTCAAGGTGTACACAAAAAGAAAGCTAGACGCGCTATCCTTATGAGCTACCATCCTCATAGAATGATGTCTATATTTTCACGAATTTTCGGATTTCTGGAAAAATACGTAGATAGCGCTATTTCACAATAATTTTCATTGCAGCGAAACTTTGTTGGTTTTGCTCGATTTATAAGATATATTCGCTAAGCTACGCTACGCTGATAACAAATAAATAAATAAACACCACAGAAATTAGATAACCCCCAATTCCAGAAGCCAGGGGCTTGTGCGGAAGGGGGTTACACATTGAAAAAACGCAGACATACAACCATTTCCTCCGACAGTGCCAGTGCCAGGATTCGAACCCGGTGGTGCGACGTCCGTGTGATTAATCGCGATTACCACCAATTACCAATTAAAAATCTTTTATTGAATTTTTTAAGTACATTATATTTTGTTTACGTCATTTTTCCCTATCTAAGTTGTTATTATAACCCTGCACTACGTGCTGTATAATTCTAGCCTAGCTAATAATAGAGTTTCCTCTTTATAAGTTAGGGTGGCTGGTGTTGTGTCGGGAATTGACTACTCCTTCCAAAATTCTAGTTAATGAATTTAGTTTTTTCTATTTTCTAAAGTTTCATAGATTTATACGTTTTTATCTGCGATGCAGTTATAAAGTAAAAATTAAGGGTATTTTATTAAGTGGAATTAAAATTCTATTTGGTTTCGTATAGGAAAATAAAATGAAAAACCTGTTTCAGCATTGTGTGTATCGTCAAAAATTAAAAGTAATTCTGTATTGTTAAAAGTAAAATAAAAGTGAAAGTAAAAATTTTTCTTAGTTAATAATTATGTACAATGTTTGAAAAATAAATAAATAAATTCTGTATTAAATTAAAGGTTATTCTGATAATTATATTATAATTAAAAAGGGGAGGGAATGAGGTAGGATTGTATGAGGGATATGTATGTTAAAAGTTTTATGTAATTGTCTAACGTCAGTCTCGTGTGTCATACATGGGTAAATTTTGATGTAGTAAACGGTGTGTGTGTAATGTATCGTTATATCGACGTATGTTAGTCAGGTCGCGTGTTAATACCGATCGCTGAATTTTAGTTGAAAAGAATTTCTGAGCCGTATCGTCAATGTATTGCCTCATGAGAGGGACGGCAGCCCTCTCATGCAATTCAGCGACCGATGTGGCGATTGCCACCGAAACACGTGTCCGTAGCTGCATTGTTGTATCTCTTGAGGTATAAGGCAATAACTTGTTTCTTTTTTTAATTATTTAGCTTCATAAATCCCCATAATATTTAACTTAGTGTTTGCCAGGTGCAAATAGAGCAGTACACATAGAGCTCGTCGTAGTGATTGCTCTCATTTGAGGCCCTAAATGTGGCACATGAAGTATGATAGTACCAATCGAGTACTGTGCACTGTACTTTCCGACCTTTGTTGGTTTTATAAGATATATTCGCTAAGCTACGTTACGCTGATGAGGAGCAATAACTCCGAAACACGTGTCCGTAGCTGCATTGTTGTTTCTCTTGAGGTATAAGGTAATAACTTGATTCTTTATGACTAATAGTGTCTATTTTTGTCAAATTATCAGTAATACACCTTTACACGTTTAGAAAATAGTTTAAATCATATTTAAAGTGCGGAAAAGGGTACAATTTCATTTTGAAAAAAATGTTTTTTTGGTTACCAAAGGGGTGAAAATATTTTCAACATTTTATTTCATTTTTGGTCAATTTTGTAGAAGGGTTAAATGTGTCCTCATAAACATTTTGTTAGTACAAAAGCTTTTCACGCTGTTTCTGTTACTTTTTAAGAAAAGTATGATGATTAAAAAATTTTTAGAATACGTTTTTGCATAAGACTACATAATTTTAAAAATATTAGTCCTTAACCCTCGTTCTGTCTTTGTGGGTAATAATAATAAATAATAATAAAACCACCACAGGTAATGACGACCCCCTTTATCCCGGAAGGCTCTTTATCCCTCTCACAGTATTTTCCACTGCCACGACCGGGGATCGAACCCGGAACTTTTGGGTGAGAGGCATTACCAATTATACCAATTAAAAACATTTATTATCAATTAAAATATATATATACAATATACGTGTTATTTCCATGCTATATCATTGATTTTATTTAACAATAAGTAGTCAAATATTAAACTGCGACGTGACACAAGACACACAACCAAGACACGTTCACAGGGGCCGGTTGGTAAGGCCTGCAGAGAAACTAACACATTTGGTAATATCTGTCGATTAATAACCGCTCGCACCAGCATTCGGTATATTAAAATTAATGATTTTGCCAGCAATAGGCTGAAAATAATTGAGGAAACAAACATTCGAGTAAATGAGAGTACTCCTTATATTGTGCAGGAAAAATATACAAAAAACCTGCTTCAGCTAATGCCCATGCTATTTAAAGTGAAATATATAGGGAAAATTTAAAAGGTTATAACAGATTATATTTTTGGACCTGAAGGGTGATGGCGTAAGAAATCAGCCGGGAGATAATGGAGCAGTGGAAGGTAGGGTGAAATGTAGAGGAGATGAGGGGCAAAGAGGAAGGGAGATTTGATGGAGGAAAACGTCGTCAGTCAGGTGTTGGTTCGTTGTAGAGTGGTAGTTTCTCGTGAATTAATCTGTGTGTATGTCTATAGTTATGATGTCGTCTTATGTCTGCTATGTCCCGCGTCAGCTCGGAGCTATGAATCTTAGAAGTGAAAAACTTCTGCGACGCTTGTGTTATGTAGTCTCTAATGGTCAAAAGTCCCGTAATTCTATGTAGTTCGTTTATCGCAATGTAGCGGCTTGAATTGGTGAGAAGTCTAAGTAATTTGTTTTGCGTCCGTTGAAGTCGTGCGCACTGTGTGTCTGAAATCATATTCCAGACAGCACAGACGTAAGTCAAAATGGGTCTGAATATAACTTTGTACATGGTCAGTTTGTTGTCTGTTGTCAGCAAGCTCCTCCGATTACACAACGGATAGAGCTTGCTGAGCGTCGCATACGTTTTGTTAATTGTCTGCGTTATATGTGGTCCAAATGAAAGTCGAGTGTCAAGGGAGACACCGAGGTATTTAACCGTGGTTTTTGCCTCGATGTCTCCATTGTTAATTTTAAGTTTTGTAATTGTCTTTGTGTTGGGAAATTTGCGGTGGAAGGTTATTGTCTGCGATTTGGTCTCGTTTATCGTTATTTTCCAGTCAGCGTAATATTTTAGTATTTTTGTCAGGTGATAATTAATTTTATACGTCGCAGTCTGTGCATGGAATGAGTTGGCGTAAAGTAAGGTGTCCTCAGCGTAAAGTAGGAGGTTAGCAGTAGAGTTAGCGGGAATGTCAGAAGTATATAAGTTGTGTAAAAGGGGGGGGGAGCATGGAGCCTTGAGGGACCCCGGCCGATATTGGTTTTTTATCCGAGTAGGAGCCATTCACACACACCATAATTTGCCGTTGAGATAAGCAATTTTTAATAAGCGAAATAATATAGTCAGGAAATTTGCATATTTTTTGTAAAGTGCGCTCACCTCTCGACCATCAGTCATAATTATGTCAGTCAAAAAATTACATTTTCAAAACGCGAATATCTCCGTTAGTGCTGATTTTTACCCCATACACAAGAGAAAAGGAAATGATTAAAACGTATTTTGTATCAGAATGCAAATTTGGAACTACTATCAATCAACCCTTCCATTTTATCGTCTTAAATCACTTTTTTCGTTTTTAATGATTCATATAAAACGCGATTTGCGCCGTTTTTATTGATTTTAATGAAAAATGACTAGACCAGAATGTTTAGAATGCGATTTTATATAAGAGAAAAGATTTTTCCCCATCAATGTGTGATAAAAATTTAGGAAAATTTGTATTGTATGAGGTCACTCTATGTTCACCCCCAATAAAAGGTTGATATGATTAGGGTTAATTTTCTTTTAGTTATTTCAACTTTATTAGTCCAATATTATCAAACTATATTAAAAAATTTAAAATGTTTTTATTAATTTTTGCAAAAGAAAGGGTCATGCGTAGGAGGTTTTCTACGAAAGCGAAGCGAAAGGGTGAAATAATGTGGTTACCAAAATGGTGTATTATTATGCAAAATGGCATTCCAAACACTTTTTTATTCTACATATTTTTAGTAAAATCAATAGAAACGGCGTAAATCAGGAATTAATTCTTAAAGTCCGCCATTTTCAATTTTCCAATTTTCAGTTCGGATTCATAATCAGAGACCCCAAATAATGTGGTTACCAAAATGGTGTATTATTATGCAAAATGGCATTCCAAACACTTTTTTATTCTACATATTTTTAGAAAAATCAATAGAAACGGCGTAAATCAGGAATTAATTCTTAAAGTCCGCCATTTTCAATTTTCCAATTTTCAGTTCGGATTCATAATCAGAGACCCCAAATAATGTGGTTACCAAAATGGTGTATTATTATGCAAAATGGCATTCCAAACACTTTTTTATTCTACATATTTTTAGTAAAATCAATAGAAACGGCGTAAATCAGGAATTAATTCTTAAAGTCCGCCATTTTCAATTTTCCAATTTTCAGTTCGGATTCATAATCAGAGACCCCAAAAACCCGCATGATATGAATTTTAGCCAATTCCATTGAAAATTTTGCGAGTTATTAAATTGGGGATGTAAAATGGGGGCTGCAACCCCCCCGGGGTGAGTGCACTCATTTTCAAAGGTATACATTTAATATGTTGCCGAAACTTAACATAATGCAAAAGGTTTCTCAAGTCCTTACATTAAAGTAGTAACGATTAAGACTTCTACTATACGTAGTACATAAGAAAGTATTTCAGTCATGCAAAAAAAAATTGTAAATTTTTTGTGAATTCGTACATCTTCAAATCCGTTGAGCTCAAAATAGTGGTATCAAAAAAATGTCTGACTGTCGTCTGCACTCCATCATCTGTATGTAGTCTGCCGCCTGTGGTCGCACCTAGAACCTACACCACTGAATCGATTTTGCTCAAATTTCGCATGCGTATTCAGGATGGCCACACATCTAGCCGTAATCGGTTTTAAATCGGTCCTAGCTTAAATATGGGGAATCTATTTAAAAAGAAACTTAAGTTATTTTTGCTTGACAAATGTCTATACAGTACCGTAGAGTATTTTAATTAATATAACTCTCTACTAGCTTCCTGTTTGTCTGGTATAACGTATCTGTGACTTATATTATTCATATATGTGTATATATGCAATGAACTTGTTTTGTATACTCTCCTGTTCCTTTTTTATCTCTTTTTTATCTTAGCAGTAAGTTTACTTGTGACTTTTCTTATACAAATGTTTTTTTTGTCTTTTAAGAATAAAGAATTTTGAATTTGAATTGAATTTGAATTTGAATTAACCTCTAAAATCATAAAAAAATAGAACATGTATTTTTCTTGAAAATAACTTACGATTTTGATTGAATCCAATTAATTTGACGAGTAGATCAAATCTTATTCCATGACTTTTAGTGACTTTTTTTTTCATGACCATCTTTTGAAGGACAGTTTATTTAGGTAGCTTTCTCAAGATCATTTTTTTTTCAGCACTCACAGTGATGATTCTACTAGGTAACAATATCCAATAAAAACAAATTTTTAAGAAATCATAGAATTAGATTTAAATTTTGAAAACCAATTTTGAGACGAGTTTAATGAATTAGTTTTAAACTTCCCACTCGCAGTACTGCTAGCCCATAAATCCCCCTCTGTTATGAATAACAACTACAGCCAACGTCAATCTGAATGTTCATCTAACTTCCACGAATTACTTTTGTATCACATAATCTGTTCAATCCCGGTGATTTTATTTTTTGGACTATGACAAGTTAATCCTATTTAAACTAGATTTAATCATACTAAAAGATAGGAAAGCAAGTTGAAACTTAGCATAATTATTCTCCGTACAGCATAGGAATCAGGATTTAATATATTATGCAGTATGAATTTTCTTGGGAATAAATTAATAATAAAGTCTCAGATTGAATATATTTACTTTAGTCTTTGGCAAAACAATAAAAAAATATTTAAAAATATTTAATAATAATTACAACAATAAAGATATTTATCCAGGGAAGAATATTTAGACATCATTAGGTGGTCAACTATTTGTATTAATAACTTAAAAAAAGGTATCTCTTGTGATTTTGTTTACTTAGTTTTTTAATGAATTTTAATCTTTGTTATGTTGAAATCTGACAAAGTTAAAGATCAGGCATTGGCATATTATGGGAAATGATCACATTCGATACCACATAAAATTTGACACCTATCGGATATGGCGAAATTGAAATACTGCCCTTTTTACGAAACTAATTCATTAATTCACTTCACCTATTCAGAGGACATATATCAGGTCATGTCAGGAAATATTTTTATTAATTGACTTGTCAAAAATCTCTTATGATTTTCTCAATATACCTCACGAGGTTCACATTTCAAATTTCTATAAAATACAATGTCATGAACTCGAGAAAAATTTCCTCTTGATTATTTACAACCTGACACAACTAGTGAAACAAAATTAAAAATTATATAATAAGTGAACCTACAATTTGGGATACTTGCATATCGCTCAGATGGCCAACCGCTGGCTGCGCGCAAACAAAATCATGTATACGATTGTAATAGTATTTTCCATACTAAAAATATTTCTATACGGTTTGCATACCTTTGTATTACATTTCATATTTTTATATACTTTCTATACCACGTTTATATATACATTTATACATACTTGTGTTGAATTATCCGACTCTTTTAACACAAATTAAAACCTTAGTCTCCTTTATGTTAGTGTAAACCTATTTCTAAACTTCAATAAGTGTGTTTTTTGTTCTCATGATTGTATATTATGTATTTTGCGTATTTTCCGTTTTGTTTTAGAGCTGTATTGATATCTCTCATTTTAGATTTAAAATTCAGGATAGTTTAGTACAGATTGTCCCACTTTGCCACTAAACATGCATACCCTAGCCAGGATTCGAACTCGGGGCCCCTTGATCTCAAGCCTAATGCAATTAAGCCACTGAAATGTTTATCAATGTTTTAACCACCATCTAGATCACTTGAATAAACCTCTTAAATCTAGACTTGTGTCTGTAAACGAAACGAGGTCCTACAGTTTATAGTGGGGTCCGAACCACTCTTGGGGGTAATTTATAATTTAACATTATTTTGCAGTAAGTGGGGCTCGAACCCACTTCGCTTGGTATGGTTAGAGAGAAAGCTAGATACTCTAACCACTGTGCTACCGTCCCCCGTATATGCCACACTTTATGCGATTTACGTAAATTGAAAGACAATATTATTATACTTTATGTTTGAATAAATCTTAATGAAGTTGGAATAACAAAAAATGGCCTAAGGTTATTGCAATGTTAAACTATGGTCGAACGAAGCACGGTTCTCACTGCTGGAAGATAGTATCCTGCTTCCAAAAAACAATTAATGATACATAGTATCACAATAATGAATCAAAGTCCAATACCCTTCCTTATTAGAAGACTTTGGAAAATTATTTTCTTATGGAAGTGGTATTGTGACAAAAAATGCACATTTTAAACATATTTTGAAATTAATCCATAATATTTTTAGTCGCAAACTCGTCTATAAAATCCTTATGTTACTATAAGGAACGTAACTAGACTGCAACCAACAGCTACTCTCCGGGCTATGTGCCCCGCCGAGCGCTGAATTACAAGTTACAAACCTGGCGCGTTAAGTGTAATAATTGCATATTACCATCAAAACGCTAATGCTCCTATTGCAACAAACACCAGCCGAAACACTGATCCTGCTTAAAGGAGCTCTCGTGCCAGTCATCACACACCACCTGCATACTGCAGTTTCGAGCTGTTGGCTCTCGTCAGTGCAAGGTAGGCCTGCTGACTATTTTATATATCGCTATTCCAAAGATACCGAAATGTACTAAATGGTCAAGTGATCCTCGTGTCGGTCGTCACATGCCTAATGTCAGGGACTTTACTTTCACTATAAAGTAAATCCGTTCGGTAAGTGTGATTTTTTTATATATTATTTTTAAAAATTGTTTTTGAATAATTTCTGACCTTTTCAGATGACTTCCAGCGACACCTCCCCAGTCTAGGATCCCATAATACAACCTTGATTCTACCAAAGCATAGTATAGCATTTTCAAATGTGGTAAGTTTAATATATTTACTAAATATTTAAATCTGAACAGTAGGATTCTAAGGATATTAGAGACACTAATTATTGTGGTTATCCCACCTAAGATGGCAATCAATATCAATACCTAAGTATTTTACGCAATTTCTTGGCATAATTTCTATATTATTTCCATGATTATTGATCGTTAGTCTGTCAAAAGCTGGTAAATTACGTTTATTACAACTCATTGGTAAATACATTTTTTTTTAAGTTTATAGTTTGTAGTTTGTAATTAAACTAATCCACAATCTGACTAAAATAATTCTCAAATATTTGTTTTAAAATATCCCATGATTCGTCTTTGTAAAATATCACGGTGTCATCTGCGAAGCTAATGACAGTACCACAACTACTCAACGTAAATAGATTGTTTATATAAATTGCAAATAACACCGGACCTAATATTGTACCCTGCGGAACCCCAAAAACTACTGTTCTTTCGTTACTAATTTTGTTATTTATTTTTACATATTGTTTCCGATCGCTTAGGTAACTTGACATTAAATTAAATGCATTTGCTCTAAAGCCTATATCTTGCAATGCTTTCAACAACTGTGAGTTATCGACGGTGTCGAAAGCCTTTGCAAGACTCAGGAACAGACCCAAAGCAGCTGTACCCTCGTTTAGTGCTTTATACATTTCAGATGTTAATAAATAAATTGAAAAGAGGTTCATCATTGGTCGTGATATTTCTTCGGCAATTTGCTTAATAGTTTGAACTCGTACTGAGCCATTTCCTTGACTTTTATTTGACTTTAGAGCTTTTATTATATCAACAATTTCTTGTTCGTTTGTAGGTTCAAAGAAAATGGATATAATTGAAAGTTATCTTATTGACATTTAATTATTAACTATTGTATCGCGATCTTTTTCGGCCTTTTGATCGTAAACCGCAACTTCTACGAAAAAATGTTATAGGACTTCTTATATTCTCCATAAAATTCTCTATAAAAATGTTTCAAAGTACAGAATGCACAAATATAAAAATATCATCATATGAACACTAACACTTGTTCATAAATATCTTATTTTATATGCGCCTTGTAGAGAAATAACGGCTCTTTAATTTCGATTCTATACATTTTTTTGCTCAGACTAATACCTTTCAAAATAATCGCCTTAAAAAAGGGCGCTGGGCTCATTTTTCTCTTCGCACTGAGAACTATGCTTATTTTCCAGGGTCATTTACGAGCCAGCCTTGGGTGGGAGATACGCAAAAAACAGTAAGAAACATGATTGGGGGTGGTTTTTTGGGCAAAAGGGGATGAAGCTCCCACCGGAGAAGTGGGAACTCTTCGGATCTGGATTTGGGTTCCTACTGAGAGTTCATAACCAAAATTTAAAAACTTTATAAATTTTTTCTTCTAAAAAAGCTAATTTTCCTTCACTAGAATGGTCGATATAGATTATGTTCTGGGTCCGAGTGATAAATATTATTTGCTATCAACTAAAACATATTTTATCCGTATCCTTCAACTAATGCAGGAACTGATTGATATGGATTATGAAAAATAGAACAAAAAAAATTATTTTTTTTATTTGTTTTGTTTGCCAATGAAGCAACGTTTCATAAAAATTAACATGTTTATCGTCATAGTTTTCATTCTTACGACACAGCCAATCCTTACATCTCACGAACAAATAGCCAAACAAGATGGTCGTTGAATGTTTGGGGAGAAATTTTTGGGGATTATGTGAAAGGACCACATTTTCTTTATGGACGCGTGAATGATCAAGTTTATTTGGAATTTTTGCAAGACAGCTTGGAAGAATTACTGAAGGATGTCCCTAAGAATATTAGGGAGAAAATATGGTACCTCCATGATGGAGCACCTGTGCACTACGCTGCAGCTATTCTCGAACATCTAAACGACGCTTTTCCAAATAGTTGGATAGGAAGAGGAGGACCCCATAATTGACCTGCCAGAAGCCCTGATTTGACCAAAATAGATTTCTTTTTGTGGGGCTATGTTAAGGAGCAAGTGTACAAAGCTCCTATAACTACAAAAGCAAATATGAAGGAAAGTATAAAGGAAGTTTTTCAGGAAATTGCTGTAGATATTTTAAGGAATGTCGGTAGATTATTTGAAATTCGTCTACAGAAATGCATAGACGTACTCGGAGGCCAGTTTGAACAGTTCCTATAAATAAATTTGGTTCAAAATAACTTTGAATTTTTATGATAGTGCCAATTTTTATATTACCTATTACCGTATTTTCTGTTCCTATTATTTCTGTCAAAGTTTTAATTAATTAGCGTTGATCCCATAGAGGCCATCGGCATTTGAGGTTAGGTAAGAAATATTCATAGTGAACTTGTTTTCCAAAAAGTTTCTTTATATAAATTGTATCATTAACAATTTGTATGCCTCAGAGAGTATTAATTTTTTGTTTACATTAACTCAGTACATAGTTTCTACTCTATTATGTTAAATTAGTATGTACTTACTGATCAGATAATACAAATCATCAAATATTACACTTACATGTTTCTATTAGTATTACTTATGATAAACTAATATCAAATCAATTAGTTCCTCTGCGTTATCTAAGTAATCTAAAGCAATAAATATTAGTATTGTCATATGTGACCACAAAATACCTTTGTAGTGAATCGAGTAGAGTACGGTTGAACGTGTTATATATAGTTATTGTCAAATAATCGTAACAGCTCTTTCTCTTTATAAACATCTGCTAACATATAAATTTCTTTGATTTTTATGTAAATATTCTCTTTGGTCATACAAATATAAAGTTAATAACATATTGTGTAATTGTCTCTAAAAATAGTAGTGCGTAATATATTTTATCCTTTTTATATGCATATGTCGTATCTACACGTGTTTTATGTCTCAAATCTTTATATAATACTTCGGATTATATTTTATAATATATCGTAAAAATTATATATTTATAGGTATATTTTGAGAGGTATAATAGGTAGAACAGTCGAAGAACTTAGGACTTTGTATTAGGAAAATTATTTATTTCCTTTATATATATTTCGTATCTGTTCGTGTTTTAGTTTTTGCAATTTTAATCATTTTAAATATTTATATTATTTAACATAAAAACTATATATACACATGTATGTTTTCAATTTATAGAATAGCCAAATTTCATTCTTTATGGTAAGGAAGCTAAGTATGCCTTTTTTAAATAAGTCATAGTACTGTTATCGTATCTTTAGCTGCAACTAGTATATTACAGAATTAAAAAAATATGTTTTATTTACCACCTACTCTTTTTTATTTTACCATATACGTAGAATAAGGGAAAGTAATGTGATAGTACAGAACATTAATTTCGATTTTTGATTGATTTTTGGTGAATTTACACGTTTTCAGATGCCCTGAAGCCGAACAAATGCATGTCTGGAGCTCGACGTCTGGCACCTAGAGCTCAAATTTCTCGATAGATTTTGCTTAAGTTTATTTATTTATGTGTATTCAGGATGGCCATACCTCGAAAAGGAATCGAGAAATCGATCTTAGCTTGTATGTGGGGGAATTAACCCAAGCCGATAAAAAAACGTAAAATAATTTTTTTATCAAAAACGGCTTTAACGATTTTGATCAAATTTAACATATAGATACTCAGCTAGCACCAATATAAGATGACATAACCCCTTACTTCATAAAAATGTTGGGACGGAGGCTGTGGGAGAATAAGTTTAAAATAAACAAATTATTTTTTTCTCTAAAACGGTTTTAATGATTTTGATTAAATTTGACACATTGATACTTCCTTAGCATCAGTATAAGACAACGAGAGTAGCCGCTTCTAAAAAATTCAGGGAAGGGTGTTGCAGGGGGTGTGCATTAGAGGATTAAATATTTTTCTCCTATAATTGCTCTAATGATTTTGGTCAAAATTAATATATGGATAATCATTTAGTACCAGTATGAGATGACATAACCTGTTATACCAAAAAAGTGCAGGTATTGGGTTTGTGGAGGACAAGCTTAAAAGAATTATTTTTCTTTTCTGACCGACTTCATAATTTTTTTATTTTTTTTTAGAACTAGAACAAAAATAAATTTTAAAAATATGTCTTGCTCCATTTATTGAAATAGGCCTTTAATATGCAGTTATTAAATTTCGAATATATATGCATAATTGTAGGTTAAGTACGAAGAACTTTATTTCATCAATAATGGTTGGTGGTTTAGTGGATAAAGCATTTGACTATTATCCGGATGCGCACTCTCACAATGCACAGGCAGTAAACATGCATTTAAAGGGCATATGGCCCGTACCGCGATGTGGAAGATTCGGGTAATTTCTGAGAAATCGCAGGCGATAGTCTTCACGCGCCGATTTACTGATAACAGAGTATTGACACTAATTGTGTTCCAGGGAAGCCAAATTCCAATCAAATAGTGCGTGAAATACTTGGGGGGTCAGACTGGATCAGCTACTAATGTTTAACACTCGCATAAACGAAACAGTACGAAAAGTCTACTCTTTGTCCAGCTGCTCATGATTGAAGGTAGCAGACTTGACAGACAAAATGAAAATTTGTTGTACATGATGGTGATCAGACCAGCCAAAACTTACGTAGCATCGGCGTAGTGCAGCACGTCGATCATGACAATGAAGAAACTGAAAGTATTGGAACATAAATTTATGCGCCTTATTTATATTTCTGACTAGTACACCTCCCTCAGAGACTTATATGCATGTTGTCACGACATTTCCCCAATAGATGACTACGTCCGAGATATATCTCAAAAATTCTACTGCTTCAAATATGGCGATAGTCAGCTAACCAGAAACAAACAAAATTAGACAGCACCATTTCGAATTAAACACACCCTACCTTACCAGATGTAGCCGATTTTCAGGCAACCCCTGTAGCCAACTTTCTACTACTATAACTTTCGCTTACCCTATCCACGGTTTCTAAATCTCATACCTATAAATTTTTAAATTCCTTTCCCACACCTCTTCTTTTCTGTTTGTAATTTTTCTTTCCCATGTTCCGTTTCTTTTTATTTTTTTTTCTTTTGAAATTAAATCCTCCTTCATTACATTTTCTGAAACCAAAATTTTTTAAAAGGCAGGCCTTTGCACAGGCTGACATTTCATCTTGTTGACGGATTCTCTAGTCTACGTTGAAATACATACACCAACTTCCAAATTTAAATTCAGTGAATTACGCAACCAGTGTTGGTTTTAGCTTTGTTATTGTAAATATTTTAAATTTTTTTGCCTATTTCAATTTGTTTTTAATATGAGGAGTTAGGCCTAGATTAAGTTTTATTTCGTCGAATTAGATGCGCCCCGCTCGGTTCTGTAATGGCCGATCCCGGGTCTAATCCTGGGAAGGAAATTTATTGTATTTTAATATTAATAAAGTTGTTTCATATCATATCACTATTTATCCAGAATTTCAGGTTGCGACTTCTGTCGGTTCTCTCTCTCCTTTTTTGGAATTTCTCTGTTCGTTGCCAATTTTTTTGTTTAAATAATTAATTCTATTTGATTAAATAATCAAGTATTTTTTTTATACATTTATTTAACGTCGGCCTATTTCCGCTACTGAGGCCTATCACCGACGCCTGTAGACGAACTACCCCCAACCAGGAATTTTGCCGAACCTCTTCCCTTAAGAAGAGTAGGGATCTTTTACTTGCCTAACATTTAATAGACAAGGGACCGACGGTTTTACATCCCCTCCGAAGGATGGTATATCTCCTATACAACCCTCGCCTAAGGTTGTATAGCTTCCGCGCATACACTGATATACAAGCCGCTGGAAGATGTGTGAGGCGAGAACGCGGTTTCCGTTGAAATGGTCACCCATCCAAGTACTAACTGCGCCTGTCGTTGCTTTACATCGCATACCGAAGTATATACATAGTAAAGACGCACCTACGCTCGCCCCCAATCAAGTATTCATGTTAGTATTTTTAATTATATATAAAAAAAATTTTTTTATTCTTAATTTATTTTTGTTTGTTTTGGTTAGTAACTAAAATGATTTACAGGAGTTTTGTCTTATACAGTACATTTAATAAGTAAAAATATTTCTGGACATGTTCTGGAAATGTATCAATAATTCAGATAAAACAGTTACAGTAGAATCGAGGTTATCAACACTGTATCAATTTGTATCTAATATTATTACTCTTTTGTTATGGTACGTTTCGCGTAAATATTTCCAATTAAGTACCCGTACTAATAGATTTTTAACAAGCTCTGCATGGTGCTGGTCCCTAGTGTAAGATTAATTAAGTAGTTGTGGGTCTATGGAAAAAAAAGGGGAGAAAAAAATAAATCACTTGATTCCGATATTATTATTATTAGCCGTTACTCGAGTCCGAGTATAAAAATGTTACAGTCGATAAATTTTGTACAATAAGAAACAAGTAAAAGGTGTAGTCTATTGTAATTCCCATTTATCTACGGTGCACACGACTATGGCTATAGAGGCCAATTCGGGAGAGCACCTGTCGACCGCAGTCAGGACAAACATAGACCTGGTTAGGTCTTGGATTCGGCCTTCTTGCAGCAACATTTCCTTGATAGCTGGCCACAACCCCTCGCCATTCGTCCGCTGCAAGTTGTTCCCATTGCTCGTCTGCAATACCGCAGGATTTTAGATTTTCATGGAGAGCATCTTTGAACCTCTTTCGTTGACCGCCACGCCTTCTTCTACCGCTTAGCAATTCACCATAAAGTGTACATTTAGGAAGGCGGTTATCATGCATACGATGAACGTGACCTGCCCATCTTAGGCGTGCTCTTGAAATAAGCACCTCAATTGGAAGGCTGTTTGCTCTCCTGAGTACTTCCACGTTTGATATGTGATGGAACCAACGGATTTTCATCATACTTCTGAGGTGTCTTTGCTGAAAACGTTCTAATTCTTTCACATGACGACGGTAAGTGACCCAGCTTTCACATCCATATAGCAGTGTTGGAATGACAACTGCTCTGTTGACAGCCATTTTCGTTGACAAAGCAAGGTCGTGGTTGTCAAATACTCTCTCTCTAAGTCCCCAGAGTGCTCTAGATGCAGCGTTAATTCTATTGCGAATCTCGCTATCCATGTTTGCTTTGTCATTAACAACGTTGCCTAAGTAATTGAACTGATCCACCACTTCAAGAGAATTTCCGTTAAGTGCAATGTCTATTTGGTTCACTTGATGAGGAGTTGACATAATCTTAGTCTTTCCAATGTTGATTTTAAGTCCCAAGGAATCATAGCTCTGGGCATACACATCTAAAAGTTCTTGAAGCTCTTCCGGCGTAGAGGCTAAAAGTGCACAGTCATCCGCATACTGGAGATCACAAATGAATCGTGTGCGTGTCTTCGTGAAAGCTCTAAAGCGCCCTATGTTAAAGAGACCGCCATCAAAACGGTATCTGAGACCTATTCCTCTGACTGTCAGTTTGTTGTCAACAATAATTGTTAGAGCAGTGGTAAACAAATTAAAGAGTAGGGGTGCCAGGACACATCCCTGCCTAACTCCAGTGAGGGTTTAGAAAGGTTCGGTTGCCTCATTATTATACATAACCTGGGCGTTGTTGTTTGTATGTAGACTGCGACATACTTCCACAAATTTTCTAGGGATACCTAAGCGGAACATAATTTTCCAGAGCACTTCCCTGTCCACCGAGTCAAACGCCTTGGTTAAATCAATGAAGGCCATGTGAATTTCTCCTTGATGTTCGAGTGCTTTTTCTTGAAGCTGTTTAAGTGTGAAGATTAAATCCGATGTGCCTCGGTTTGGTCTAAAGCCACTCTGCGTTTCAGGAAGTAACTTTTCCATAACAGGTGTTAGCCTATTTGCCATCGCTTTAGTGAGTATCTTCCCTCCAACAGCCAGGAGAGCTATACCCCTGTAATTTCCACAGTCCGCAGCGCTCCCTTTGTTTTTGAAAAGGTTGATTAAAAGTGTATCACGAAACTCCTGCGGAGCTTGACCACTTTCCCACACGACATCAAACAGTTTTTTGAGGTAGGGTATGAGCTCTGACGACACAGCTTTAAAGATCTCAGCTGGGAGTGAGTCGGCGCCGGGAGATTTGTTATTTTTTAGCTGCCCAATGGCGGTTAAGATCTCTTCCGTTGTTAGTGGTTTATCTAAGTCTTCGAAAGTGTCATATTGAGGGATAAGATTTATAATATCATGATCGGCTTGACTTTGCTGGTTAAGAATGTTAGAGTAGTGTTCTTTCCATCGGGCTCTTATTTCCTGGTCTTCTTTGAGGAGATTTCCATTTAAATCTTTAATAGGGCACATATTTTTCCGACTGGGGCCGTACACTGCTTTTACTCCTTGAAAGAAATTCCTGTAGTCGTGTGAATCGGCGTACCTTTGAATTTCTCTAGCCTTGCTTGCCCACCACTCGTTCTTTATTCTTCTGATTTCGCGTTGCGTTTCATACTTAGATTGGGTAAAAGCTTCTGCTTTTGATGAGTCGTTGGGGTGGTTGATAGCGTTTTGGAAGGCAGTATGTTTGCGGTCAAGAAGTTCTTGCATAAAAGCTTCATTATCATTGAACCAGTCCTCCTGTTTTTTACTTGCTGCAGTGCCAAGAATTTCCTCACTCGCACTTTTTAAACTGTCTTTAATTTGTGTCCAGGTAGCAGCGACATCTACAGAATTAGTTTCTTCTAGTGCACTCAAATTCTCTTGAATTTTTTGCTTTAGCTGTTCGACGGTTTGTTGGTCACGCAATTTACTAATACAGAGACGGAGTCTACGTTTTACTTGAGTTCTTCGGTGTTTGGGTCTCATAACAATTTTCATTTTAGAGACAACAGGACGATGATCGGTCCAACATTCGCTATCAATGCGCGCCTTTGTAATTTGGACGTCCTTGAGATGCTTCCTACGTACGATAACATAGTCCAGTAGATGCCAGTGACCTGATCTGGGGTGACGCCAGGTGCCTTTAAATTTATCCTTTTGTCGGAAAATGGTGTTTGTTATAACTAGATCATGTTCGGCGCATTTAGTTAGGAGTAGTTGACCGTTAGCGTTCATGTTGCCCAAACCGTTCTTGCCTATGATGCCTGGCCAGGTGTCTGCATCTCTCCCTACTCTAGCGTTAAAATCGCCAAGAATAACGAGTCGTTCCGTTTTAGGTATTCTACAGAGGGTTTCTTCCAGCTGTTGATAGAAGCTTTCCTTGGTTTCGTGACTTGCATCCAGAGTGGGAGCGTAGGCGCTTATTAGATTTACCGCGTTGCCATCTGATAGCTCATAGCGTAGCAGCATTAGACACTCGGATAGGCCTTGTGGTACTTGTGTTAAGTTGGATACAAGTTGATTCCGAACGGCAAATCCTATTCCATGTTGTCTTCTTGAATTGGTGGGAAGACCTTTCCAATAGAAGGTGTAGTTCTTTTCTGTGAGAGAGCCTTCCTCCAAAAATCGAGTTTCGCTGAGAGCTGCAACGTCAACATTGAGTCGGTGAAGTTCTCTATCTATGAGAGCAGTTCTTCTTTCAGGCCGATCGGTGCGAGTGCTGTCGTTCAAAGTACGAACATTCCAAGCGCCGTATATGAAAGAATTAGTTTTGTTGGATTTAACTTGTCGGTGTTTTTTCGACATTCGATGAGGTGTCCCTGTGGGCACCCTCCCCCGGAGATCCGATCGGGAGGGTATTTTACCTCCGGATGATTTTGTCCCACTTGAACGCTCCATCATTTTTTTAAAGCCTTAATCGACTGAAAACGAAGCTGCATTTGAAGTTTTAGCTGGAGCAGGTATGCAACTGACCAGCTCGGTTGCGGAAGGCGAGTGGTGTGGTCCCATGGCACAGAAGGAGACTGCGACGATGGGGTAACCAAACGATTCCAAAAGCAACCTTTGTGTGCGGTGGGTTATTTTTACCGCACTCTTCGTGAGAAGGTGGATGTGCTCACGGCAAAAGGTAAGGGTTATTCCGCCCTTACTCGGTCGTTAGAGCCTCGTTAGTGAAAACAGGGCGCACCAAGTTCAAATTGAACTCATCGCGAAGGTGAGGTTAACAATTGAGTAGGAGAGGCTATAACTGGCTATAACTTGCGCTTCACTACCCCATTACACCCCATATTCCGATATATGGTGATGGTGGCAAATAAAAATTAAAGCACGTGAAGTATAATTAAATTAAGTAAATTACGGATAGAACTAGCGCAAATTAAATGATACATGATCTTGTAACGATTTGGTGTTTGGTTGTGGTTTCGGTGATATCATCTAGCTGGCTCCGTTGAGGGAGGTTATAAGTATTTGCCATCGAGCACAAGGACAACCTCTCCAAGTCATTTGTGCCTTGTTTTGATGGTTGGAGGTGAGTTTGTTCATTCACTACTTATATAATATGCAATTGATATGCGGTTTATCATACATCGGAATCTCTTCTTTTAGACGTTTTTTTTTCTCGCCATACCCTGAAGTTTCGATTTAGCTTTATTACGTAATAAGAGCAGAAGCTCTGGAAGCCGGGTTGGTGCCTCCTGAGGAATTACGGAATAATACGTGAATCGTAATAGCTAACAAGTATACTTCGCCATTTAAGAAGAAATCGTCAGGTTGACCTGAACGCCGCTCCCATGATAGGGATAAGTACCGCCTAGCGGGTTCTTCTCACCTTTTGTTTAGCTCTACGTATATGTTGATCGGTTTGATTGTGTATGAACAATATCATATCGCCTGTGTATACCATTTATTTAGTGTTAATTTAGGTACTAGTTGAAAGATAAATTTTAGGAAGTTTTTTTAGGATTAGATGTAGGAATCGAAAATACTATTGTCGCGAGGATTTGATCGTGCACGATACTCGCTCCATTTAATCGTTTTGATTTTATGATCTTAACACAGTTTAGTAACCGCCATCCTGTGCAAGTACTGTAATATATTTCGTGTGATTTAGATATCTGGGTATTTTATTAAGAGTAAAATTTAGGGATTCAGTTACTCTGGTATAGATAAATTTTGGGGCAGGTAAATAGAATTCCTTGGCGCCCCCTATAATAGCATTATTGAGACAAGTGTGAGAACCCGCTTCCGTCTCCACTGCAGCGAAGTCGAGAGCCGAAGCCCCAATTCCAACCCATTACCTAGAGACGAAATAATCTCGTAACAGGTAAAGAGAAAAAATAGCCCCCTGTACGTGGGGCTTAACAATTATTTGTTTATATACTGTGCACAGGTATTGATGTTTTGATTTGATTTGATCGTGCACGATACTCGCTCCATTTAGTCGTTTTGGTTTTATGATCTTAATAGTTATTTAGTAACCGCCATCCTGTGCAAGTACTGTAATACTTAATATTTTAAACTATTCACAATGATACCTGAGGCATGGATCTACTACCCCAACAAAGTAATCATTTCCCAAACAACACAAATACGTACTAATCACATCCACTGGATGTACAAAATGGATATAGCAGAAGTTCAGTGGATGTTCCCACTTTGCCCAGTACACCTAACATAGACGTTCACTTAACTATACGAGTATGATAAATAGGAACATCCATAGCTAGTCCATTAGGGCCACATATAGGTAGACAATATTATGAATATCTGTTGCAAGTGCAGCAGGGATATCCGTTGCTAGTTCGGTATAAGAATAGTAAGAACACCCTTAACTTTGTTAGTGTTAGATGGACTCCTACAAAATTAGGCAATATATTGACGATACGGGTCGACGACCTTGGAACCTACCTTGGTGTAGTCGTTAATGTCTAATCCGAAAAGCTCGACAGTATCAGCCGTATATGAGTACATGCTTTATTCAAATCAATATTAGAGAAATCAAAAATGAGAACTTTATTAAATTTACTAAAAATCATAGTTACGAACTCTTTCTAAGAAAACTTTTAAATCGTCGTTACATGACTGTGCACTAGGGTGGAATGAAGTTATACATGGCAAAAAAATTTCGATTTTTGAAACGAAATAGGCAGAAATTTGCTGTGCTACTCAACTAAGAAGTATGTAAAAGATGAATTTTCTCGATTCAAGTTTTGAAATGCCCCAATTGCCACAAAGTTTAAAAAAAAATAATTTTTTTTAAATTTTTTTGTAACGTAATAGTTGCAAATACCCGCTTTGTTGCTTAACTGGGAAATGTGCAAAGTATGGATTTTTGCATTGAGGTTTTGAGGTGCCCTAAGAGCCTAGAAGTTATATATTTTTTAAAATGTTTAATAATTACTTGTGTGTATGAAGAGTTCACGTAATCGTAAGAATTATTATGTTTCTATTCAAAAAGATAAAGAGTGTTTAGGATAGTATATTCTACAACAAGTTTTGAAATGTCCATATTCCACATGAGCGAAAAGTTTGTTTTTTAGATTATACTTCCTCTAGCAAGATTTTATCATACAAAATAAAGTTGCTTATTTATACAACAGTTTTATTCCAACACAGTGTATTGGAATGACATTCTAACAGTGTGTTGGAATGATATTTATACCTACATAATTTTTAGTTTGGAATATGTACTTTCTAAAATAGTGTTAGAGAAAATTTATTATCTACACAAAAATAAAGCAAAAATGGACAAACAGCATAGCAGAACATAGTGTGCCTGAAACTTTGGATAGTACTTTGATCCTTTCGTTCCTGCGACATCGTTTTCTCTTTTCTGCCATCGAAATGCAGCAATGATTCCATTTCATCCTTTTTTATTAACTAGTTCCGCATTTTGGTTCTTTCGCGTCTTAATTTTGAACGGTCACAAACGAAACTATTATCACCTGATTGGATTAGTTTTACATCTTGCAGTACAGCAGACCTATCCGACACTCCTGTACGATCACAAGCCAGAGCTAGAGACAGTAACCAAATTTGCTTTCATTTCGCTAGTTGTCCAGGTACTTCTCACGATTCTTCGGGGATGTCTGGTTCAATTTCAATGTCTGGTTTCATTTCAATTTCTGGAAAGAAGGAGGAGCTGGTTGAGGCCTATCAATCCTTATAATTTCCTCTTCGGGTTGCATCAGCTTATTGGAATACGAATGCAGCTGTGAATCTTAACTAAGCTGAACTAACTGGTTTTTATTGGTCGTGATTAAATTGACAGATCCCATAACCTTCTTTCTTTCTGTTCTTTGGTCTATCAAAAAATCTTTTTCCTGTTTTAGTACTCGGCGAGTTTTATCACAACTGCAGATCTCAAAGTCTTTACACTTGCAACTTCAAATATCAAATAATTTCAGAGAATCTACTTTGAATTGTCTTATTCTTGCCTTATAGTTTTCATTGTATTTACGCTCCTTATAAGGCTTCAATAACTTTCTGTATTTATGATAGTAGCCGTGAATGAGCTGGAAGATCCTTAAATGAATGGCTGTTGGGATGGACGCTTTTACCCACAGTTTTATAACTTCCATTCCAACTCTTTCCGAAATTTCACTAACGTTGGGATCTTTCATGTTAGGATCCAGTTTCAATTCATTTGTAACATTTTGAAAATATCGTATTAATTCACTGTAGGTTGGTAAATGAATGGAGCTCAACTATGCCGGAACTCCAAACACAGGACAGGTGGTCGATTTCATCGTTTTGATCTGAGCCAATATCATTCTGAAACAGTTATTTAGGGAGAGCTTCGGGTTAACTCGGGGTATCACTTTTAGTTTATGTTTATCAAATACCGAAAGCTTAAATTCGTTACTACATTTTGTCTATAATGATAAACTATTACTACACTTATCACTCAAATAGGAGGTAATATACTTACAGCACTCATCAAGGCAATTATTATCGGTATCTGCACTGCATGGCATGGCGCACGCTTGTAAGTAATAAACCATATGACTATTGGTACTACTTGTAAATGAAAGAGCTTAACAACTGTGGCCAATTGGCCATCTGTTGGAGTTTTCGTGTATCTATCAGAAGCTGTGGTATTTTCGCGGTGATATTTTAAAATTTTATCACGAAATTAGCAAAGTTTACCCTGTTGTATAGTTGTATAATATATTTACAAAGTACTAAATCAAAATTTTGGGTAAAAATAATGGAATTATATGATCTAGTAAAGAAAATCAAAAGTTAGATTTTCGCTAAAATTGTCAAATTTGAAAAATCTTGGGGAGCTCTAAACGTTAAGCCAGACAAAAAATATTTCGCACAGTTGTTTTTAGAAGCATTCAACTATTTCCAGGTATTTCGTCCCCACCCCAAAAATTTTCACTCCAACCTACGTGCACTGTTATGAATGCCATGTTTGTAATTTTTTCCTCACTGAATTCAGTATATAACTAGATATTCAAATTTTGCATGTCAATTATCGTGTATTCGATATTAAATTTCGTTTTGACTCAATTCTCCAAGGCTTAAGGTGAAGGCTCTTATAACCCACGTAGTCAAATTTTGATAGCGGCAACATACACTCCCGGCAAAGCTTTATAAGGCAATGTTGCGCAATTTAAAAGAATGCGTGCTCTTTACTACACACATATTCCAGTATTTTATTCATTGTTTTTGATTTTTGTTGATATTTATCAACTATATTATCTGTTTCAATTTAATATGTTTTAAAAGAACTATTCGCATACATATTTGGACATGTAAAGTAAAGCAACATTAACCGCGGTTTGTACGTGGATGGGTTCCAAGGAAATACAGTGTTCTCGCCCCATCTTCTAGTGGCTTGTATATCAGTTTATGTGCAGAAGTTATACAATTTTACGTGAGAATTGCATAATAGATACATCATTTTTCAGAGGGACGTCGGTTCCTTAATTGTTAAGCAAGTGATTCCTACTCGTTGACAGAGAAAAGATTCAGCAAAACTCCTGATTGCGCGTGGCTCGTCTCCAGGCGTCGGTGATATGCCGCAGTCGCGGAAATAGGCCGAGAATAAATAAATGTCTAAGAAGAAAATTATTCAATATGGCTGCTTACCTGGTACATCAATTAATTTTCTCTATAATTCTTTATGCATGTTTTCCTTTTGTGAACTCAACTTCTTAGCTTTTTTCTTGCAATAATAAATGCAAGGTTGAATACAATGTATTTAATAACTTTGCTATTACAGCACTAACTTTTAAGTGTAATATTTTTATTTAGATACCTAATAAGTTATGTTTAGGAAAACATTGTTTTCCATTAAACTACGTTAAAACTGTTCTTATTTTTATTAGAACTTAAGAGATACTGATTAACTGAGTTGAAACAGCACTTATAAATAAGAACAATATATTATTTTATTATAATAACACATTATTTTTGTCATCACCTCAATTTCTTGAATTCTAACTGTAAATATTTATAAACGGGTAATCAAGTAAACATGTTGTGTAGCTAGTTACACGTTGTAAGACAAAATTAATGACAAATTTGTTTAGATAGTCAATGGCAGATAATTTACTGCTTATAGAGTGTGGCTTAATTTAAACTGATTTGATCAAACATGTCTATCAACTAGGAAAAAATCACTATAGACAAGTAAATTGTGAAAAACAAATATCTCAATTATATAATATATATGCATATAAACGTGTTTTATGTACTTTTACTGGATTTAAAATTATGAATTCAAATTCGTACAATGTGTAGAAACTCTAATCTAGGCGGACAAAAGTCATTGTTGAATTCCGAATAATGATACTGCGACGTGCCATCTTTCGCTGATTTCCACAAAGTAATGACACACTTTAGTCGATGAACTAATCCACGTAATAAATTAGACATTCAGCGATAGATGTCACCACGCTCTAATTTACCATCCAAATTACCATCTTTAAGGTCGTTATATCCAAGAGGGAGAGAGATCCGATAGGGAAATGTTTACTGTTTTTGACCATAACTTCTTATTTTAAAACACATATTGCAAACAAACTATAAGACCACCTAAGTAGAACTATAACAAGAGTAGTTTTATAAATTTTCACTCAATAATTTCAAACATATGCGAAACAGTTTTAAATTTAGGAAATACGGAGATTGACATGATTTTTAAAATTAAATCAAACTATTTTGCAAACAACTGAAATTATTGGGTCAAAATTTATATCACTACATCTGTCATAATACAACTTAGGTAGTCCTATACTTTTTTTTACCAATATACGTATTAAAAAAAAGTTATGGCCAAAAATAATAAATATTTCCTTATCGGATCTCTCTCTCTCTCTCTCTTGGATATGCCCACCTTAAACTTTCCGCCTACAGATGGCTCACTAGGTAAAGTTTTACCAAATTATAAAATAATTGTATATGCCATGGAAATCTAAACATAAACTATTGTTATAGTTAGTGCATAAAAATTGTATATAAACTAATAGTACCCAGATAGTAGTAATGATCGAAACGTCCTTAATAATTGACTTAATTTTGAAATTTCTTAAGTTGCTAATCTGACAGCCGATTTATCAAACTGTCAGTTTAAGTCATTTCTCCTTGTATTTGTGAATTTACATGGTTATAAATATTACCCAAGTACCGTCAAATTTCCTTTTTGGATCAAGAAATTGAGCTGAAAACTTGGCTAAGTGATTAAATTAGTTTAAAAGGCACGTGGTTGCTACTCGGTTTGGGACCGGATCAAAAACTAGATTTCACACATATTTTCAATTAATAATTTGGATTATTTTATTGAAATTACGATTTATTCGGATTTAATTAGCGAGTATCGTTTAGAAATATTATTCTAGGTAAGTTTGGATTTCTGGATTATTATAGACAGATGCCCACATTAGAGGTTAATTTTGAGACTAATTTTGTAAATATAATTATAGACGATTTTGGAAATGCTAGATTTCAATTTGGTATAGCTAGATTTTGGGTACAGAACTTACCAACTATTCTGTTTTTGATTATTGGATATGGACTTTTGGATGGTTTGTTATTCTTTGGTACACGATTTTTGGTATATGAATTTGCCCTGATTTACACTTTGCGATTGAGAAACACCCCTATCTAATCATTGCGAGGATTTCTACAGCCAGCAAGGACCTTCAACAACCTTCAAGTCTGGAGCGCCTGGAAAGTTAAGGGTTGAAGAAAGTTAAGTAACTACTGTATATCATTTTTTTTGTTTTTATTGTAAAAATTGTTTAATTAAATAATTCTTTTCCATAGCGTTAGCTGAGAAAAGCCCTAAACTTCACTATATTCTTGATATTATTTATTTTATTGTAAAATTTTTACCTTTAAATTTTCTTTGTATTGTACATTAAATACTTATTGTTATAACAAATTGTATTTGTTTTTACTTGTTCTTTTTTTTTATTGTTCGTCCTCACTATAAGGATTAGTAAGATCTGGGACCTCATTTGCTTGACCTCACCTTAGGTCGTAATAATATATAACCCTGAGTTCTGTAATAATAAAATATGTCATAGCAGGTATTTGTTTCCACTGAAGTACGTGCACTGGGTCCTTATGTCAGGAGCTATTAATCTTTTTCTCTTTCAATATATTGCTTTGCAAGCATATTTATCAATTAGATTTGTCTTTTTATCATAGAATTAATAAGAAAACGTTAATATTTTCATATTTTACTTGAAGCTGGACTTAATTAATTTCTAAAATGGCATTTGAATTTGAGTGAAAGAAAAAACGTACATATATATTTACGAGAGATTCTACTTATGTTCCAATGCCTTCCATTGAATGTAAATTTTTTATTTCATAATATCAATTATACCGCATTAAAATATTATTAGTTTAGACCTGGCATTAGTTCGTAACTTTATGTGTGATTTCCTGTCAGTTTCCTTGTTTTTGGGCATATGACTGAGTTTTGCAAAGCCAATAAAAGGTAGTGGAATATTGACAAGCCTAAATGATAAATTTGGAATAAATCTGGCCTGTTAAAACGAAAATTTTTAAAAAAATTACCACTATACTTTCCAAAAATAGTATTAAATACATTTTTTATTTTTTATTATACTACTTCTTCAAAATTGGCTATGAGTGGCCGTCTAGATTTATAGAAATTATTTTTGCTGTTTGTGTATTTTATAACAATCCTCAATTTCAACCATTAGCCTATATTTAATTCATATATATTCCACATTTGAAGAGAAAATAGCATGTTATATATGGCATAAAGTTATTTTCTGTGTCTTGACTCTTCTTGCGGGCCTCTCTAACCCTATCCACCTTTCGGTCATCTGTAATCCTTTTCTGTCACTCTCTTGCTTTCTGTTTGTGTTTTTTGCGTTTGTTTTTCTTCGTTTCATTTTTGTAAATTTTTTTGTTTCTAAATTCATTTCGCATCATTAACTTAAAAACTAATTAAAACCATTTAAAATCAACATTTTTAAACTCAAAGTTTAGGCCAGCCCTGCGCAGCCCCGCATTGGAATATCTCGCGAAAAGCACCTTGTTTAAGTTATAGTGCCTGCTTATTACCTTCTTTCCCTGATTATAAATTTTTGGTAAAGAATATACAACATATGCGGACGACTAGCTTGTTTAAGCCAGAGCAAAGAGTCGTTCGGAGTACTTGTAAGAGATGTGAAACTTACCCTCTTTGGATGTATAACATAAAAAACAAATTTTCGTTTTGTTCGAGAAAGGGAGACAATGAAAAATTGATATTATTTGGGCACCATCTATAATAATTGATAATTAGTTGAGTTGTTTCTTTTTCTCGTAAAACCAGTCTACTATAGACGAGACTGAAATTATTGGTAAGGGAAATTTAAAAAATTGTATAAAATGGATGATAAAATATATTACATAAATAAATAAATTTTATAATGTGAAATTGTTCGAAATATAAATTTAGGTGAAATTTTATGTTTATAAAATTGTATTAGCGCGCAAAGAATAATTAATACAAAAAAATTAATAGTGAATATTATACCAATCTCCTAGATTTCCAGACTAAGTAAGGTTGAATGTGGAAAGATCTAGAACTGCAATTCAGTTCCCAATTTTCTCTTGGAATATCGAATCTAAAGATCTTTGGCAATTTATTCTTGCAAGACTGCGTTTTTCAAAGAAGTTTATGTGTGAGTCTGTATCTGTGTGTATCGCTTGTATTATTAATTGAAAATCACTGTATAATGAAATGTAACTTTATAAAAAAAAATTAAAGAAAGCTTTTATAAACTTTATAAAAATGATTTTTTAAAAAAGCAAGGCGAGCGCACTTTGCATTTCCCCTTTCATACAATTATGCATACAATCATACAGTGCGCACGCCTTGCTTTTCTTGTAATCGTACATGAAAATTCTACTTTTTATTGCGACTTAAGAAAAGCAGGTTTTAAAAAAAAAAATGTATTTTCTGCCTTTTAGTCGTACTTCAATTAAATTATTATCGTACATGAATATTGTGAGCCCCCATCCCCGTAGAAGTCTCTATCAGACGAAAAAAGCCTTTTGCATTCTACGTTTTGCCGATGGTGCTGGTTGGATAGTATATTTAATTAATTTTTCACTCCCGCACCCCCTACGTGCGGATATTTATAACAGTAACGGGTACATTACTGTATTATCATCTGGTCTTAGTAACTTGTAAAATTTCATCAATTGATTATGTCAGGAAGTATGTTAAATAAAGAACGCAAGATCTGGACAAAAAAGCAAGTAAAAATCAAATACATATCCTTATATTTTCTTCCTTGCTCTGGAAAAAATACGTTGCAAATATTTTAAAAGTACTTTTCCAGATCCCAGGGTGGGCAACACACTTTCTGAAAACTAATTTCCCAAATTCCAATTAACTATTTTTTTCAACAAAACGTCTTTGTTTAGTTTTGGTGCGGGTCCCATATTTTATTACTAAGTTATAGTTTACCAAAATTTCACGGGTCACTACCGAATCAATGAAGTGGAAAGAGCATATAGATCAGCTAGAAGATATAAAACCTTTTCTAGGGAATCAGAGGAGTTAGAATTATAAGAAATTGGGATGGAGAAATGATGGCTGATTCCTGTTGGATACTTAAAAGTGGCAACAGGCAACGGAAGGGAATGCCTTTTTACATGAGTAGAAGCTTTGAGAGAAAGATAGTCTTATCCTTGCTTTTGTATTTTCAATAACATCCAAAATATTTTACACAGAGCGGTGGCGCGGTACTTCAATCAGAACTCAAGATTTGAGAGAGGTTGGAAAAATTTAAATTCGTTTACCTGCTTGGACGTTTCTTGCTGCCCAAAGCTGGCTCTGTCCCTGTTCCTTCTAAATACATAATGTAACGTAACTGCGTGTTATATTAAATATGAATAAAAATTATCAATCTCACGTGTTACATCATTTAATAATCGAATTTTTATTTATTTTTCATTGAAATATGAACGTTTTAAACCCAATGGATTTCATTCAGCTGTAAAATAGATTAGATAATAATGAATCAATCGCAGATCCATATGTACTTACCACAAGCCGCGCGCGCTTTTTATTCTAACTTCTATTGACTGCTGACTGAGTGAGTTCTATGAAAATTAAGTCCGACTGTTGATTTAATGAATTTAATTACCTATATTAACTGACGTATTATAGCTGAATTTCAACTTTTCCAAATCATTTGCATTAAATTTATTTTTGCAATTTTTGCCAGGTGTCCCCGTCGCTGACGTGAAAATGTTAGTCACTTTTATGAAAATCTGGCGAGCCACGGCAGAGAATGCCGGTGTCAAAACAAGAAATTTCAACGTGTGATTAATTCCAGTGCATATAGTTGTACATTCATCTGTATTGCATATGTATATCTTAAGTAAGATAAAGCTGAAATTGCAGAAAGAGTAAAATTGGTTGTATATATTTTCTTCAGTTAGAGGTAAGTACAAATGGGTTGACGTTCAATACAACGTTACTACAACAATAAAATATATCGTACGGCTGGTATGAAACCTGCTGGTGTTAAACCAACTATAGTTGTTATGGTCACTATGGCCACCATATTATGAAGATACCGAATGTTGTCGTCAGATAGATCTGAATATAAATTATTTGGAAGGAAACTATTGAGATGACTTCTTTTTCCAAAGAAGACCAATAACACCCTCCTTTTAAAATTATATGTGATTTAAAAAACCGAAACATGCATTATTCTTTTCATTCTTAATATACGTTAGTCGTGGCTATTAAGACAATGTTACATGTCAGCCAGAAGCTTAAAATAGTGCAGAAAATTGCATCAAATCGATGAGTCGAGAGTTGTTGCGTGATAGTGTGTGTATGCCGTATGAAGAAAACGGAATCAATGAATATTTTCCTCGTGTAGGTACATATAATAATAAATGGCAACAATACGCACTATGTATTCATAACACCAGATACACAGGCTATCGCATCACGAGAGGGACATAGCGTACTTTAACATGGAGAGTATCAGGGGTAATCACCCATAAGCATACCCTATTCGGCATTCCTTAATGAAATAAAGGAAGATTTATGTATTTTGGATAAAACTGTATTTTGTTATAACTCTGATACGAAATGGAATAGTAGGTTTATATTTGCTACAGCTACAGGGTCGGACGAACGTGGATGGGAGCCTGTAGGCAAAATTAAGGTGGAGGTTTGCTCAAGACCAGTGATTTTCGGAAAATCAACCACCATAGCTTCCTGGAGTCTGGGGTGTAAATCATAAGGAACTTTTTATTTACATATGGGTTTATAACACACGATGGGAACATATACTTCGATACTTTTATTTTAGAACTTGTGGCAGATAAAAAGGCCGAATGAGATATCCTCTACAGGAAAGATACCAACACGTTTATTCATGTAAATGAAAGTGAGCAGGCTTCTGTTATTATATTATGCATAGTCGGTATAGTAGAAACCGCGTGCATTACTGAGGGCCGGGAGTTTAATTTGTCATTCCAAATTTCGAAAGAAATCAGAAATCATTCATTTTTTTATTTGTAATAAAATAAATTGTCAAAGCAATTTGGTGGGGGGCCCGAGGCAATGCCTCATTGCCTTGGGGTTAATCCGGCACTGTACAGCTAATACCCTTAAGATGCTTTAGAAGTACTTATGTGGCAGGAAAAACTATTCTACATTTCTATTAAGGTTCTATGGCTATTAATAAACGGTATTAAATGTACAAGAAAAATATGACATCCAAAATAATATGTAATGAGACAAATATGATAAAAATAATTTTGTAACTAAAATTAGCTAGAGTTTGAGTACGGTTGTGTGTTCTGAGTTGATCCTAATATAATAATAATAATAATAATACGTATGTACTGAAGGTCAATTTTCTTTTAAATATGGTCCTAAGAAGTCAACGTGCGTAGTTTCATAAAATATTATTAATAATTCTTTAAGAAAACACTGCAAATTTAATCACTAATTCATTAAGTGTAACTTAAAGGTTACTACAGTTTTCTCACAGTAACTAGTTATTTTCAAAAGACTGATTCAAGTGAATGAATTTACAAAGGTCTGCAGTGCTGTAACGTGTATTTTCATTATTTAACACAATATAAGGGGCGAGCGTAGCTTCGTCTTTACTATGTACATACTTTGATATGCGATGTAAAGCAACGTCAGGCGCGGTTAGTAGTTGGATGGGTGATCGTTCCAACGAAGACCGCGTCCTCGCCTCACACATCTTCCAGCGGCTTGTATATCAGTGTATGCGCGGAAGCTATACAACCTTAGGCGAGAGTTGTATAGGGGATATACCATCCTTCGGAGGGGATGTAAAGCCGTCGGTCTCTTGTCTATTAAATGTTAGGCAAGTAAAAGATCCTTACTCGTCTTAAGGGAAGAGGTTCGGCAAAATTCCTGGTTGGGGGTAGCTCGTCTACAGGCGTCGGTGATAGGCCTCAGTAGCGGAAATAGGCCGACGTTAAATAAATCTATTAAAAAAAAACACAAAATAATGTAGCAAAATTACAAAGAGTTCAAAATGCGTGCATGAGATATGTATACTGTATCCCTTTTCGTGATCATGTAACACCTTATTTCAATAATGAACTTAAATTAGTAGGTAGAGCACTCTATTTATACAGCATCTTCTTAGAAAAATTAACTAGAACAAAAAGACCACAATATTTATATGAATTATTAATAAAAAGATCAGAAATACATAATGTAAATATTCGAGCAGATAACTATACTATACCACAACATATTGCAACAAAATATGAGGGGTGCTTTGCCTACATGGCACCTATAGTGTTGAACATGATTTTAAGTTTTTTAAATTTGTCAAGGTCAAAGTTTAAGGAGAATGTAAAAGCATTATTCAGATAATAAACAGGATGTGGCAATTGTTTTTAATTTATTAATTTATTAGTGTATTTTAGGAGTTGTTATTTTGGAACTAGTGTTAGGATAAATTTTATTAGGATAATTTCTATAGGTATTGATTTTTATAAGTATGTATAATTTTTCAGTACAAATGTGTTGGTGTACTGATGCATAGGTGGAGTGGAAGAACGGCCTTGCTGAACTCATGCCGTTTGTGTAAAATTTTTTGTATTTAAACTTTCTACACAATAAATATATTGAATTGAATTGAATTCGTCCCTATAATCTGATTTTCTAAAGTTGAGCCTGTTTTTGGAAATCAAAAATATCTTTATACCTAATTTCAATTGAATGACCAACGTGAACTATATCGGAGGCGTTCAAATCTGGATGTGTTATTTTTTAAATTGAGTCTCTAGCGTTAAAAACAATTAAAAAAGTACATTCAAAGTATTACAGTTCATTTACTGATAGAAATAGTTAAATAGCGGAAGCGCATACTAGCCGTATGCGCTTAGGGGTTTCGTGGGAAATAAATGATTAAAGTTGGGGGCATAGTTATTTTGTTAAAAAACATCTTTCTATGTACGAAAATCCTTGTTTCCATCTTCAGTTTCACGGGCCTCACCTTCTGCATCTTCTGAAGGTTAAAATATTTCAAATAAGATATCTCAAGAACTATTCATCGTAGAAAAATAGTTTTTTCGCCAAATTATGGATTTAGAGTAGACGTATATCTATGCATTTTTAACTTATTCGGAACAAAGCACCTTTTTAAAAGTTCTCTGTTGTTTCATCTACGTAAAATTAGCGGAAAACTCTCTCAAAAATATTCCTAAATAAAAAAGTTGCACCTTTCTTTAACTTTAAAACGATGTATATAAAAATATATTTCAGGAACACTGATAAAATGTGGATCCGCCCTAAGTAAAGTACAGAAGGAAGCTCTGCTAGTAATGCATGCATTGTTGGGATGCGACACAACAGGAGGTTTTTTTAAAAAAAGGTAATCATGCTGCTGCAAAATAATGCTTGCCAAAATTCATAACGAGGTTTTTATTTCAGGAAAGCTGTCTGTCTGGAAACCATTTAAAAATTCACCGGAAGAAATCCTTCAATCTCTTCTATTACTTGGACATGCAGAAACAGACCTAAATCTCATAATGGATGATTTGTAAAACTTCATTTGCATTGTTTATAGTCCTAATAATGTAAATATTAGACAACTCTAGAAACTGCGGTGGTGGTGCTTTACCAAACAACAACTACAAGGCGGGCAGTTACCACCTACAAGAAGTAGTTTCTATCCGGCGGCAAATAGAGCTGGGCTGCAGCTCCTTACATGGATCAGTTCACAAATTGCAAAAGTTCCTAATCTGGACCTCTTGAATTTTGAATGGCGATAAAAAAATAATGTACATAAACCGGTTTTAACAATCGCAGAATGTACTTGCGCCACTTGAGATTTTAAACTTGATTTCATGAAAAAGTTTCTGTGACTCCAGAAGATATAAGTGTTTTATTAATCACGATGTACGGAGCTTTATCTCTGCGAAGAAGATAAACAAGTGTGTAGAAACAATACGGATCAAGAAGAAACACCAATAACTAACTGACCTCAGCGATGACCGTAATGGCGAGGATCTAGAAGAAACGTCAATAACTGATCTCAGCAATGACAGCGATGAGGAAGATTTATAGAATGTCGAACTTGCTCTTCATTTATTTATATAAATATTAGTATTAGTTAATTATTTTTATTTCATTAGGTTCTGTCCCTCGTTCTGTACATGATTAAAAATATAAAATTTCAATAGACCGACTTTTATTATAACATTCAGATCAAAGAGTTTCGATGCAACAATAATCACTGATATATATATCATGTAAAAAAGCGCTATCATCCATTGTTTCAGCAAGCTATTGTAAATGTTTCTGCCGAAAATAGGAAAAACGCCATTCGACATACGCAAAATTAAGAGAAAAATATTATGACAGGTTGATATTACAATGGTCATTGTTGTAGAGCCACTGATAATTCATGTGGGAAGTGACCTCTTCTTCGTCTGAATCAGAAATGGACTATAAACTGTGTGACATGGTATAAGTATAACCATATATATATTTGTTTTTTGTTATAAATTATAAATAATTTTAGATTTTTTAAATTTAATTAAAATTTTACATTTTGTCACCTTAATTCGTCAAAGAATTTTCCCGCTTTTATTAATTTGTCGCATGTAAAACTGATCATTGCATATATTAGCCAAAGCAAACATAAATTAATAGAGAGTGGATTAACTATTTCTATTCAGTAAATAGACTATAGTAACATTAATTAATATGTTTATATATGCAACACAAAATACTTGGATTTGTTGGCAGTGTAATGGAAATATAAAATGAACGTGTTAAAATATCCAGATAAGATAAGGTATTTCTTTCATATATTACAATTCAAATAATCTAGTTTACAAATATTTTAGCAACTAGATAATAATATGGTAATATATCAACATGTAAATAAAAGTACAAGTAAAGAATTTTGTTATACTCAATATTTTTATGGGGTGAAACCCTCATCATTAAAGTATAGATCGGAAATCTGGTCAAACATTGTAAATACTTTGAACAATTACAAAATTTTAATTAGCATCTGTATATTTATTATACGATATAGCTCAGATAATTTATTGAAACGTAAAAATTGTTTTATTAAATCACTAATATTTTGGGGGTTTTGTTGATTAACATTGCTCTTTGGCTTTAAGACACAAGTAATAACTGTTAAGTTAGATTTTGCTTTTCATTTTATTTAAAAAAAATTTAAATCCATAAAAAATCTTTCATTATCGAACAATATACGTGAATACCGAGCATCTGAGATAAAAAAATACCTCCCTACTCAAATCCCAGAATTAGGAGACTAGTTTTCAACTTTCATAACTTTCTATAAGGCTTATAAGCAAATATTTGACACCAAATTTGGTATAACATTCTTGTTTAACAATTCCCATTCTTTAGTTTGTTCTATTGCAGCCAATTTTATTATAGTAAAACCCTCATTTCACCGAACTGTACAGAGTCAATCTGGCATTCAAATAAAGTTAATATAGTCGAAAAACTATGGGCATACGATACTGATGGGGGATTGGAATTGTGTTGTGAAATTATGATGAAGAAACCCTCAATAATCGTGTTCTGTTTTCTAAGGAAGCTATATTTACCGTCAACGGTACCGCCGGTAAACGAAATTCATGATTTTGAAGCTCTGAAAATCTACACTAGACCATAAAAGTAAATATTTTGGTTGACATTATTGCAAATAGAATAGTGAGCCCTTAATTTTTTACAGTAATTTGACGGCCAATATTGGACCTAGATTGTTTACGTACAGAAGTTTTAATAACAGTTGTTAATAATTTAATGAAATATATAAATTAATAAAAAATAAGTATTATAATTTGAACGGTATTTCCCGCTGGAGAGAGTTGAGTAGAATGCCCCGCGATTCACTCGGTATTCCGTTTCCGCCACTTCTCACGCAGCTGACATCATCGGCAACAATCTAGCCGTGTCCGGCAACCATACCTCATGTTGATAACACTATCGCAAATCATTATCTTAATTATAATGATCCGACCATACTTGCTAATAATATTTGGTTTCAACAGGACGCTCCACTTCATTATAGACTTACCTTAAGAAATTATCTCATTGAAATACTTCCAAAGAAATGAATAGGCAGAAGAGAGCATATTGAGTTTTGTAAAGAATATTATATCACTGAATTGCTTTGTCAGATGGCTATGAATTTTCAGAATAAATTATACTGTGTTCCACTAAAAAAAATATCGATGACGTTACAGACATGTAAATGGTGTAAAAAAAAACTTTTATTACGTACAAATATAACAAAGCGTTTCTTGAGGGACACAGTGTATACGGTAAAAATTTAAATGTTATGTTAGATCACAGAGATTTAATATTAACAATGTTTTAAAGAGTTATGATTTATTAAGTAAAGTAAATTTGAATCTATGAGAAAACTGTGATGAATCGCAAAATTCCATTACAAATTGAAAACATATATTTACAATATATTAATATACATATCTGTACATTGGTGTAGCTCTAAATTTGGTCGAAACGTTTGAACTACATACAGGGTGGCATAAAAGTGCGCAAACAGTAGGAAAACTTGAAAAACACTAATCCTAGAAAAAAAACTTGAAATACAAAATTTGCAGGAAATTTTCCTGGCTGTCTGACTGCGACCTTGAATTTGACATTGGCCATAACCCTCAAGGTCATTTGCAAGGAAAGTGTTTTTTTTTAAAATGGAACCTCCTACTTTTAACCCCGGAAATGAAATGAGCGGATATGACCTTCGGCATTTATCAAATAGAGCTCTAAGGTCATCTTTACTTTACTCAAGTTGAACTTTAATTTTGTAAGTGCTGAAGAATCATATGACTGATGATGACTGATGATGTACATATTGTAAATAAAATTTTATAATTTTTAAACTGTAAATATAATAAAACCATTCATTTCTTTTCCCTTTTGTCACACACATATAATCGGGGTATTTTTAACTATGTATACATTTTTCTTTAAGCAGGTTTTTTCTAAATTTTAAGTTTCCTGTAAATTTTCCATCTAAATCAATTTGTTATTAGCTAGAATCTCTTTTATTTTCATTTTCAAAAACCCTTTGGGTACAAAAAATTTGACAATCAGTTTGAACTTTTGGAAAAACAAAATAACATTATTAATTTAAATTTATATTGTAGTTATCATGTTTGGCATAACATCCCGTTTCTTTGCTTGTAGCAAAATGTAATGCGCCGGGTGTTTTCTACCATTGTAAATACTTATGGAATAAATGATATATAAAATAAAATGTAAAAATGACATGTCACATATAATTCTCTTCTAGAGCCTTCCGAGATAAAGGGGGTCATAATTACTTGTGGTGCTATTATTATTATATCCGAACGTAAAATATTCCGCTCGTTTCATTTCCGGGACTAAATGTAGGGAATCCCATTTGAAAAAAAAACGACCTGACCTTCAAATGACTTTGAATGTTATTACCAAGGTCAAATCAAAGGACACCGTCAGATAGCCAGGGAAATTTCCTATAACTTTTCTATTTAAAGTTTTTTCTAGAAATCGTATTTTTCAAGTTATCCTGCTGTTCCCGTACTTTTATGCCACCCTGTTTATCAATCAATATGTTATCGATTTACAATGCCGCCTTTATTACTAGTTTTGATCATTACTATTGTTAAATTTTAGTCACAAGGACTGAATATCGGTTGGTAACAATTTCAAAAATTTTTGGAGGCTACATCTTACTAACTCCTGTCCACTAAACCTTTAACAATGAACTTGTCAATGAAAATTAACAGATTATACCTGCAATATGAGCTTTTTTCTTACCAATCCATACTATCATGAGATACATAAGTAAAATAAAATATACACGCAATATTTTATTTCATAAAAAGTGTATAACCGAGCAAGATTATAACCAACAATTTCTAAGGTATTAATATTTTTTAGATAAAAAAATATAAAATTTTATAAAAACATTTTTAACCATAATGAGTGTACCATAATATTCTTGAACACATATTGTCTTCTATAATAACCAAAAGTAATGACACTTATTTTCAGATACGTTGGCTTTTTTGTTATTATTCTTCCTGCAATTTACAATAGCGACCATAATTATGCTCTAGGTAAATGTAACATTAAAATTTGTTTAAATTTTGAAAACGAAACAAATCTATAAATTATAAAACCTTTGTGCGCATAATTGGTCAAACCTTGTAACTATGTTTTAGTTGTCATTCGTTTGACAGTCACCTCGTGGAATTGAGAGTTTTCACAGAACTAAGTCATTAATTTAGTTATCTTAGTAGCAAACGCAAAAAAGGTTTTTCGTATGAAAAATAAATATGTGTTCCTGTTCACGTGGATAAGAAAAGAATACACTGAATATCCAGAGGACTGTCCATACATGAATAATAACCTAAAACAAACAAAATGCATCTCATTATTTAGTCATGTGATTGCAATATGTATAATTCTGAACTAAAAAAAAATACTGAAATACAAATTCGTGTCTACGTATATTGAAAATATATTTCAAAGGATTTATTTAGGTTGAATTACATAACTTCTTAATTTTACATTTGTTGGCAAATAATTTTTGTTTAATCGATATTGTGTTGCTCTCCTGGCCCAAATCCACCTGAAAGCACATACTATGTTAATCTAGAAAGTGTTCATTTATTCAAATTATAATAATTGATAATATGTCTTATCGAAAAAGAAAAACTGACCTTAGTTATCATAATTAACAGATACTCGTTAATTTTCACAAATTTGCCTTTTTCTGTTAACTATTTAAGAAATAAATATTCTTATTGATATAATCAATATTTATTCAAAAACTTAGACACATAAACATTAATACAGTGAATTACATGAAAGTAAATAAGCAGATGAAATAAAAAGCAGTTCTGACGTGTGTATGTTATCCTCTATACTTTGGTAAGAATAACCTGAGTTTTCTACACCGAGTAGGTCATTGGTAAATGGTCATTTCTAGGTTGACCTTCAGTTCAAATTTCATGAAAATCGGTTCACCGGCCCTCACGATATGTTTATTTATATATATATATATATATATATATATATATATACTGAAAAATGTAAAAAATTGAATTACAGCTAACTTGGCCAAAATTCAACCGAATTTGATGAAATTTTAGATGAAAGTAACCTATATAACGAAGAAACAGCCTGCCAAATGTTAGCAAAAAATAATAATAGTTTGGTCGCAATTCCATTTTTAGTCCAAATTCCACAAAATTTTCAAAACATTCCCCAATTTGTCCAAATGGTCGTATTTTTTTGTACCAAAATGGAGGTTTTTTATGTACTTCTACGTGATGTAACTAAAAAATAAACGAAATTAATGGTGTCATAGCCTACTTTGAGATTTGTTCTTTTCATTTTTTGATCCACATTATTATTCTTATTGTCTTTGCCATCAACTTTCATCCCTTTAACTTTTTCGTCTCTCCTCAAATAAGGGAGCTATAACCGTTTGTGGTTTTCCTATTTTTCATGTTTTTGTAATATATCTCACAAAGTAGGCAATGGATTTCAAATTTCCTTTTACTGAAATGTAGCTCACAAAAATGGAATAACTTGAACTTTATTCTTCTACAACAGATATTAAGCGGGACATTTGGTGTGGCTCTCGTAAAATAGACAGACGGAACTCATAAGATAAAAGAAAGAAGTGCAAACCAGAGACACGTGTTTCGGACTTTTTGGTCCTCATCAGTACGGTGCAGCTAAGTTGAAAGAATGGGCTCAACTTGAGAATCAAACAACACAAATGGATCACAAGCAGGAAGCCAGCTGCTCATTTGTGACGCCGCTGGAAGACCCTGCATCCCAGAGCAACAACACAGCATTAGCACGGAGGCAAACTGTAGCCACCTGCGTGGAATTCCATAGCCCAAGGATTGTCGCAAGATAAACAGATGTTAACGCGGGAGGCGAATTATCAACAAATAAAATTCATGGGCAAGCCTGAAAAGAAAAAAGTGCAAACCGTAGACACGTGTTTCGGATTTTTTGGTCCTCATCAGTACGGCATATATTTATATATATATGAAGTGTTGTTGTATTTCCGGGTGGTCTCCCTCGTCGATGATTGGCTCCTCCCGAAGCCACAATTGTCTAGACGACCTTTCGGCAGAATCTCATCTGCCATCTTCAGGCTCTCGCTAAAAGCTGTCTACTGCTGCACCTCGTTGGTCGAACTAAACAGTTCAGTTCATGCAACGAGGAGTAGCAGTAGTCGCGGGTGGGCACCGGGAAACACAACAACATTTCATTTAACACCCGCGAAAACCTAATATTTTTAAATAACCGATAGAAATTATGCTATATAAAATTTAATCGTTTAAATAAACAATACGCCGACTTCGCCAAAACTGCAGATCTGAACTGTGAACTGAAGTTGGCCCTTAAACAAGTTCTAATAAAAAAATGCCTTAACCAGACCATTCATAATTTGACTATAAATTATCACACTGATCAACCTTTCTTCCACACTAAACATACATACATAACATACGAAAAATCATTCTACAACTGTTATGAGAATTTTAGTTTAAGAAAATGAAATAGAGCACAACAATTGTGTTTAAGATCCGAAAAATTGTAACACTCGGTATAGTACGGAAAAACACCTAAGTATAAGCGATGTGGAAAACGAAATTGGATTACTGTGTATGTACGCCTACTTTATGCAATCAAATTCAGTCAAATTAAACGCTGTCTTTTGAAGTCGTATGTATGTCCTCTACCTAGAAGAATTTTGTCAAATTTTTTAATTTAATTATACTGCTGGTCTGAATAGTATACTATGAAGCCTTTGTTTCTTTAGGCTAAATAAATAATTACGCAGTTTTTGTTCACACTTTGAGAATAGTAAAAATATTTTGAATAGAAAATGCTTTTCTTTGTTATACAGGGAGTTATTCAAAGTCAGCGATCCCTTTACCTGTAAGGAACTGTTTGCTTATCTACTATTGTAACAGTTTGCTTTTGGCATGACGAGAAACACAATGACAGATGTCGAATTAAAATCGAATAATAATAATTTAAGATTTAAGAAAAATAATTCGAAAAAGAATTTTAATAATTGAAACTTTAAGACTTTCACAGGCACATGTTTCGACACTTAACTTCATCAGTATGAGTACTTTCAGATGCAACTTATAAATATTTAATATCATATATAATAATCATTAATAATAATTAATAATTTGGCTGAACCAAACCCTATAATGACGTCATATCTCTAAAAATAGGGTATCTGTTGGAAATCAAAGTACGTCACTGAATAGAATAAGAATACTGTAAAAACTTTTGTTAATTGTATTTTTTATTAGAAGTTATAGTTTTTCCACAAATTTGCCGAACTATGTATATTGACGCACACAGCCGGAAAATTGGTTTTGTAGAAAGACGACAAGTTTTATAAAAGTTAAAATATCTACTGGTATTTTTAGGTATGATATTTCATTGTGTTTCTCTTAAAGTATTAATTATAATCCTAAATAAGATTGTAATTTCTAAGTTTCTATCTCCTAACGCGGTTTGGCCCACAAGTACTAGAGGGGTGATAGACAGCTGTAAATATAGGTTTTTGTATGAATTTTAATGTATCATTAATTTTTCTATATCCAAACTGTCTTTTTGCATTTGAGTGCAATTTTCAATTTCTCAAATTATAAATATACTAATAATGTATGCTATTGTTATATTATTCTTTTCATTGTCAGTTCTTTAACAAAGGACTAATTTTATTCGAAATTAAATTGCATATACCGTGTGTTCCATTTTTCCCAATGAGTTTAGAACCGAGGCAAATCAGAACAATTACTTAAAATTTTTATTTCGTAACTTGAAAGTTGTTAATTATTAATGTAAAGCCATACCAGGTTTATTATAAATTTTTCATTTCATTTCTCGTCATATTAAATGCAAATTAATACAATACAATCGATCTAATTCCGAATTAACAAAAAGTGAAAAGAAACAATTTACTATTGTTCGTAAAACTGTTAGCGTTTTAAAATTAAGTAAAAACAAAATTATCTTGTATTTTAAAAAAATAGTGTAAATAAAGGATTATTCTACAGGTCCACTATTTTCAGTGGAGTATACCTAAGAATGAAGAAATTAATTTAAAAATGTTCATGCTATAAGTATCTGAAAATCCTCACATGAACTAACCCTGTACGATATTATAAGATTTATATATATATATATATATATATATATATATATATATATATGTTATTATACATGATTTGCAGGAAACAACTACTCAGCGGGCAAATACCCCGACCTGCATTGAATTATACCTTACAAATCATGAAAGATTGGTAGCCAATGTCATTTGTCAACTCCCTGACCAGACATAGACCGGTTTCGAACTTATTAGTTCTCATCAGTATGCCATAGGTCATGGAACAGACAAATGACAGTGGCCAACCTGTTAGTTTTATACAAACTTAAGTAAATGGTGTACCGGTGAGAGGTAAGTGAATACCCTCATGTGGTCAAATGCTACTATACACCAGACATCATAGATGTCTCCATGGTGTATAGCGACTTGCTATTTTGCAAGTACCGAGAGCGGTGACCTTTAGCCCTTGGTGGACTTAACCAATATACTGTTATTATACATGATTTGCAGGAAACAACTACTCAGCGGGCAAATACCCCGACCTGCATTGAATTATACCTTACAAATCATGAAAGATTGGTAGCCAATGTCATTTGTCAACTCCCTGACCAGACATAGACCGGTTTCGAACTTATTAGTTCTCATCAGTATGCCATAGGTCATGGAACAGACAAATGACAGTGGCCAACCTGTTAGTTTTATACAAACTTAAGTAAATGGTGTACCGGTGAGAGGTAAGTGAATACCCTATATATATTATATATATATATATATATATATATATATATATATATATATATAAGATCTTTTCGTTCTTTTTTTTCAATTTACTTCAAATAAAACTTCCTGTAGAACTATGTTATACTGATCATATTTTGTTGTTGTTATGATAAAACGTCTGAAAATGTCAATAACAAACACAGCTCTTTGAATTTTTTAAAAATTAATCCGTTAAAATAGTGCTTCCCTGTATTTTGTTTGCAATCAGCAGTCGCGTGAGGCTCACGTTTAGGTTTTTGTCAAATAGATCCGTACATACTGATGCACGTGATAGACATCCCAACAGATTAATGAACACGTGCCGCCATTCGCCATACACATTTTCTTTTCTCCACATGTAAGAGCGAAAGCGAAACAACTAGTGAACGATTTGTTCTAAACGTTTTGTAGAATTTTTTTAATCATTCCTAAAAATCGACAATCTGGCTGTGCAACTGTAGCCTGAAGTACAGCTCTAATAAAAAAGGAATAAGTCAATTCTGGATAATGTTATCCAACTAAGTTATTTCATCATTTTCAGGTATAAAGTAAAATTTAAGAGAATATAAAGATTTTGAATAGATATTTCATGAGGTCTTAGACTGAGATTTATACATGTCTACTACACACACATACAAAAGAAATGTCAACAGGTATTCATAGCTATATTTAAATATTACTTTGGACATCATTCATCAGGCACGATTTGTTCTAAACATCCACTCGATTAATTTTTTCGGACCGTTGCAATTATTAATTAAAACACAGCCATCTTTATACGTTTAAAAATACTTATTTGTAACAAAATACCTTCATTACATTTCGTGCAGTTAATTAAAATAGTTTAAAATTAACCGCAAAATTAATTCGCATTTTAATAAACATGGAATACGTAATATAAAATTATTTTGTATTTAACACAGTACAAACTTTTTATTTTCATTTAAAACCATAATTCTTGTTCGAAGAGTTATGAAAGCTCTAAACCTTTGCCACTTTTCATTATAATACAAAGATTTATAAATAAAAAAAATACTGAAAAGTATAATTTATTAAAAGAAAAACCGTGTACTCAGTACACCATACTTACCTTCATCCCGCCGAGAAAAGTTATCCTAGTGCATGCAATCACTAAGAAGATATGAGTTTAACTAACACTGGGTACTATTTCTGGTTGCAGCTACTACGCACTGAACGTATTGTGGCACCTCTCAGCAAGCGACACTTCAATTATTATCTTTCGTTTACAAGATGCGAAAATTTAAATGATATAAATAATAAAGATAGTAGTTATCCGTCTTCCTCACGCCTCCTGTTTTAGGATATACAATAGTTCTACGGGAAGGAAACAGTGTTTAGAAAAAGACAATTAAAATTACTGGGCGGATGTATAATAAATGTTTGAATTCTAATATCCACCAAACTTCTGTAGTTAGATAATTATTTCCTCTAGTTTAAAAATTCCCCTTAAATTGACAAAAGTAACTTTAATTAAAATGAACATGTCAGACACTTCAGTTATCTAAAGAGGCGTGTGGCGGTAGGGAGACGGATAATATACTAAATATGAGATAAGGTAAAATTTTCCAGGTTTGACTAGTATATACCTTTCCACGCCGTAATACCAGAAAAGGCAGCATACGTAAACATATGTCATACCTTGAATAAACTTTGTTAGCATATAGGTAGCATTCTCTTTATTTTAGTGCATTCTGTAAGTCGGACAGGAATATGAATTTTTCTTAGCCTAACAAGACCTCCCCTCCCGTTGTCGAGGGTTCTGAACACGATAGCAGTGGTTAAGTCACTCTCCGAGGTCACTCCATCCTCTAAATGGCCAAAAACTACCCCCAAAAGGGGTAAACCGCGTATCCGCCGTCTCCTACGAGCCAAACCTGTTTTACCCCCGCGAGGATGCTGAGCACGACGGTGATGTTGGATCTTTTCCCCGAGGCGAACCGACCCCTCAAACGGACAAAAAATACCCCTTTGATACGCGGTTTTAGGAAGTAAGGAAGTTCATAGATCATTGAATATGTACCGGATGATTATTACAGGTGTCTTGATTGACTGTTCAGCTGAAAAAAAAAATGGGTGCGTACTTTGTATCTAGGTTTTAGATGGGAAAATTATATATATGCAATGACTGGCAGAATTTCATTTCTTTTATTATATTAAATAATGACCAGTTCTATTGACGCATAAAATTACTTATTCACTATATATAAATATAAAACATGGTCATAAAATCACTTTAGAGTGAAACATTCATCGAATCGATATAACCTACGTAAGAAAATCAAAAAGTACTAGTATAATGATAATTTCGCGCGTTTGCTGAGAAAGGGGAGGTCGGGATATTTTTTCATGCTCAGCATCCTCGAAAACGGACTGTAACACGGGTTTAACCGAGAGAAGACCATCTATTCGCGTTTCACTCCTTTCCGGGGCAGTTTTGGCTATTTGGGGGGTTGGCGGGGGTCGAAGAGAGGTCTCGACATCACTATCGTGCTCAGCATCCTCGAAAACGGGGGGGCAACACGGATTTGGTCGGTAGGAGACGGCGGATACGCGGTTACCCCTTTCGGAGGTGGTTTTTGACCGTTTGGGGGTGGAGTAAGCTCGGAGGGCTTTTAACCACCGCCATCGTGTTCAGCATCCTCAAAAATGGAGGGGGAGTCTCGTTAGGCTAGGAAAAAATCATATTTTTCGAGGTTATAATAAAAATAATAATAATAATTTATTAATCCTTTTGATCACAAAAACATGATATAGGATAAGTCGATTGCAAATAGAAAAAATCATCAGTTAAAATACAATAAAAAAAAAATAGTAAACTAGGTCAAAATAACAAACTTAAAAATAATAATAAAATAAGGTACATGTATACAAGTATATACTCGTACATGCAGAATGCACATACATTTTACATATATACAGGAACACTGATATAAAATATACACATATAAATAAAAGTAACATACCTAATATATATGGAGAAATAACAAGGAAATTAAAAAATGATATAAGTGGATTGGTCACAAACTATTATCAACGTGATATTCATAGAGAATAATAGCCTTTATCTATTAATATCTTTTTGAGTTCTAATTTAAAAGGCTTTAGTTGTAGATTCTTATACCGATCAGGTAAATGATTGTAAGCTTTTATAGCCAGGTACTTAGGGCTTTGTTTATATTTAGCTAATCTGTGTAGAGGAATTTCAAGGGTTGTGCCATTGCGAGTGTTGTACATATGGTGATTATTAAGCGAATTTGTGCCTAGTTCTGTTTTAGCATACATTAAGAGATTAAGTAACAAAATGCAAGGTAATGTTAATATTCCTAATTGCTTAAACAAATTTTTACAACTCTCTCGTTTATTTAATCCAAAAATAAATCTCAAAGCTCTTTTTTGCAATTTAAAAACTCTGACACTATCGCTTGTAGCTCCCCAGGCAATTATCGCATAAGAAATTACGGAGTGAAAATGCGCATAATAGTACATGACCAATACAGACCGGTCCACAATATCACGTAACTGATTTATGCAATAACATACCGGGGCAACTCTTTTACAAATATTATCAATATGCATGGACCAGGAACAGTTCTCAGATATATATAAGCCTAAAAACTTTAAAGCTTGTTCTTGTCTAATAGTACCATGTTTTGTTTTTATTAAAAGACTTTCCTGATAATTTCCTTTTAAGTTACTGAATCTTAGAAATGCAGATTTATTATTATTCAAAATCAGGTTATTCTCAGTGAACCATTCGTGAGCTTGTGAGATCTTTAGATTTGCTTCATTTATCGTGTGCTCTATTTTTGAATTTGATATCAAGAAAGATGAGTCATCAGCAAATAATAAAGAGCCATCAAGAGAAAAGTCATTTACGAAAATTATATATAGTAAAGGACCTAGAACGGATCCTTGCGGTACTCCGATTGAGGTTCCAAGGACATCAGACTTAATATTATTAATTTGGACAAAATGCGCTCTGTCATATAAGTAGCTTTTAAACCATCTTAATGGTTGACCTCTTACACCATACTTCTCCATCCGGTTCCATCCGACTCACAGAATGCACTATTTGTTAGAACCACTTGGTCGTCAGCGAATATTGTAATATATGTAAATATTGTAAAATCCTTTTGGTCATATATCAATTAGAAAAATGGGACAACAGCAATACCGGATGCTTTAACCTATCATGATCGAGACCTCGATGACCCAAGAGATATTGCAAATGGTTTTGCTGAATTTTTTAAATTCTCTTATAAACCACCCTTCCAAAACATTAGCAACACTTTTTGCACAAATACCACTTATCAATTCTCATCTAACGAAATTCTTACCGCCCTACAACAACTTAAACCTCAATGTACAAAAGGTCCAGATGAGATACCGGCTTTCATATTAGAGACTGCGCTGCTGTTTTTGTTGAACCTCTTAAAATAATCCATAATTTATGTATAAAAACGAGTACATTTTCTAACGTTCGGAAGAGATCCCGAATTTGTCCCGTTCACAAAAAAGGTGATAAACAGGTAATTGAACATCATCGGCCAATTTCAATTATATGTAATGCCTGGAGATTGCTATATATGAAGTCATATATCCCCACGTTGAAGGACAGATCATATCCAGTCAACATCGTTTTATAAAAAATAAATCTACCGTTGCTAATTTAATATGCATCAGGCAATACATCTCACAAATCTCGACACCGGCATTCAAGTTGACGTACTATATACAGATTGTTCAAAGGCTTTGACAGGCTTGATCATGGTTTATAATAAATAAACTTCCAATTATGGGCTCCTCTCAGTTACTTATTAACTTCTGTAAATTATCTCTTAACGGTAGAACACAATATATTATGGAATACCGCGGTCATAGGTCAGTTGAAATTAATGACACCTCAAGAGTGTCGCAGGGCTCTATCTTGGGACCTCTGTTGTTCGTACTATTTATTCATAACATAGTGGTGGATTTGAATGTTGATATCTCACTATATGCCGATAATGTCAAACTATTTTCTGCTATAAATACTCCAGCTGACTGTAAAAAATTTCAAGATAATCTTTTGAAAATACAAACTTGCTGCTACCATAATGATCTGTTTCTCAACGTCGACAAATGTAACGTGATATCTTTTTCTGGGAAAAAAGAAACGTTTCTCTATGACTATAAACTTGACTTCACGTCACTGAAAAGACTCGAAGTTTTCAAAGACCTAGGTGTCCTGTTTGACAACAAACTGACATTTAATAGACACGTTAAAGACACAGTTTTGTCTACAAACAAAAGTTTTGTTCTCATCCTGTAATTCGTCTTACGACTATTGGATGGTGTATCTAAATAAATAAAAAAGAATAAAAAAATATTTCCGTAGTAGCCAAAGATAGTTTGAGAGAGATGTAGAATAATGCACTAGTGCTGACTCCTAAGAAAGTCCTTTTGTCCCCAGTTATCTCAAAGGCGGAACGATGATGAACTTCCAGAACCTAACATTTGTAAATCCGCAGCTAATTGTAAAAGCTGCTGCAAAAATTCTTCTTTTTTTGGGTCTTTTAATTAAAGCCACGGGCATCTCGAAAATTGAATGAAAAAAATAATTTGCAAAGAAAGAAATAAGAAATCCTAAATTAAAACTGAATGGTAAAATAATGAAATATATTATAAGCAATAGGTTCATATAGTCTTATTATCCGTTGTATTGAGACGTTAGCTAACATTATTTCTAGATTTTTTGTGTAAAAAGTGCGATTTTCAGCTCTTTTCAATGCACTCCTTAATTTTATGTAATTAACTGTAATTATGCTTATAACTATTCTATGGACACGATATTCTTTAATTATCAAAACAAGGCATTTCAAACCAAACTACAAAGATTAATTTGGATGATGTCTTATTCCAATTTATGATGCAACAGTATGGGTGACAACCATATTTACATTGTTTGTAGCCACTCCCGAGTATTATAATTACAAAATAATTTAATAAAGTAAGAATATAAGACGTAAATATGCTAAAAAACTGATAAAAATAAATTGCAACCGAAATAAGGATATGTTGTCATTTCCTGTTTCTTGAAATAGCTGATCCATTTGGACATCCTTCTTTAACTCATACTGTATAAATAAACAATGTGAAAATCGTCGCATGCAGACTGTCTAATGATTTGTGTAAACATAAGTCGTAATTTTATTGTTAAATATACGATAATAGTACTAATGCCTTGCTTAAACAACTGAAATTTCCACAGACAGTTCGCCAGAAGACGGCATTTTTTTTACACACTTACGGTAGCTTATTTTTTTAATTTAGCATATTTTTCGCGATTAGCACAATCTTCAGATCTAAGAAATTCTACGGAGATGCCATTTTATAAAATTTCTTAACTAGAAGAAACAGTATTTTCTTATATACCTCAGCTTAATAAACAAACGGTTCGTACTATTGTAAATCTTTTGATAACATAGAACTAGGCAGTCTGAGACCTTTACTATTAGAGCCAAGAATACTGAGATATCTGATTTCTTTTATTCATTAACTATATACAGGGTGATTCACATAAAACTCCCCAGGCAGTTTTCGTATTAACGAAAAGAGGTATTCAATTTCTGTAAAGGCCAGCTGTTACATATTTTTGATGACTTTATTTTGTCGTTAAAATGTTGTTAATGACAGTGGCGTCCACGACGTCGCGGCGCCGAAAAAAAAATTTCGATGACTGGAACTTTGAAAGTATAATATTATAAAGTTTGTTTAATTCTAAGTACTTTTTGCAGTATACACATTTCTATTGAAACCAGTGGTTTTCGAGATAAATCAAAGAAAATTATTCAGTCAAATATTTGATAACTAGCAAAAAAATTGAAATTCGCTCAAAGGTATACACTAAATTAATTAAGTAATTTAAAGTGATTCGCAATATTTCAAAGGGTTTTACAAAGATGGCGTTGAAGTGCAAAATTATTTTTCGGGAACATTGGAACATAGTATACATGATAAGGAACCAAATAATATACATATAATTTTGTAATGACACATTTTTTAAAAAGGCCAATGTCTTTCAAATTATCTAATATTTCCTATTTTAAAATTTTTAAAGTATATTTTTCATTAACCCGTATCGTTTTGTTAATTATATAAACTAGTGGTCTTCCGTAGGCTTCCGTATTACCAAAAATACATGAAAGTATCAAAGATTTAGGCAATTCGAAAATGTTTACTGTGTTGGATCTAAAGAGTGGATATTGGCAAATACCGCTCGATGAAGCATCGAAATATTTCTCAACTTTTACCACTCCTGATGGGGCAGCTTATAGATTTAATGTCATGCCTTTCGGCCTCAAGACAGCTCCCTGTACCTTTCAGAAATTCATGGCAAAGGACGTTTTAACGGGTTGCCTGCACCATTTCTGTAAAGTCTACTTAGATGATATAATCGTTTACAGCGTAAACGTGAAGGAGCATATGTCCCACCTGAGGTTAGTCTTCGAAAGACTACGTTCGCACAATCTAAAAGTGTCACCGGAAAAGTGTGTAATAGCGACGAATGAAATCCAATATTTAGGCCACACAATTAGAACTGATACTTCTCGACCATTGGAAAAACATGTATTACAAATTCAAAATTATCCTGTTCCAGCCACCAAAAAGTAGCTTCAAAGTTTCTTAGGACTTTGCAACTGGGTAAGAGAATATCTACCAAATGTTGCGATTATCACAAAGCCGCTAACGAAACTTCTTTCGAAGGAACATCGTTTTCATTGGAACCATGCATGCGATGAAGCTTTCAGAAAATTAAAAAATTTATTAGCCGGACCGCTGGAACTCCATCGGCCGGATTTTTCACGTCAGTTCATTTTACAAACCGATGCATCCCTACAAGGTCTTTCGGCCGTATTATATCAATTAGGCGACAACGGCGAAAAACATATTATGTCGTATGCAAGCAACACGTTATCTCCAGCAGAGAGACGTTACCACATAAACGAGCTGGAATGCTTGGCGGGGGTGAACTATATTAAAAAGTACAAGATGTACTTAACAGATAAACCGTTCTTGGTGAAGACGGACAACAGGGCGTTACTTTGGTTGAACAAACACAAAGACGACAAGACTAAATTTACACGATGGTCATTATTATTGCAAGAATATGCATTCAAAATTGAACACTGTCCAGGCAAAGAAAATTTACTAGCAGATTTTCTCAGTCGTAACCCACAAGATCAGTATGTCGAGACCGACGATGAAGAGGAAAGAATGTTCCTACCAAATTATAAGTGTCCAGAACGTATTTCTGTTTTACCACATTCAGAAATATACGAAGATATCGTACAGGCCCAATCGAGGTCGAGGGATATTCAAGACAAGATCCGCTGTTGGAATGATCTATTTCAACAGGAACAACGTTCCGAAGCGGATCTTATTTTTATGAAAAATTTTCATGTATAAGACGATGTACTTTTGAAAGATAGCGATCAAAATTTTAAGTTGGTAGTTCCAAAAAGAAAATTAAAGAATTGATTTACCATTATCACGACCGAGATGAAGCATGTCATCCAGGAAGAGACGAGACTCTTAGGAAAATTGCAAAACGTTACTATTTCAATAATATGGCCAGGATCGTAGGCAAATATATAAACGACTGTCTAATATGCCAATCTGTAAAGACAAGACAAGCCCAACCCAATGCTCCATTTAGAAGTCATGCACCGCAGAATGCATTTGAAACTTTGAGCGTCGACGTAATTGGCCCGCTGCAGGGGACTAAGGACGCCGAAAATAGATACATGATTATCGTCGAGGACATATTCAGTAAATGGATAGAGGCAAAGGCATATATTCAGGTCGATGGCAGAACGATAGCCAAATTTATTGATGAAGAAATAGTTGCAAGATTCGGAGTCCCTCGAGTCATAATTTCAGACAACGGAGGTCATTTCAATTCTGAATGGTATATCACGTTTTGTGAAAGAAATGGCATCGAACGATACCTAATTCCGGCATATCACCAACAATCCAACCCCGTGGAACGACGGGTTCAGGAGTGCAAGAAAATATTAAATACTCTTTTATTCAAAAAACCAAACGACATGGGACCGCTACGTGCATCAAATGACATATATCTTAAGAAATCGTAGGAACGCCGCTACAAATCAAACACCTAGCATGATAGTGTTAGGATATGAACCAGCCGAGAGAGGCGAATGGGATTTGTATGCCTGGAGGCAAGAAAGATCCAAGCAACAAACGCTTCCACGATACGAGCGAGTTAAGAAAGCCCGTCAGGCTCAACAAAATTATAAGCAGAAATACGCGCCGAAAGAGGCCGTCACTCCAGTCGTTTTCAAAGTTGGAGATAAAGTCATGAGTAAGAGAAAAAGGAAGGTACTTACCTTCACGCCGTCTTGGTCAGGCCCAACCAGAATCTTGAAGAAGTTTTCAGATGAAGTATATCTCGTGCAAAAGGGAAATATAACGACGAGAGTACATGTAAACGATTTGAGACCAGCCCCGCCAGAGGAGCACAATTTGGAAATCGAATCTTCAGAAGAAGGAAATGCTAGTCCAGGCGGAACATCACTCGATGGAAATGATTCCCCGTTCTCAGACGATTCCACAGAACCTCCACCGCCGGAGCAAACGGTTGTACAAATCCATGCACCGCCACGAGATGCTTCCCCTTCTGATTCAGAGTCAAGTTCTGGAGACTCTATTATATTTTTATAATATTTTTCAACCTAGGCTAAGTTTTAACTTAGTGCTAGGTTTATTTTATATCAAAATTTCCATATCAACTTCTTGTCACGTCTTTCAAGAGTTGGTATTTTTTATGCATTTTTTACAAGTTATTTCCATATTGAGGATATTGTATCGACCATACAAATCTTCCAAATTCACTGCAGCAACTCTGACCGTGTCCGGCAGAGTTGGTATTTTTTATAATTTTTCTAAGTCCTCATATGTTCAAAACATATACATCTGTAAGGAGAGTCCGACCCAAAGGGCCTAAACAAATGTTCCATTGGCACGGCATGGAAAGACGACAACTCTGACGCAAGAGCGCGATTCAGACGAGTCTAGCAACTCAAGGGCGAGATGCCGCCACGTCTGCTGGATGGGCAGATGCAACGATCCGACAGATGCAGATTCTGTCGCAGATTTCTCCCAAGAAGAGATTTTAATAAAAATGGAAACCATTTCAATCAGCATGTCAACAAAATTCAATGTTCATATTCTCAAAGACGACGATGTGATATCGGTCGCAGATTTCTCCCAAGAAGAGATTTTTAACTACACGGAAACCATTTCAATCAATATAAGTCAACAAAATTCAATGTTCCTATTCTCAAAGACGACGATGTGATATCGGTCGCAGATTCCTCTTTATGCCCAGATGGGATAAAGCATGAGCCCAATAAACAATACAATTTACTAAAATTTTGTTTTATATTGTTTCATATAAATGAGCAGAGCCATTGTATAGCTGGAGCCAAGCAGTCCGAGGACCACCTAAGCTGTTCCAGAAGGCAGTTCGACACCGAAGGTGATCGACAAAGCATAGACACGAGGAGGAGCAGACGCAAGCCAGCATTAGTGGAAGAACACAATAAAGATAAGTGCGTCGAAAGCGTTTGTGTTGTGTCATCGAAAATCTGAGGATTTTCGATTTTTTTCTTTTTTCTATGCCATTTTGGAAATACAATGTTCAACATTCAATCGAATGCTATGCATCGATATATGTTCAATTTTAGATTTGAAAATACGTTATGTTCAGATAGGCCGGTCTGAAATATAACCGAATACAACACATGGGAGACTCCATCCAAAGATCCATTTTCTTTTCAAAAACCAATTTTACCAAGCGTTGCACAAAAAGATTCACTGAAAGAAGGGGGGTGTTAAAGAACACGCTATAACCCCGATATACTTTTCGACGTTGTAACAAAATCCGACTTAGGAAATACTTCGTACGAAAAGCGTGCTTCACGTAAAAACGCCGTGGAAGAGGTTTTTAATACTTGTAATCATATTTTCGCTCTTCGGAGCGTTTTTTATGCAAAATTTTCACTAACTCCTCAAGGAGCGTTAATTTAGCAAGTGTAGCAAATGTCGCTGCACAGGGACGTAATGTCGAACCGAGCACCTAAATTTAGAAAGTGTAATAAAATTTGACTAACTTCGAAATTTTCAAGATTAAAAACCCTTTTACGAATCCACGTTGTCAAGCACTGCAACTCTTACCCTATTGAATATGAGGACAAGTTAATCCAATGACTACTCAAAGTATATCGGAAGTTATAGCGAAAATAGCCCTTAGCGACATGGGACCCCCATCATTTCCTAGCAGTCGGTTTTGACGGGGAAATGATGAGTTTTGACGGGGTTTGCCCTAAACCTCAGTGATTCGGAGTCAAAAAAGTATTATTACCATGTACTCATACGTGCATGGATCCGCCTTGCCTGAACGTAAAAAGCTGTTATTGTAGAATACAATCGAAGTAGTAGCGCTTCAAGCAATTTTAAGCTCTGAGGAGCGATCAAAATTCATGTGAATTAAAAATACGTTTATAAGACAGGCAAGCAAAATCCCACCAAAATTTCAGTTACATTGAACTTTTCTTGAAGCTTTTTGTGCATCGTTAGCTTATAAAACCGCATATTGGATGGTAGTTGGTACAGTATAAATCGTTCCGTTCCTCACCATGTGTTGTACACGGGCCAGACTAGTGTTTGTCAAACATTTTTCTTGAAATAAAAGTTGTTGTAAAAACATAATTTTTTAAAGATTTAATATATACATTTTTGAACTTTATATTGTCTTTTAGTTGTGTTTTCTAACAAAATTCCCTTTCAGGTTTAATTTTAAGAAAGTGTGGTACATCCAGTAGGTTTATAGTGTTACGACGTCCAATTGATACCATCAGAGCAGCAGTTAAGCATAAACGACAGTAAGTATGATTTTTTATATTATTCTCCGTCTGAAACAGTCGTGTTGAACCCTAAAAATTTTGTGAACGTAAATATTCATTTTTGAAATAAAAATAGACTAGAGGGAAAAGAAAAATTTATTTTTCTTTTTCCTATTTTTTTGATGGATCTTTCACATACTCAGACGTGCATGGGACCGCCTTGCCTGAACGTATAAATATATAATTGCCACAATATAATTCAAAATCATTACGATTCAAGCATTTTTAAGCTCCGAGGAGCGAACCAAATTAATATTAAACTGATAATACGTAAACAGACATGCAAGCAAAAGCCCACCAAAAATTTATAAATATTGAACTTTTCTTGAATCTTTTTGTGTAATCGTTAGCTATAAACCGCACATTGGATGGTAGTTGGTACATTATGAGTCGTTCCGTTCCTCACTATGTGTTGTACATGGGCCAGACTATAGTTTGTCAATACATTTTTCTTGAACGTTTTTGTAAAACATGATTTTTTAAAGAGATTTAATATACATTTTTTGAACTTTATATTCCCTTTTTCTTGTGTTTTCAAAATTCCTTTCAGGTTTAAATTTAAGAAAGCGTTAGTATTTACTGTGTTAGATTTATAGTGTTACAACGTCCAATTGGTACCGTCAGTGAAGCAGTTAAGCATAAACGAACAGTAAGTATAGATTTTGTATTATTCTCCATCTGAAACAGTTGTTTTGAATCCTTCTTTGTGAATGTTTAATATTAATTTTTGTGAAAATATAATAGAAGTCCTTCAGACGCGAAAAGATGGATCGTTCACAAAAGCACTGTGAATAAAAAAAATTTTTTTATGCAAATGAGAAGGGCTTAATTTAGAAGCTTCATCAGAAGCTTCTTCATCTAACATTTTTTTATTGGTTGAAATTCATTTGTGCTGAGTCTTCCTCAATTTCAACAAGTTTATTTTCATTTAACGAATCGTTAATAATTTTAGTAAAATGTTTTGTTCTTTCATGCAATATTATGAACTGTCCGCAGTTCCGTTTACTGTCAATTTGTTTCGTCGTGGCTTCTACGATATTCCAAGCTTTAGAATAGTCCAGTTCTTTTGTTTGTAAGAAAATTGAAACAGGCGATGTTACATCAAACGAATCTAAAAAGACCGTCGCTGCAAACAAATTTTCAATTTTATAAAAAAACAGCAACTTCTTTCTAGATTCTTCCTTGGATTTTTCAGTTTTCTCTTTAGAGAACTGCTTTTGTAATTCCGTAATTGCGACATTTTTGTAAACTAAAGTCGGTACAAGACTGCGGAAAATCAGGAATAATCGTTCCCAAGCTAGCGTTTTTGTGTTACACTGTAACGCCTCTGTGACTGTATGACTGTGCAACGCGTGTTGCTGAATCTGAACTATGGCAACCAGTTTCCACCACTACACGGCCAAGCCTAACAGCTAATAGTGTAATGGGGTATATGAACGAAAGCCTCCGCCGGCCTGGCCAGTCCACCCCTACAAGTATATTAGAAAATATTTCGAAAATATTATTTAATACAACCAGTAAGTCTTCGCTTATCCCATACCGTTCTTTAATTTATATAAATATGCCGCTAAAAAGGCTACCATAAAAAAATTTTCTTTCAATTCTTTAACATTTTTTTTAGAAGAACAGCATATGATAAATATATGAGAATAATCGCTTATACAGGGTGTCCGGAAACAAAGTAGAAAAAAATTAACTATAGATTCCTTAGCCCAAATTAATTGGGGTTCTTAATATAAAATTTTTCAAAATACCTCTTCGTTTTCAAGTTATAGCCCCTTTAAAGGGGCACGTTAGAAACTATTTTCATTTTTTTACTCAAAAAACAAAATATTTATCATATCTACTAAACTTATTTAAAGACATCTTGTGAATGTTTTTCATCCCTTTGAGTGCTTCATCAAGAGGTGGAATGGGCCACCCCTAATATCTTTTTAAATCCATTCATTTTACATTTCACAATAAAATATTTTTTGATTCCCTTGTTGATTCTAAAACTTTTTCTTATCTTTAACAAATGTCGTGTTACCAACCGTTTTCGTGATAAAAAATAAAATTTACGTTCATGCATTTCAATCGTTACTGATACCGATAACGTTTTTAAAATTTTAGTAGAATGCTATAATCAAATAGTCTAAATATTCATTAACAATTTCTATGCAATAATAAACGTACACATTTTTTAAATCAAATTGACAAATATTATATTTATTAATGGAGTAATATAATAAATACAAATAATAATATTAAAGAAGTGAAAGAATTTAAAAATTTATTAAAAATCCAAAAAATAAAATATTTGGCATATCTACTACAATTGTTGAAAGGCATCTTGTGAGTTTTTTTCATCCCCTTGAGTGTTTCACCAAGAGGTGGAATGGGCAAGCCCTAATACATTTTTAAATTGTTTCACTTCTTTAATATTATTATTTATATTTAATAAATTATTCCATTAATAAATATAATTGTCAATTTGATTTAGAAAATATGTACGTTTATTATTGTATAGAAGTTGTTAATGAATATTTAGATTATTTGATTATAGCAACCTACTAAAACTTTAAAAACGTTATCGGTATCAGTAACGATTGAAGTGCATGAACGTAAATTTTATTTTTTATCACGAAAACGGTTGGTAACACGGCATTTTTTAAATAGAAGAAAAGTTTTAGAATCAACAAGCGAATCGAAAAATATTTTATTCTGACGTGTAAAATGAATGGATTTTAAAAATATATAAGGGGTTGCCCATTCCACCCATTGGTGAAGCACTCAAGGGGATGAAAAAAATTCACAAGATGCCTTTCAATAAGTTTAGTAGATATGCTAAATATTGTGTTTTTTGGAATTTTTTTTTTTTGAGTAAAAAAATTAAGACGACTTTTAACGTACCCCATTAAAGGAGCTATAACTTGTAAACGAAGGGTTACTTTGAAAAATGTTACATGAAGAACCCCAATTAATTTGGCCTTAGGAATCTACAGTTATTTTTTTTCTGCTTTGTTTCCGGACACCCTGTATGACTACTGAGTATGTCAAGAACTATTAGTTTTATAGTTGGAAAAAAATAGTCAAGAGGGTAATAAGAATAATCAGCGTCACAAAAACTCATTATATTATGATGAAAGCCTATCTTATCAGTAATACAGCTACTCCAAATTTCATAAAAGATTTATACCTATATGAATGATAAACAAACCATATTTCACATGAGTAAAATAAAAAAAGACTGATAAAAGTAATTACTTGATATATGTAATAAATTAATAATTTCTGAGATATTATAGCAGAATTATATTTCGGCTTCTTTAAAATATGATTTTATCTTGCTAAGTATAAATTACGTAATCACTGGTATCATTTGCAACATTATAACTACTTAGTAACTTTTTAAGTACATTTTCTGAAGGAAAGGGGACATTAACAATAAAAAAATTTCTAAACAAAACTCATCCATGACAAAATGTCATAGATTAATAGAGTCAGATTATAATCCAGGTCAGATAGCCAATAAGTATGAATCTTTCCGAAAAATTCCTCAGTGCATTTTGTCAATGTGATAATTAGGAGAAAAATAGCGGGAATTAGATGTATATGTTTTGGAAAGCAAATTTTATTTGGAACCTGTTGAAAAAAGGGCACGAAAGTGCCGAAAACAGTTTTTTTCACGTTTTCGATGAGAAAGGAATTTATATATATATATATATATATATATATATAAATTACGAAATAGCTCGTAAAAAGATGGAAAAAAAAGTTTTTGTCACTTAAAATTGGTCAATAACTTTTTGCACAAAAAATTAAAAACCGCTAAATATGGCCAGTTTTTGCCACTTAATTACAGAGACTGTAAGTCGTTTCGGAGCTTAAATTGTAGCTTTTGTTGGTACTTACCTACTCTAAATATTTCATGCAAAAATATTAATAACTTTTAGCGCAAATAGCGAAAATGTAAAAAAAGGTGTTTCCGAAAAACCGCGTGGAAATGGTCAAAAATGATAATAGAACGATTTTTCAAAAAAAATTCTCTACAACCCTATTATCTAAATAGTAAGGTTTCGTTTAGTACCTATAAAACACATTTGAAAATGGGGCTATTTCTGAATTTTGGACGTAACGGAGAAAATCGGGCAACCTAACCAAGGCTCAACAGGTATTTATTAAAATATAAACATACATAACAGTTGCCTAATCAAAGCCTGCCCCGGGACCGGCCGTGCAACTACCGCGCTAATGCGATGGCGGATTGCAAGATCTGGCGGAACAGGTCTAGGTCGGCGAAAACGAAAAATTGACAAAAACAACCTATACTCCTTTCGAACAAAACAAATAAAAATGGGTAGTAAAATTACAAACATTTTCAAAAAACCGAATCAACAAAACTTAAATTAAACAAAATTTAAAAACACCGCGCACAAAAAACATTTTTAATTTTGGTATCTGACTCAAACACCCTGACTTGAATGAGGTGCCTTCCGCGAGATACGCCAATGCAGAGCTGCGCAGGGTTGGCCTACTTGATTTTAAAAATTTTGTTTTTGAAAAGGTTTCAGTTTTAAAGATGTTAATGGTGAGAAATAAATGTAGAGACAAAAATATACAAAAAGAAACGAATAAGAATATACGCGACATAAATATATACAAACAGAAAGGAACCTAATCACTACACCACGGACTGCTGATAACGGACCTACATACTCCTTACTATGTCAATACTTCAACAATAATTAGGCCAGGAAGCAGATATAGTGGGGTTTACAAAGCAGTGCAGTGCATGGTCATTTCAAGATGGATTTATTGACGCTAGATGCACAAAATAGTAGCGGGCACGAAAGCAATGGGGGGGTCCGCAAAGTACTTTGGTTATAGTGAATCTCCCTCAGGGATCTATACGCACGCTGCAACAACATACCTCGGATAGCGGACTACGTCCAGCACAGGTCTCAAAACATCTACTCTTCAAGCTGGGCGATAGTCCGCTAACAAGACACATAAAGCGAATTAGACAGCATAATGCCCCATTTCGGATTAAACACCCCTTACCGTACCAGACGTTACCGATTTTCCGGCAACCACTATAGCCAAGTTTTAACAACTATACCTTTCTCTAATCCTATCCACCTTTGCTAGTATTTCGTACCTTTCAATCATCTTTGAACTCTCATCTGTCCCCCCTTCCTTTCTGTTTGTGTATTTTTGTCGCGTTTGTTTTTTCTTCGTTTCTTTTTGTACATTTTCGTCCCTAAATTCACTTCACGCCATTAACCTTTTAAAAATAAAACCTTTTCGAAATAAAAATTTTTAAACTCAAAGTTTAGGCCAGTCCTGCATTGGAGTATCTCGCGGAAGGCACCTTGTTTAAGTTGTGGTGCCTGCGTCCAGACACCAAAATTAAAAAAGTCTTGTGCGCCAGTGTTTTTAAAAAACTGTGCAATTTTAAATTTGAGCTTGTTGTCAAGTAATTTTAATTTTCTTACCTATTTTTTTTTTGTACAAAAAGGAGTTTAGGTTTACTTGTTCTATTGTCGTTTTCGCCGATCCGGGCCTGGCCCGCCCGATCCTGCAATCGCCACCGCGTCAACACGGTGGTTGCACGATCGGTGCCGAAGCAGGTCTTGGTGAGGCAACTGTTTGTATCTTTTAAATTTAATAAATACTTTTTGAATTGAATTGGGGGTACAGTGAAAGTGGAATCCTCTCTTGTCTGTTTTAAATCTGTCCTTATTTCCATACTATTTTGCTACAAATAATAATATGACTTTATTAAGACGAGGCTCAGTCTCAGACTGACAGACTGCTCTTGCCCAACTTGAAACATTGGCAACAAATACAGAATCACTGTATAACAAAGTACAAAATAAGAGTAACAAAGAGCAAAGTCTGTTTTACAATTTAGCGTTAATGATAGATTATAGGATATTTATCATTTTTACAAACAACATAGTTAGTTTCGTTAAAAATATTTTTTGTACAAGACAACTGTAATGTATGTCTCTTCTAATATTCATTTTTGGCCAACTGTATTGAGTATAACTAGGTGTAACGTGACCTCGTCTTTCTAGATTGGTTGAATATCTCATACCTGCATTTTGTACCATTGTATTCGATGTGAATCATGGTCTGAAAAACATGGGCCATATACTTCATCACAATAATCAAATATTGGTAAAACTAAATACTCTGTGATTTTTAACCGAGTTTTTAACTTAACTGAGGCACCAAGGACATATCTAAATTTATATAACGATCTCAATTTTGCATAGGCAGCTTTAATTAAATTATCAACATGCCGAGTGAAAGATAAATTATTATCAAGAGTTACTTCGAGACTTTTACAGTGAGCTTTTATAGGTATATAACAAAGTATTATTTAAAAATAATTTAATCTCTAAGGCCACTTTATTAAGTTGTATATTTTTTGCCAGTTAACATTGCATTTGTTTTGTGGACTCAAATTTAATTCAATTTTGTAAGATCGTATAAATATACTGTTTAAGTCACTATTTATTTGCTTTATAGTCACTTCATTATCAGGTAAAAAGGTAAGTACAGTTGAAAATCATCAGCATATAGGCGCACATTTGTATTTGCTACTTGAAGAGCATCAGCAGTGTAAATAATAAAAGTATCGGGCCCAGGATAAGTCCCTGAGGCACTCCACTTAAAATATTTATAAAATCTGAACTGATACTTTCAGCACCAATTGAAATTTTTACCTGATGTTGCCGGTTTACCAAATACATATTGAACCATTTCAAAACTTCAACCGATAAGCTATAGTATTTTAATTTTGCTAATAATAGATGATGATCCAAACAGTTCAAGGCCTTAGAGTACCATTAGATTAGTTTAACAAAGGAACCGGTTATTTAGCCTTTATCACCGCGACCTTTTCAGGTCTATTGTGGTGCTCCTAAAATACAGTCCTTATAGTACCTCATCCAGCTTTGTTCTTTGTACTAGGCTCCACAGCTTTCATAAAGGCCCTTTTGTATAGCTGTCTGCCTGTGGTTTTTCTTCTCCGAGTACTTGGAATCTCAGTCTCGCCAGGCCTTCAAAGTGGCACAATACGTGAACTGAGGTTTCCTCTTCCTATTGACAAAACCTGCATGTTGCGTCCTCTGCCACGCCCATTAGGCTCATGTGTCTATTGATCCGGCAGTGTCCAGTTAGAAGGCCTACTATTACTCTGATGGCCTTCCTATTCTGGCTTAGTAGATCTTCCGTAAATTTGGCCGAACGTTCTTTAATGAACTCTTTGGCCTATCTCTGTCTTTGGAAATTCCTCCACCATTTCAGAGATTTATTTTGCAGCCATTCCTTAATGGCTGCTCGTATGCATGGCTTTGCCACGCCACAAAAGGGCTCGGGTCCTATTGGGGCTTCAAGTGCACCTTCCTTGGCCAGTTGATAAGTTCTTTCATTTCCTCTATGTCCCTTGTGTCTTGGTACTCATGCTAGGGTCACTCTGTTCTGACTTCCTAGCTCTGTAAGGGCCGTCTAATCTAATCTAATCTAGAGTACCATAGAATAGTCAATTCCATGTAACAAGTCATGTGTCAATCATCTACAGTATCAATTAGACATGTAGAAGTACTATAGCCGCTTATAAACTTCGACTGTTTACAGGGCAATATATTATGTATCTCAATATGACTTTTTAGTTGGTTGTAGACTATTCAGCAGCACCTTAGAGAAAATAAGTAGAATATTTGTAGGCCTTAATTCATTTAATTGAGTGCTTTTTATTGGTATAGGAGTAAGGCATCTTTCTACCGAGAAGGTAGAAGGTGTGTAATGAAAAATGTATGTGTGTAAGAACATTACGATAGTGTGGCAAACACAACTTTACCATTTCAATAGTTGTACCATCCACACCTGAAGCATTAGATTTAATATTATTTACAGCAGTAAGAACTTGGTCGCTATTAATTACGTTATGCGCCAAATCCAAAGAAAAAGATGGAAAAACCTCAATGGGAACAAACCGGTACCAGCAGCTCCTGCTCTCGTTTGATCACGTCACATTGTCAGAGTTAAAACAGGTAAAGGGTGTGAATACGTATCAACATTTTTATTATTCTTTTTACATACCATGTTATATACAAGTTATTTATACAAAAAGAAATATCCAGATGGCGCAAAAAGCAATATCTTGCTGTATATGAAGCCCTGCCTCGTTTCGCTTTCGCATAAGACAGAAAATTAACTGCGAAAACCGAGCGATTCCTACCTTTCTGATATGATCAAAATTGATAATTTTACATTTAAGCAAAAATAGAAATTGATGGAGAAACTTGCATATCAAATTCGTTTCCAATACGTCAAATTACATGAAAATAGTTTAAGGGGTCAATTTATTTTTGTGCCTGCATAATTTACTTATTTTGTTTTGTCATTTATTGTGAATATAAAAGCTTTAACAAAGATTCAAAATCGTATGCCGAATGATTGATAAAACCATGGTCTTAAAATATTACTGAAATGGTGTCGTGACCTACATCAAACATTAAAGCAGAATTGATTTATCCGGAGTGCGTCCAGGTCAACATATTTATTGGAATTTCACCTAACTTAACATACCCAACATTTTGATGAGTGTTAATTGAAGAAAAGGGTTGCTTTCAAAGAGTCACACACGCTAGGATAAGGTGCGCCGCCACTCCCGTGTCCCAGTTGAGAAAGTGCCAGTTGTAAATGCGGCGCCGTGACGTCTACAACAGCGTCTCAATAAACGTGATGGTGCGTCGGAGTTCCAAAGTGTGGATAAATCCAAAAAAATATAAAGACAGTTGTTAACATTTTTCAAAGGGGTAAAGAAAGACATTTTTTTCGGTAATTTTAATTCACGATTTATTTTAATTAATTTTTTTGAATTATTGGTATAAATTGCGACAAAACATTAATTAGCTTTTACTATTGCCTAAATATAGTATTACAAATAAAATATAATTAACATGTACTGTTATTAAATTGCTTGTAAAATAGTATCCGACTAAAGTTTTACATAAATATTGATGTAACTACCTCGATTTCCACTTTGTGAGTCACTCTTTTGGCTAACCCTACTGTTTAAGACGTAACGTTTGTACGTAATAATTATGTACATATATTACCTTTGATAAGTAACAAGGAAATGTTATAATATCCAGTGTATAGAGGTTGATCGAAAATAATTAATGAATAAAAACTAATTTATGAGACTGCATATAACGGATTGGAAATATTCGGTGAAAATTCAGATTTTAAGTTTAACATCATTCCCCGGTTTGCTGATATTTTTATATAATTATTAACTACCATTCTCTTCGCAAGTTTTTGAAAGTAAGTACATTTTTAGGCATAAATTTTAGGTATATCTCGAGATATATGTTCACGTTTTGTCGTGGAAGATATACCAATCATTGCGTTATAGTGGTCGATATAAACTAATTGTTGATTTCTTTTAATGTATAATGGAATATATAACAAAACAAAGTCGTTTAATTGATTTGCAACATACATGTTACTTTGAATGAAAGTATATGTCATTCATAAATCTTCATTTTTGTAGAGAATAGAAACCTATCGTCTTTATTTTGTTTCTAATTTTAGCACTATAGTTAATGTTTAGCTTATGTAAAACTAATTTGTCAAATTTATTTTCAAGCCTTAACAGATAATAACTACGGATCCAAATCACTGATCAACATTTAAGACCAGTGTCAAAATATTAACATCGAATTTATCTTAAAAATTAGCACTCTCTAGAAATGAATCCTCATGATTGCTTTTGGACATGCTTATAAAATTAAGCCTGTTAGTCTAATATCTATGACATTTTAGGCTAAGATTTGGTCATGCCTGCTTTCCCATTCACTTGTATAAAATTGGTGTAGTTGCATCACAACTTTGGGATCTATGTAGCGTTATATATCTTGATAACCTTTTCTTTGTTTGCGATAGGCACAAAACCGCTACAGATGTATTAATTAAAAATATATCCTCGTGCTGCAATATGATGGCTCCTTCCAACGTTGCCAATTTACTTGGCATAGGTACCAAGAAAATCTACGAATTTATAATCTTGTATATATTGTAGAGAGTATGTAGAATCCAAGTTTTAGACCGTCAAAGCCTTGGGAAATTTCTGTGTGGCTAAAAAAACAAGAAATTTTGGCACCTTTTCAGTTTGTACACTATAACTTAAAAAAAATGCATCCAATCGACAAGTTATTTATTACCAAAATTAAAGAGCAATAAATTTCGCTTCGAATGAGTACCGCAAGGTTTCATCGAGAGGTATGGACGTAATTGGAAGTCGAATAACAACAATTTTTACCAACTTGTAAAAAATTCACACTGGGTAACTTTTTAAGCGTCTTCAGCTCTGAAACGGCTAATATAAATGAAAAAATCCATAGAATGAAAGTTTGTTGTAGAGCATGTAATTTCAAGTTCATAGATTACCTGGTTTTCCAATTTCGATCAATACAATATTGAGCAAAATACACTCAAAATCCAAAATGACCCACATATAAATATATCTATTTAATTTTTCAACATTAATTTGAAAAAATGGGTTGTCGAAATAAAAGCATAATGTAAAGAAAGGCCCAAAGTTTACTAACCAAAAATAAAAATTTACCCAATAGTAGTAATACAGCAAAGTGTAAAAAAAATTAAACAAATACAAAGTGCAAGAACAATATATAGAATAAATTGGTGTAAGAAAAAACTGAAATAAATTAAAAATGAGTTTTGGAAAAACTAATTATGTGCGTGTAGTGGTTATAGTAATCAAATCCGTTTGGATTGGTGCTAACCAATGTCCTCGTACTGCAATACCGCATCCTATCTTCCTGATTCATTGCAAGAGCGTCACCAACTTCCTCAAGCTCGAAGTAATCTTCGTTGTCGTCTTCATCATCATCCAACTCAATCTCAGGAGCGTTCTGACATGAGAGGCCAGAGCAGTGTTTACATGTCAAAGAACAGTTCAGGCCTGATTTCCGAAAGCTGCATGCTGCAGTGCAACTTTTTTTGCATGTACACTAAACCATTTTCAGCAGCATGTGGGGTGCAGCATCCTTTGATATTGTTATAGGCAATAAGCCTGACGAGCCTTTCTTCTAACCGTGTTGGCATGGATTTGTTACGTTTCCCAGCCAAGTGTGCACTTGATGGTGTGCGCGCATTGAGTGCCTGCTGCATCCGATGCTGGTAGCAACCGTGGTAAATTGAACAATTTTTTTGAGACGGATTTTATAAAAAGCTCGTATCTTAGCTCGTCCAGAGCCCCACTGTGTATCTGTCTGTACAGGGCCAAGATCAAGTTCACCTGCCTTGCAAGTCTTGAGAAACAGATAGCTCGAGAAACGTAGCTGTTTGTGCTTTCAGGTCTGGATGTTGCTCAATGAGGGATAAAAATGTTCCATTCCCGTGACCAAAAAATGATGACGTGGTGTCACATCCAGTAAATGCATGCATGAAGAGGACATGTTGGGGATCAATGTTGAAGGAAGTATTTGAGTACTATTAACCTGGTTTTCCCTTTCCCTGGTTTGTGGAAGTACAAGTTCTCGTACTTGCTTCCGGGGCCTATTAGGAGAACCAGAACATCAATGTCCTCGCTAACAATTGCCACACTATCGGATTTTGCTGCTTGGAAAGTAGCTGTTTCTACAATTAATAAATCATCTACTTCTGCCTGTTGTGCTTGGATTCCTCCTTCTTTAAATTTTTGTATAAGTATAAGTAAAATCAAATAGTTCTTGTTGCTTGCAGAAATATATATATATATATTCGTCGTTTCTTTTTATTTTACTTGGTTAGTATCAGTTTTAGGAATACGTCTGGGCAGCATTTTAAAGATCAATCTTGTGCCTATTAGTCGATGTTGATGGTTTTTTAATACTTCCTTGACCAACAAGTTATTAGTGGTCAAAGTTGGCCGTTCTTAGGGACTGATTGAATGAATTCAGTTGACTCTCTACAATCATCGTTGAAAAAATACAACACGTAGTTTGAAAGGAAATTTCGTTAGTTACGAAGAGAGTCTCTTGGATTTTTTTTTGTAAATTGCATTATTTATGAATTATAATAAATAATATAGAAACATATCCAAAACAAAAAAATTTATGAAAATGGGCCACTTTTGAATTTGAATTTTTCCGAATTCAGGGTCAATAAAAAATTAACACCATCAGCACCTGACAGCTTTAGTACTTCTATATCTAATTTTTTTTTTAATTCACGGTAAGTCTATAAAAGGGGCGTTTGTGCAGCGCGGTATGAATGTATATAAATGACAATAAAATGAGTTAAAATCAAGGTAAAGTAACATTTTTGGGCTCGTTTGGCAGGATTTTAATTGAAGTTTACTAAAAATATGAGAATATGTAGAATTACTTTGTTTAAACGGTTTTTCTAATAAAGAATTTCAAAAAATATCTAATTTTGCATTAAAAAATTCTTATTTTAACTAATACAACAAATTCAGGTAAACTAACTCAACTACAGAATTACTCGTTAACAAACTATTGAAAGATTCTCTATACGCTTTTTCGTCTAAATTTATTGTTAGAGAGTTATTTAACAATAACTACTTTGAAGGTACGAGTACATTTTTCGCTTCTTTTGTCATAACTTGGCCAATTTTGGTCGCTCAGTTTTGTCACAATTTGACATAAATTACCATTTTAAAGATATAAGGTGACTCATTGCATACTGGTACTTCACCAAACATAAGTATATGTTTGATTGAATTTATCGGACGAAGTAGAATAAAAATAATATTTTGAAGTCTCAGATACTTTTTTAAGCTTACTTGTTAAGATATATAAGAGCCAGCATCACCGAACAATTCAATCAATAATTAGTCACTACTTTTTCTCACTTGATTAATAATCATTAATCGTAATTCAAATCAAGTTATCCCATAAGATTTTTTTATTGTCCCCACACAAGCTTTAAGTTAATACCACTTCATTCTTATACAGCGGGACCAAATTTTGATATTCTCAACTGAAGCGGCCTTCAGGCAGAGATTTCTTCCAGTATCTTTTTATGAATGTACTTTAGTGTTAATTTAGGAAGGATTATCCTATTTGATTAAATTTTGAAAATTCAAAACAAGCGGCGGAAGGTTTGTAACAAAAAAAAAACAGACCAATTGGCAGATGATCGCGGCTTATAAACTAGAATTTCTGACTTGGGTTAACTTGTCCCTTCAAGTATAACGATACACGGTTACGAGGAATTTAAAAGTACAGTAATATTTCCCATAAAAGACCAAAGCAATCAAATTTGCGTAACATCTCCAACTGAAACGGCCCTCAAGCTGGCATTTCTCCTAATAGAAAAAATTTCTTAAAATATAAACTTATGAAGTAAGGAAGCGAAAGTTTTACATAATTAACTTTTGAATAGAATCGGTACAGAAAGAACTCTCGTGCCAGTCGTCCCACACCACTTGCAGACTCCAGTTTCGAGCTGTTGGCTCTCATGGCAAGGTAGGCATGTGACGCGTGACACGTGGATTCTTTAACTATTTTCAATCGAAAAATAAATAGCCTGGCTTGGCTTAGCATAATTCAATTGTGCGTTTAGAGGGCAGATTATTAAATCATAATATTTCAATCACAAAACTCCTTTATAAAATCCTTATTTTACTATAAAGAACGTAACGACTGCCACGAGAGCTCCTTTAAGTAGAATCAGTCTTTCGACTGGTGTTTGTTGCAATCGATGCAATAGCGTTTTGTTGGTAATACACAGTTATTACACTGAACGCGTCAGGCTTGTAACTTGTAATTCAGCGCTCGGTGGGGCACATAGCCCGGAGAGTAGTTGTTGGTTGCAGTCTGGCTATGTTCCTTATAGTAAAATAAGGATTTTATAGAGAAGTTTTGCGACTGACATTATGTTTTAATATTCTGCCCTCTTTAGACATACATTATATATATATATATATATATATATATATATAGATAGATCAAGTGTGCTTCTAGAGGGCGAACGACACGAGTATCCCTTGACTATTTGGTACATCTCGGTATTTTTATGATAACGAGATGTAAAAAACTAAGCAGGCGCCATCTAGCGGTCCAGTGTCATATGCCTACCTTGCACTGACGAGAGCCAACAGCTCGAAACTGCAGTCTGCAAGTGGTATGGGACGACTGGCATGAGAGCCCCTTTAAGTAGGATCAGTCTTTCGGCTGGTGTTTATTGCAATCGAAGCGTTAGCATTTTGTTGGTAATATGTGATTATTACACTTAACGCGCCAGACTTGTAACTTGTAATTCAGCGCTCGGCGGGGCACATATCCCGGAGAGTAGCTGTTGGTTACAGTCTGGTTACATTCCTTATGTAAAATAAGGATTTTATAGAGGAGCCTTGCGACTGAAATATTATGTTTTAATATATATATATATATATATATATATATATATATATATATATATATATATAAATATATGTATATACGTACACATATATACATATACACATCCGCAAATAAAAACAAACTATTGAATGGCTACAAAAACAAGTGCAGGGTTAAATATAATTACATAAGACCTTTACTATACTAAAGAAAGACTAATTCATGGGAAGTTATTGTTGATTATTTCTATTTTTAATTTTTGTTTAACTGTTGTTTTTTGTATTGCCTTAAAATGTTGTGGGATGCTATTATATACCTTAAAGATATTATATGAAAACGATCTTTCAAAGGGAGTTGTCATTGTTCAACTGATGGGCATCAATTTTTATTTTATTATATAGACACCGCGGCGTTCTAAGAGTAATTATTTATTGAACATTATGCAACTACTGAGTAAACGCCGTTCTTTCATTTTCAACCAATTCCATTCTCTAGTTGAAGGGAAAATAGGTTCGTTCTCTTTTTTGTCACAAATCAGTCTAATACAAGCATTTTGGATACGTTGAATACGTGAGCTATCATATTCCGTTAGGCATGGATTATAGACTCCATCTCTATAATTGAAATAGGATAAATCCAAGATGTCGTTTTTTATTAAGTAGAGAATTGCAGCCAAATATTAATTTAAGATTTCTATACGTCTTTTTTTATACATTTATTTAACGTCGGCCTATTTCCGCTACTGAGGCCTAACGCCGACGCCTGTAGACGAGCTGCCCCCAACCAGGAATTTTGCCGAACCTCTTCCCTTAAGAAGAGTAGGGATCTTTTACTTGCCTAACATTTAATAGACAAGGGACCGACGGCTTTACATCCCCTCCGAAGGATGGTATATCTCCTATACAACCCTCGCCTAAGGTTGTATAGCTTCCGCGCATACACTGATATACAAGCCGCTGGAAGATGTGTGAGGCGAGAACGCGGTTCTATACGCCTTCTTGATTGAGAGGTTCATATGATTTGGAAAATTATAGTGATGTGTCAATATTAAGTGTTAAATTACATACCACCTGTGAAACTGTTAGTTCTTCATCACCAATAATTACTGTTAATATATTATCTTGACACTCATCTCTTTGTTTCTTCCTTCCAAAAAGTGCAACTGATCTTTTTGATAGATTTACGTTTAAACAAAGATTTTTTGAGGTCTCAATTAGTGTGTTTAGATTCGCATTTAAGATGTCTACAGCATTAGCTATATTGCGTTTAGGAAACGACAAGTAAATTTGCGTATCATCAGCATAGAAGTGCACGCCACACTGGGTTAACGAATTTTAAAGATTAGTGGTGTATATAATGAACATAAGCGGTCCCAAGTTCGAGCCTTGAGGCACACCACTGGAAATATTGATTAATTCAGAAGTCTTGTTATTTACAATAACTTGTTGCTGGCGTTCCCTACAATAACAATTCAGCAAGGCTTTAGCATTGGGACTGGACATTGCTAACATCAGAGGGTGGTTTATCCTATCGAAAGCTTTCGAATCGTCCAATAAAGCCAAAGTAGTTAGTTCATTATTATCTGCTGCCGATAGAACATCATCCATTACCCCGATCGAAAACCCGACTGTGTTTCAGGTATTATATCGAATTCGCTTAAATGAGCCCTAATTTGCCAATTTAAAACTTTTTCCATAAGCTTAGACAGTGCTGGTAATACCGATATATTTCATAAATCCTTCATTTCACCCGGATTGTCCACTTTGGATAATGGAATCACCAAGGCATGTTTCCATGTAAGTAACTACGTAATAAACATTCATTTATTTATTCATTTATTCTGTGTGTTATATAGGCCACTATTTTTGGACAACATAAAGACAACATAGTAATATTTATTTTGTCAGATCCTGTGGATTTAGTTTAATTTGACTTATGTATTTGGTTATTTCTTCATTACTTGTCAGTCCTATATGGGTTTATCAAGTTGGCTAAATACAGATAATATATCAAAATCCTGGTTTTATTACAGTAAATAAATTAAGATGCCGCTTTGCCAACTTAACGACTGTAAAAGGAATATGCTTATCGTATCATTCTAACTAGACTTGTTGTCTGAAGGGCAAATCTGTTCAATTAAAATAATGTGAAACTTCCATCTGACAGTAAATTTCTTCAGTGAATAGTAAATTGCGTCCGTTGTCAAAAATAAATCAACCAGTATACACCACATTGATTATTATGAACAATAATGAAAAGTCTTTATTAAAATTTGAGGTTCCGTTGTTGGTTTTTTAAGTCCTATCATGACTGATTTTTTTTAAGTACGTTTGGATTACCAAATATAATAAAGGCTAGAAAATAGTAATAGTAATAGATATATCCTTTATTATTTGAGTATGTGGATTTATCAAATGTATTATGGTAGCCTAATTCTATACAGCAATATTATCAAAGATTAAAATATTTTCCCGAAATTGTAAGATCATCTGGAGTCACTTCTACTGATCCTTACAAAACAATACATATCCCGAGACAGCTTGCCTTAGCAATGCTTTTCTGAACGATTTATAATACCCATTATTTTCCAATTCTGGTAATGTAAAACATTTTTTTTACAGTATATAGAAGCAAAATAAAAGTCAAGACAAACTGTTACATATTTTGTTCAGCAACTTGAAAATCAATTCTTGTATTAAATCATTTACCTCTTGAATAGTTTCTATTCCTGTCAGTTCTCCTTCAACAATGATAACTCCCTGTACAAGAAGAGTTTATATGTTGTTACTTATAGGGTGTAAACGAATAGTGGGCCACCCCTGTAACTTCCTTGTTATTAAAGATATCGGGATGAAATTTTGTATGGCGAAATTAGGTAAGATTTTTGAGGCCTATCCGCCGTATTTATCACTTCCGGTTGCATCGGAAATGGCCCCAATATTCTTTTCTAAAAGTACAACCCCATATGTTTTTATATTTTTGAAGTAAATATCACATTTTGGATACATTTATATTATGTAGAACAATTTATATAGGGTTGCACGAAAAATAATTCGAATTTTAGTTGTCAATCTAAATGGCTGCGAATATGTTTAAATTATTTTTGTTCCAATGTAATTCATATAAAAAAATATGAAAACGTCAATATGTCCAATAATACATCATACAGGGTGCTGTACATTCACGAAAATCACATTTTACAAAATAACTAATTTTTTAAAAATATTATGATATGGGCCACCCACATATTCAGAAAGCTCTATTTAGTAGGGGTTAAACGGTACCAAAAGTTCCGTAATGTGTAATCGTTACCGGCAGGAATGACAAATTTTCTTAAGAAATGTGTTATTTATATCTAAGTTCAATTAAATTTTGAACAACTCTGTATATATGTGTTAATATTTTATGATATGCAACAAGAATGAGCCAGAGGCCCATTCTGTCTACTGGGGAGATCTATCTGACATATTTGTCACTTTCGGTTTCACTGCAAATAACCCTAAAAATAAATATAATATTACAGTAGGTTAATAAATTGCTTATTCCAATCTCTAATTTAACAATTGTTCAAAATGACCTCCATTTTGATCTCTGCACTTCCGAATTCTTTTAATAAAATTGTTTTGAACATTTTGCAACTCTGCAGGAGATATGTTGTCAAATGCCATCCTCAGACGATTTTCTAACTCTCGTATACACATCTGTCAAGTACACAATATTTTTTAGATGAGCCCATAAAAAGAAATCTATACAAGTTAGATCCCGAGATCTCGCGGGCTTTTTAACAGGACCGTTTGTTATTCCATTGCTCCCCGAATCTATTATTAAGATAAGCAGGAACACTTCTAGAGTTATGGGGAGGCGCTCCGTCCTGCTGAAAGTAGAGTTGCCCCTGTTGAGTTAAAGGCAAATTATCTACGCCTTGTTCAATTTCGTTTTGAAGAAACTCTAAATACCTTTCTCCGGTAAGCGGGCCGTCAAAAATAATAGGTCCTATAATCCGGTTATTCTTTATCTCCGCCCAGACATTAAAACCAAAACGCTCCTGAAAATTTCCCTCTCTAACTAAATGTTGATTTTCTGTGGTCCAATATCGACAATGATTTCTATTGAACATCCCGTTATTTGTGAAACGAGATTCGTCTGAGAACAATATTCTTTTGTGGAACTTTATATCTTGCCCATACTTTTCCAGAAACCAGTTGCGAAAAATCACTCTTCTAGCACCGTCATCTTCATAGAGATGTTGATGTAATTGGTATTTAAAACGTTTGTACTTATACTTTCTTCAAATTTTCCATACTGATTGATGGCTAATTGTAGCGTGATGAGCTATTTCCCTTGTAGATAATGTAGGATGTACCTCTACGTGAGCTAATACTTCTATTTCAGTATTTTCATTTATAATGAATCTCTCATCATCATGGTTAGGTGCTCTTTGCAGTTTCTGTTCCTCATTTGCAAACTGGCGATGGTTAGGATGATTCCTATATGGATAACGCCTCGCGTATAACGCCACGGCTTGAACAGAATTTTTCTTACATTCCCCATAGCGTGTCGACTTTCTCACTTTGACTATAACGAAATTCAATTTTCAAAACCACTTTAGACGCTATACACTTTTTTTATACATTTATTTAACGTTGGCCTATTTCCGCTACCGAGGCCTAACATCGACGCCTGTAGACGAGTTACCCCCAACCAGGAAGAGTAGGGATCTTTTACTTGCCTAACATTTAATAGACAAGGGACCGACGGCTTTACATCCCCTCCGAAGGATGGTATATCCCCTATACAACCCTCGCCTAAGGTTGTATAGCTTCCACGCATATACAAGCCGCTGGAAGATGTGTGAGGCGAGGGTGTGAATCTTATACTTGCCTAACATTTAATAGACGGCTTTACATCCCCTCCGAAGGATGGTATATCCCCTATGCAACCCTCGCCTAAGGTTGTATAGCTTATATACGGATATACAAGCCGCTGAAAGATGTGAAGCGAGGAAGCGGTCTTCGTTGTGAACACGGATTGGCCACTGGGTTTAATATTAATGTCCTAAAATGGGCGCTATGAACATGAACAATTCTTTATTTAATCTTAATGCTCCACGTTGGGCGTGATTTGGGCTGGCTAGCTTCGTCTGAGACCCCCCAGAGGCTACTCGTGCACTTAATTTTATTTGAAGTTAGGTTGGGGTGGTATGTCCCTAAACGGAAGGAGTTCCCCGAGAGATTCACCCTGTATAAATGTTCAGAGTGTAATATGGCTTTTTTATTTCTTGGTGAGGGTCCAAAGCTTCACCCTGTATAAGCTTATCTAGCTATAATCCCTTTATTGGGTTCTGGAGTAGGGCCTTCTTGAGTACCCTGTATAATCTTCTAGTTCAATAAACACACTTTGTTTAAATACGAATTTACAATATTTTATTTAGATAAAAAACAGAGTTAAATGATTCGTTTTTTTTTTTTTTAATTAACAAGTTTTCTTTTAGTAACTTGTCGACACGTAGAATTTTGCCTTAAATCGTTGCGGGGTTCGTTAATATTAAATCAGATCTTTTTTATTTATTTTCTTACAAACTAATGTCGCAAAGACGGATTATTATTCACTTAAAACTAGGGCCGCGTAGGCGTTAAACAAAAATTGCACTTTGGCTTTTATTTACTTAAAACTAAAACACCGATTTTTTACTAGGGGAGTCCTAGGAAGAGGCACGGGTACACTTTGGGTTTCGTTACTTAGCCGGAACACTGACGCGGGAAGTAAGAACTTAATCGTAGATACCGGAAACACAACTTGTCGGAGCCTCGGCACGCTTCTCCTTTTATACAGAACACGGGGCACGACGTAGCCGAGAGCTGGATGAAAGCTGGATAGGAAATAAAAGGGAACCGGCCATTCATTTGGGCGAGGATTGCGAAATATTGCGTAATGTGGTGCAATACTTTTTGAAAATTTGAAATTTGGGAATAAGAATTAGATGATTGAATGGGCCGTGAAAAATGTAATTTATTTATGTAAAAATGTCAAGGGGATTTATTTTAATTTAGGAATAATTTACGATAACTGCGAATATGACCGAGGTCTGGAAATTGCCCCGTAAGGTAGCGTTGATAGTTCGATTTTAACTTTTATTTATAGCTACATTTTAAGCGTTACGCTTGATGCTGGGTGTGGTCATAATAATTTATTTAGGGTAATGGAGTGAAGTTGGCGACGAGTTGCCAGCATGGAAAAAGGGAAGTAATGAATTGGACTGAGGTTTTTGAATAAAGAAAAAGTTTGAAAGTAGAATGATTAACGAAGATAGAAACGAGTGACCAGCAACTCACGGGAACATGTAAACTGGTCTGGATTTAAAAAGATTAATTCATGGGCGGTTCGCAAAGATGATTAAAAGGGGTTTCAAGATAATGTGGGGAAATTGAGATTGACGTGGAAATTAATATACGGGGGCTTGTAAAAAGTGTTGGGAATGAAAATAAATTTTGATAATTAGAGATTGGGAGAGTAAATGGCTAATGTTTAAAGATGTTGAGGGGGCTGTATTTTTAAGGTGACTCTTTTGTAAAATTTTATTCATAATTTGATCGAATGGGGTGTTTTAACCAATTTGAAGTTAGAATTTTGATTGCGGTGAATTATCGATAGTGCTTTAATTTTATCAGATTTTTAAGTTGTCAAATGTAGTTTTTCGGTGTGCAGGGTGTCTTAAGGACTTTTTTTATGGTATTTGCCAGGTGGGCCTGGGCAAATGATTTATTTAGCAAATTTTAATAATTTTTTGGGCGGCCATATTGGCGGTAAGGGGAATATACTACAACAGTTGGAACGGTCACCCATCCAACTACTAACCGCGCCTTACATTGCTTTACATCGCATATCAAAGTATGTACATAGTAAAGACGCTCGCCCCACGCTAAACACTTGAAATATGAATGTTTAGAAAATTTACATATGAGCATAGCAATTGTTTATTAGGGATATTACGATGTCAGTAAGGACCTACTTTAATTAACTTTTTTGTTTTTGCATTTCTGCGATGATAATGGCTTGACTAATAAACAAAAAACATACTGGTGAAAGGACTTTTCTTACTAAGATATAAAAAGTGCGTAATGAAGGATCCATGTCAATAAAATATTTAAAAACTACATTATGCGAGTTCCTCTAACTCGGAATTTATTACTGAAAATTTAATGCAAAAACATCGGAGGGAATTCATATTCATTCTAAAATTTATAAAATAAATAGAATAATTCGAAGAACGCTACCCTCCCCAGGAGACAGAATGGGCTCTGGCTCATTCTTGTTGCATATCATAAAATATTAACACGAATATACAGGGTTGATCAACATTTAATTGAAGTTAGATACAAATCATAAATTTTTTAAGAAAAATTGTCATTCCTGCCGGTAACGATTACATATTAAGGAACCTTTGGTACCTTTTAACCCCTACTAAATAGAGCTTTCTGAATATCCAGGTGGCCCACATCATAATATTTAAAAACAAATAGTGATTTTGAAAAATGTGATATATAAATTGTTCAAAATAGTATAAATATTCTTTCCTATTATTTGGGTTTTCTACCACATGTATTATTATCCTCTTCAAAAACAAATCACTGAATCTACAAAATAATAGAATTATTGAAAAAAAGCCTCTGCGTCCGTGACGTTTACGTCAAAGGAATAGTCAGAGATTATGTTTTGCAAATAATATAATTCGGAATAAACATAGAAATAATGCATTTTGCTGACGTTTCGGAAAGTAGTCTCTTTCCGTTTTCAAATCTTTTTTTGGAAGAACTCTTGTTTTGCTGTGTATGTCAAATACACACACAGCTTTAAGATTTTGTTTATGTTATTTCCATAGATACTTACTACTTACACAGAACATAGAACTGATGATATTTTTTTTAGATCTTTCTTCATTTAATAAAATTATTGCTGATTCTTTAATTTTACTTTTTTTGGTATCTGCTTCTTTTGTTAAAATTTTTGCCGAGTCCCAGTTTATTCTGTTAAACCTGTGTATTTGACATACACAGCAAAATAAGAGTTTTTCCAAAAAAAGCTTTGATAACGGAAAGAGACTACTTTCCGAAACGTCAGCAAAATATATTTATTCTGTGTTTATTCCGATATGTATTATTTGCAAAACATAACTTCTGACTATTCCTTTGACGTAAACGTCACGGACGCAGAGGGTTTTTTTCAATAATTCTATTATTTTGTAGATTCGGTGATTTGTTTTTGAAGAGGATAATAATACATGTGGTAGAAAACCCAAATAATAGGAAAGAATATTCGTAGAATGCCACAAATAACTTTCAGACAATATAGTATAAATGTATCCAAAATGTGATTTTATTTAAAAAATGTAAAAATATACAGGGTGGTTCATTTAGAAAAGACTATTGACAAATACAGAGCATTGGTCTCAAAAATCTTAACTAATTTCACCATACAAAATTTCATCCCGATATACAAAGATACAAGGAAGTGACAGGGATGGCCCATTAATCGTTTACACCCTATGCATATGTCTCTTAAATAGAGACACAGAAGTATTAATTACAAAGAAATTTTACTTATTGCGTAGTGTACCGTTCTCACACTATATACAGACTGCTGGCTTAATAGCCATATTTTAAATATGGTCAATTTGAAGTATCTAGGACGCAAAAAACGAAACATTATTTATTAAAATTATGATTATAATATGTAAGACTTCAGAATGGTTAGGTTAGGTCTTTGAATAAAAGAATTATTCTATACTATTTAATTTATTTATACCAAAAATTCGGTATACATAACTTTGAACAACAGCTTCGTAATGTTGGTGTGGATATTGGAAGAATATGGCTTCGGCAGGACGATGCTACTTCCCACATTGCTAGGAATTCAATGACAATTGAATGAAAAACTTTCGTGCTAGGCTTCAAGAGTGTCAGCAACGAGGAGAAAGTTCATTCGACTGACATAATAATTAAAAAAACAAAATTTTCATGTTTCTTCATGAACTTTGTGTTTAATTTTTGAATAAAAATTTAGCCATTGATAAAGACAACTCAATTTAAAATGGATACTTCATTCTACTGTTCTACCGGATAAAAATATTTCTAAAGAAATTTCATTATATCAGAAAATCTACCAGATTATTTCTTAATCTCAGAAAACATACGGATAATTTTATAAGTATGTTTCAAATTATGTAAACAATTTCAATCGCGTGTAAAGGAAATCAATCACCTATATGCATTTGCACATAAATTAATGACAATGTAATGAAGATATAAAGATTTGAATTGACGCCATCTATCTATAACCTTCATCTTTATGAACGAAAGATCTCATTAGTTATATTGCCAGTCTTCGTGAAAGTTTTAATATTGATCTGTTTATACTTGTAGGAAAGCGGAATTTAATGTAAAGAGGACCAAAATGACTTAAATCCTCTTTAGATGATAAACAGAAAATAACACGTCGGTGTCTGCTAACTTTAAGAGTAAATTTTTCTTTTGAATTAGTTTGATTTAGCAAATTAAGTAATAAAGACAGTTAATTTAGTATCAGTCCAGACAATGGATAGTTTTACCACGCAAAATGTACCGTCCTGATCATAACCCTGAGTTTGGGACCTTGGGGGAAAACCGTTCGAGTCGCCATCTTGGCAATATGGTGCACAAAATAAGTTTTATGTAAATATCTCCGTTCCTATTGGTAGTAGGAAAAAAGTAAATTAATAAGTTGAAGAGCATACAATTCTATATAAAATATAAATATGTTGTATGCATTTTCCCGTCACATCAACTGTTTTCAAGATACAGCGCGTCAAACAGAAGCAAATAATGGTAATGTAGCGGTGGAGCGTTTTTGCACCTGTCTCCTTAAATGTGGGCTAAGTGACATTTGAACATAAATATCTATTATTATCAAACGTATTGACACAGTTGTCTGCATTATATTTTGTAGGAATTTCCTTCCTTAATGAGTAAAATATTTATCAGATCATTTTCTAACATGTAGAACCTAATGACTTTTTGGTTGTGGAAGGGCTGGTTTGTCGTCTGAATCTTCTTCACTGTTATAATCACTTTCCATAGCATTTTCATTTGCTATTTCTAAGAGACTCATCTCTATTATATTCACTTCGCCTTCTTCAAGTACTTCGGGATTATGTCGCAGCAGGATTCATCGCAATAAATGCAAATGGCAGAACATTTTAGGTCCGTTTTGCGACAACCACATGCTCTTCCACAGCCAGTTTTGCACTTGTACGAAATACTTTTAAGCAAGGAATCCCAAGCAGATTGTTTAGTGTTTCGCACAGTCCTGTCTGGGTTATCCGCCAACCATACCCCACTGCATTTTTTTCAATCCCACGCCATAACTGGACTTGTTGGTAAGTCCGTAGGCAGCAATCCCGCGTAGCGGCTCCTGTTGGTGGCAATGAAGCCAATTCGATCGTCCAAAATTCCTATATCGCAGGGAATCCAAGGTAGCGGTTCTGTAACATCCACCATACAGCGTTATCAAAAATGCTTCTCCCGTAGTGGCTAGTGCATCGAAGTCTGCATGTGGATCTTGGAAGGTTTCAATCATTTCAAGCAACTTGTTGTTTTTCGCAGGAATATTAAGAAATTTAATCTTCTCCTGATTAAAGAAAGCAGACGTTGTGTCACAACCACTGAATGCATGCAAGAACAAAATATTCTTGTCTAGAGAATTTAGAAACTGTAGACTGCGCGATGAATATATCGTTTCCTCCACTTTACCCTGCGCAGCCATCAAACTAATGAATTTACATCTTCTCTTACAATATAGGAATAGGACTAAGACATATCAATAGCTGTTTGAATTATGAGAGAGTCCGCATCTTCTAGTGATGCATCATTGTGAAATTATGGTGGTCTAATTTTTTCGCGAGCATAGATATCAAACTTCGTTTATTCGAATTTAGAGATATCTTGAGGCATGGTAGCAACCATAGCCTCATCGAGCTATAGAATGTTGCTCGGTACGTCGATATCATTCAGCACTTTTTGTGCTTTTGCTAGCCGCATCATCTGTGTACCGATAAAATATAACAGTTGAATCGATTGAAGAGTTGCATTGAATTTTGTTATTCTATGAATACAATAATTTATAACGCAGAAAACTGTGCCAATACGTTTGATAATAATAGATATTCATGTTGAAATTGCTTTGCACTTATCACTTAGCCGACATTTAAATGATAGGTGCAAAAACACTTCACCGCTACATTACCATTATTTGCTTGCGTTTGACGCGCTGTATCTTGAAAACTGTTGGTCTGACGGGAAAAATGCATAGAACATATTTTACGTAGAATTTTTTTCTCTTCAATTTGTTAATTTGCTTTTTTTCTTAGGATCAATAGAAATGGAGATATTTGCAAAACTTATTTTGAGCGCCATCTTTCCAATTCAGAGTTATGATCAGGACGGATCATTTTACGATCATTTCATCTCCTTACGACATTTTGCGTGGTAGACCCCTTTTTTCTCCCCATTGCTTAGATTATATTCATTATATTTATATGACAATAATAATAAAAAATAATAAATATGACCAATATATGTAATATCGGCCGACATAGTTCATTCGTATGAGGTAGATTTGTTTATTGCGACTATTCACTTAAAAGACTGTCTAGATAAAATTTCAGAAAATCTATACTTGCTCCTCCTGTATCATTCACTCTAGTAATTGTGTTTATTCAATTAGTACAATTATGTTCACATATTCACTCATATTTAAATATTTAAAAGAATGTTCGTCTTGCGTATTTATATAAATATTCGTATCACCTAAAAGGATGTGATAGTCAATAGATTTTTTTAAATGCTATCTAGATAGTCTTTTAACTGATCGATAAAAAATAAGTGTTAAAGGACGTCTATAGACAGGATTTGTTAGGAATATTACAACTAATTTGTAATAAAAGGAAAAATACTAATCCTACTTACAATAAAATGGATACAATAAATTATAAATATATTCTAGTTATTTCAAGTACTTTTTTGTGACTTTCCTTTTATGCCTTTCAGTTGTACTGCTTTTTGAGGTACAGTTGCAGTTGATCCTTTGTAGCTTCTATTTTTCTACCTCTTGAAAGAACGTTATTTATTTGCTGTTCGGAGCGATTCGTTGGAATAACAGCCACTTGATTTAGCATTTGAACTACATTTAATGACTTGGGAGCACTTCTTGGTGTGTTTGGACAAATTGTTAGGTACTTCATTTTTCCTGCCAATTTTACAAAGTTGTTCTACAGAGATACAGAGGAATGTTTACCGTTTACTATGAGACATATTTTAGTTGAAAAATACACGTGTGCAAAATTTTATCAAAATATGTTTTCGAGTTAGACAGATAGGTTGACAGACCAAAATTCATAAAATTCGTTACTATTGTACAAATAAACAAACAAGCCCAAAATATCTGGAATTCTCAGAAGAACAAAATTATAAACATATTTTTCAGTTTTTATTTATATTATAGAATAAAATGGAAATTTATTTATGCTACACATATAAATGTTTGCATACATCAGTACAATATGAAATTAATACACAGTCATAAAAATCAGTACTTTAATACAGATAAATAAAATAAATATTTAAAAATTCAGGAACACTACAAACAGGTAACCAAAATATACATGATATTAAATAGATGATAAATCAGGCAAAGTGTTAAAATAATCGAAATATTCATCATATACGCTAATATACATAAGGTCCATATATAAGGATAAATTCATTATCTATGTAATTAACAATTTATCAGTAAAATCCTAAAACACGTCAATACTTAGTTCTAAAATGACATTTTTTAGCTTAATTTTACACCTCCCCTTCAACTATCTTGGAGTGACAGCTACCCCTTTCAAATTTTTAAATGGAACGAGGCTGCATGTGATAGCTTATTTGAGATTATTTTTAATTCTCTCTCCAGCAATATAAGATTTTTAAATTTCTCTAATTTTTTTATTGAAAAATATTATATGTTTAATGTTACTAAGCAAGCAAAAGAATATTAAACAGTTTAAATCAAATGTTCAAACTGGGCGCCCGTAGCTTCTTGACAATAATGGAGGCGATGCTGAAATTCTTCTAAAACATTTTGTATCGTTTCCGGGGTTATTTTATGATTTTTTTGCCTTATTCTGTCTTTTAAGTCATCGACGTTATTTGGCCTGTTGAAGTGGATTTTAAGTAACCAGATAAAAAATAGTCAAGTGGGATTAAATCGGGAGAACGGGCAGGCTACTCAATTTCACCAAGTCTACCGATCTAAATATTGGGAAAAACTTGATTGAGATAGGCTCTTACTTCTAATGCAAAATGTGGTGTAGTTACGTCCTGCTGATACCAAATATTTCTGTTGATTTCATTAGGGTTGTGATCGTCTGGGAAAAGTTTTCTTAACTCTGGAACTAAGAAATTTTGCAAGAAATCCAAGTACAGCGCGCAAGTTAATGTGTTATCAAAGTAATATGGTCCGATAATTTGAGAATTTATAATTCCAGCCCAAATGTTCATCTTCTCGGGACATTGAGTATTAGCCTCCATCATCCAATGTGAATTTTCTGTACTGCAATATCCACAGTTCTGTTTGTTGACTGTTCCATTTAAGACAAATGTTGCTTCATCAGAGAGAAGAAGGTTTTTTATAAATAACAGATCACCTTGGCATCTATTTGCCATGATTTCGCAAAATTGCAATCGGCGATCAGGGTCATCGTCGTTAAGTTTTTGAACCAAATGAATTTATATGGGTTGTATTTTTTATTTTTCAGGAGACGCAACGGTTAGGTAGAACCAAAAATGAAAAGGTCCTAATAACGCTAAAGGTCAATAATGATATTATTACTGACAAAAATGAAGCAAATCTTTTCTTTACCCACTTTGCATCTGCGGCTATTAACAAAGTTAACGATTTTTTTAGCTACAATTTATCGTTGCCATGCACACTGTCAGACAATATCATGGAGTCCATCTATATTGAGCCTATTTCAGCTAATGAGCTGTATGACGTTATTAGGAATCTTAAAAATAAGAAATCATCTGGAATTGATGGTATCACGGCGCAAATTCTTAAAGGCATAATCCAACACTTAGAGACTCCACTATTATATTTATTTAATTCATCACTGAATAACGGTATTTTCCCTGACTGTCTAAAAATAGCTTCGGTAATACCAGTCTTTAAAAATGGGAATAATAATGACATTCAAAACTGTCGGCAAATACATCTGTTAAGTGTATTTTCTAAGCTGTTGGAAAAATTTGCAACATCTCGAGTTCTTGAGTTCCTCAAACTTAAAAACATACTTACACCGTGCCAACATGGTTTCAGACCTAGTAAATCTACAGAAACTGCGTCTTGTTATTTTATAGACTATGTCTACAAAAATTTGGATCAGGGCAAATATGTTGTCTCTATTTTGTTTGACTTAACTAGTGCATTTGACACTGTTATTAATACATTTTTGGCGACTAAGTTAGAAAATATTGGAATTCGAGGCAAATTTTTAGACTGGTTAATATCTTATATGAGTAACCGAAAACTAACTGTTAAATATCAAAATGTAGCTTCTGATTTAAATGACATTAATTTAGGTGTTCCTCAAGGATCTGTTTTAGGTCCGCTGTTATTTTTTTGTATATAAATGATCTTCCTACATTTTTCAATGAAGGTAATATCACTATGTATGCAGATGATACAGCGGTATCAATTTGTGCTTCAACTCCTGAGGAACTCTATATAAAGATTGGCTATGTCTGTGAGACCATGAGTGCATGATGTCAGCGTAATAGACTCATTTTAAATGAAAAAAAACTAAATATATCAATTTTAATCTTAGAAGGCCTTTAACTCAGGATTTGATTTTTCAACTGATTTTAAATATTTAGGAACATACCTTGATAGTAACCTCGGTTGGATATGTCATGTCGATCATATTTGCAAACAATTAAATGAGACTTATTACGCCATATTGCAAATGAAAAATACACTTGGACAATCAGGTTTGTTAAATATTTACTATGCGTTGGCCTACTCCTGCATCTCTTCTAATATAATTTTGTGGGGTAAATCCACGGATATTAATAGAGTGTTTATATTACAGAAGGGGATATTAAGACTCATATTTAATATGAAATACAATGATATATGCAGAATAGTGTTTAAGGTGAATGAAATCCTTACAGTACCCAGCGTTTATATTTATAAATGTTTGCTTTTTACGAGGGATAATATGGCATTATTTGACACTCTGGGTGTAGCTCATAGTTATAGTACGAGACATGGTAATTTATATGCAATACCTTCGCATAAAACGACAACGTTTAAATATTCCCCGTACTATAATTGTATAATTTGCTATAACAGCTTACATGTGCGTGACCTACCATGCAGACGTTATAAAAAAATGGTAAGAAAACTGCTAGTAGAGAAAACTTGTTACTCAATCAATGAGTCTTTAAATTGTAGCTAGAATTTCTGGCATATATATCTTCATGTGAATTTGTATGTGCGTCAATTTTACTTATATTTATTTTGTTACTATATGTAGATGTGTGTATATATATTCTGGATCATGAATCATGTATTTTAATATATCTATTTGTTTGTTTTTAATATATTTATTTGCTTGATTGTTTTTTAATATATTGTTTTGTTTGTATGACGCCCTGTAATTTTTTATATTGCATACGAAAAATGTTTTACTTATATATTGACTTACTAATGTTACTTATTGTATAGAATTGGTTAATTGATTATTTTTCAACTGCATATGCCACTTGTAATAATTTACAGTTATGTATGTCTGTAGAAGTAGTATTTTCATGTTTTATGTTTTACATATTTATTATTATTTATTCTTATTTTGACTTGTCCTATATCATTGTCTATGATCTAAAGGATAAATAAAGATTATTATTATTATTATTATGGATATTTTACTAACATCATTATCAGTGGCAACTTGTCTTGTAGGTTTATGTGGATTATCTTGAATATCTAACAATATATCTAATTTCTATTCATCGTCTAAAATGCGTTTCCTACCACATTTAGAAATATCTGTGACATTTCCAAATTCACTAAATTTGTTTTCTACTCTAATAACCGTAAACTGCGACGGTCAGAATACTTAGTACTGAAGTTTTCGCATACCAGTTCTTGTTTTATTACCACATCCTAATATCAGAATTTCAATTCTTTGGGTAAACGAAAGACTCATTGTTAATATAATGATCAACTGGACACTCAGCGATAAATAACTAGAATCATAAGTTTGCACAGATGCAGCAAATAAAGAAACTATAACTTTTTCTGATATTTAAAAAGTAACTCTCGTTACTTCTTTCTTTTTGTTGGATATTTTGCCACCTGCATATCAGTAAAACGATATATTTAAATTGAATATTAAGACACAAAATTAAATAAAAAAGTCAGATTTGACAAATAGTTGGTACATAAAATAGTTTGTAAGTTTCAAAATTATACAATGTATAGTTTCAAAATTAATTTTTTTTGATGAAGAATATACAAAATTGAAAAAATCTTATATTGCTAGATAGAGAACTAAAAACCCTTTCAAATGAGCTATCACACGCACCCTCATTCCATTTAGATAATTTAAGGGAGTAGCTCTGCAAGGGAGTTGAAGGGAGAGGTATAAAATTATGCTAAAAAACTGTCATTTTAGAATTAAAAATTCAGTGTATCCAGGCACAAGCAAATTAACCACCCAAATGACTATTTCGAGATGACAATGAATTATTGGCTTACATAATCAGAATATACTAAGTACTTAATATAAATCATAGAAGTAGAAAAGATAATTTATACATTACTTTAATAGAAGTGATTTTAATCTGGTCTGGTCTGAAAAATTTCAATAAATGAACGAAAATTATCAAAATTGTGACATATTTTTATACAATGGCGTGAACTCTGAAATTAATTTGGTGGAGAATTTCTGGACAGTCTATTTTGCTATTTACAATGTTAAAGAGAAAGATGCATATGCAATAAATTCTTCGATGTTCCAAAGATTTAAATGACAATCTTTCTAATAGTTGGTCCTACGGTGTCCCGATAGCCTGGTAAGAACTATCAATTTTAAAACAAAGAAATTTCAATAATCGTCTCTGAATATTTTCTAAATTTTTCACATGAGTCTCATATCCTGGACTCCAAATTATACATTCGTATTCTAATTTAGATCTTACGAACGTATTGAATAACATTTCTATAGTATCGACATTTGTAAACTACGGCCAGATCTGCCAAAGACAACACCTAGGTCTTTAAATGTATCGGGTCTGTTGAGAGATATATTGTCAATGTTATAAACAAATATAATTGTTTTCGGACTTTACTGAAAGTAAGAACATTACATTTTATTGCATTAAGGAGTAAGCTATGTATTTAATCGGCCGAGGTTCCTTTGCAAATTTATTTATTTATTTACTCTGCCCAACAGGTAAATTAATCAACTACAGGGCAGGAGGTATAGCTAGGTATTACAAATATAGATATTAGACAAATGTAATAGTAGAATACAAATACAATATTTATGGAAAAACATACATCCGGCTTAAGGCCCTTATATTAAAAACAAAAAGAAAGTACAAAATAAGTTAACGTGCAATACGTAAGGAACGATAGTATGACAGAAAAAAAAACACAAACATGTAAGAAAAATTTAAAAAGATAACACAGATCAATCAAACTCATCGATAATAGTAAGTTTTTAAAGTAGTAATATCTTTACAAATTGCGTTATTGTTGTCACAAGCTACATAAATTGGCGAGAATTTTAAGATATTTGTACGTGGTGTAGCCAGGTAAAAAATACTGCCGTTACGAGAAGTTCTGGGAATATTAAAACCAATTCTTGACAGCAATTGTGGTGCATCAAATTGTGGTGCATCAAATTGTGGTGCATCAATAGTGTTGTTAATTAACTATTCTATGAATAAATATTTGTGAGAAACATTCTCGCCTAGGGCTCAGACCAACTATTGAGTATTTACGCACTAAGTCCTCTCGCGGAAAACCTATCGCTGGATAAAAACCTTCTGATTTAAAAATGCAATAAATTCACAAACTTACGTTGTACTCATTCTAAACTATTAATATGCTCATTGTAGTGTAGGGTCCAAACAAGTGAGGCATATTCGAGCTTCGATCTAACATAACAATAATACAGTGTCTTGAGTGTATCTAAATTCGAAAAATCACGAGAATATCTGGCTATAAGACCATACATTTTACTAGATTCAATGACAATGGTATTTATCTGTACATTAAAAGATAAAGTTTTGGCAAATATGACTCCCAAATCTCGCTGAGTTTCAGGTCTGTGAAGTATGGTACCATTTATGGTATAGTCGTAGGAGATTGTATTCAATTTGCGTGTATAAGACATTACATTACATTCTTGAGAATTTAACGGGAGTTTATATTTAATACACCAATCACTTACTTTATTTATGTTTTCTTGCAATCGAATGCAGTCATCAATGGAATTAATTTTAGAAAAAAGTTTCAAATCATCGCCATACATTAAATAGTTAACATTGTCTAAACCATCTACAATATCATTGATGAATATAATAAAAAATAGTGGTCCAAGCACAGACCCTTGCAGTACCCCTGACAATCATTAGAGTTTCGAATATTTGTAAATAGTTTCATGTCATCGACATAGAGTAGGCTATTACAATTAAGGTTTTTATTGATGTCATTTACAAATATATTGAAGAACAGGGGTCCCAGGACTCATCTTTGTGGAACACCAGATTCGACTGTTATTTCATGAGATTTATAGCCATTGTAGTGCACAAATTGGGTTCTACCGCTTAAATATGACATAAATAACTGAAGCAGTGCATCAGAGTGGCCATTTAGATCAAGTTTGTGTAGTAGATTTCGTGATCCAATTGATCAAATGCTTTAGAAAGTCTGTGTAAATGATGTCTGTTTGGACCCCTGCATCTATTGATTGTGATAAAAATTGGGTTATGCAAAATAGATTTGTTGTGGTAGAATTACCTTTCATAAAGCCATGCTGCTGTGCTATTATGTTTGATTTTATATAATTATATATATTGTCATGTAAGAAATACTTGAATACTTTCGCAAAGTTGCATATTATTGTAATGGGCCTGTAGTTGGTAATATGAAATTTGCTTCCTTTTTTAAAAGCGGAACATATTTTAGAGTTCTTCCACACGTTCATAAAACAACTGGCACTGACAGATAGATTCAATATAATAGTTAGTGGGACTACGAAAACATGTGAATAGTTTCTTAAAATAAAAGCTGGTATTAAATCTGAACCGGCTGTCATATTTGGTTTAAGATTATTGAACGACTTTAAAACGTCATTTTCATTGAATTCCTTTATTGTGAAGATATTATTACTATATGGAACGTCATTAGTGATATTAGGATTAGTTGGTTTAGTATAAGATTCTTGAAAGAAATCAGCGAATGTATTTGATATTTCAGCTGATTGATAGAAATTTTCATTTTTGCGTAACATAATTGGTCATATCTCGATCACTCTTAAGTGAATTCACAAATGACCAAAATTTATTCGACTTGCTGCAAATATTGGATTCAACATCATTGATGTATTCTCTATGTGATCTTTTTATATTGATTTTTATGTTTTCCCAAGTATTTTATATTCAGTCAAATACTCAGTGTTTTTTGTTTTGTTTTAATAATTTCTCTTTATGTTTAATTTTATTTATTATAACAATTAATAATAACAATTCCGGTAAAGTATCTAAAAATATCAAGACAATTAAGACGAAAATTAAAAATTCTCTAACCAGGATATTATGCTTTATCTCTACTGCCGTAATATTTATTCAGCATTAACATTTCTCTTTTTGGTTTATATACTTATCTAGACGCCTTGATCCTCATGTATACATTGCATAATTTCTTGACAATTTAAACTGTGTATGCATTTCTTTATATTTATTTTTAACTATATTTATTTAATACATAAATAACTCTATTGCTGTTGTGTGACTGTGTTATATTCCAACAATATACAGGGAGATTTAAATAACTATGAGACTATACTTCAGGAGCTCATAGCAGATAGTATATTGTATAGGCCATAGACCAAGCCCATATAAAATTATGCCCCCAAGAGGGCCTTATAGAAATAACTGGAAATGTCTCTCAAGCGGCTTGAAGTATAGAGTCATAATTTTGAGTGGGTCTGAAGTATAGTAGAAAATATTTTTGGTCGGTATCGTGGAATTTATCTTTTGTTTTAAGGTACAGCTATTTTTTATTCTACCAAAACAGATTTGAGCAGACGTTACCGACAAACCAGTTGTTACGCCTTTAATTCTTAAAGAATCCATTGCAAATACTAGCGACAATATAGCTAGTGACATAGCAGAAGTTGTGGCGCTTGGAAGCATCGACATTTTATCTGTGGCCTATGTCAGTGGCTTTATTGCCAAAAGGTTGCTGAAGAACATAACTTGTGAAGTTTTGTCACATTTCAAGAAAAATCCAAGTAGATGTTTGAGGTGAATATAATATGTTCTTAAGTCATCTACGAAAATACATCACAAATATCTCTAATTAGGGCTAAAAATGAACATAAATCTCGGGAACATTTAGATGCTATAAAAACATTCTGATTTCATCATTACAGATGATCTTTCTGGCATGTTTTATATATCTGGTGTTCTTCGGGCAACATATTTTAAAAAACAGCTATTTTCTTCAACTTAACAAATAACAAAAGCAACTTTTAGTGGTAGAGTTTCATCACATTTAAATGTGAAGAAGACTATATTTTTATTTTCTTGATATGACAAATACAACCGGAGATATTGAACAAAGAGTGAGAAAAATATGGTTTGAAAAATAAATTGTTTTAAAAAATGATATTCTGTGGTGCCAGTAAATATATTTTTTCTATGTTGTTTTCCTTATGTGAGAATACAAAAGGTTTTTTCGAATAAATGCATTTATGTAAATTGGTTCTATACGTTACAAATAATTAAAGTATGACTAAAAAGTAGAAAATAAAAAATATTCATTTTTTTAAACTTGATTTCTTCAGTCGTACTAGAAAGTAAGAAATAATTGCAAGACAAGCAAGGCGTGTGCATGATGCGTACAATCATACGAAGTGCGCACGCCTTGCCTTTCTTGCAATTATTTTTTACTTTTAGGTACAACTTTAAGATAAGCAAGTTTTAAAAATATATAATATTTAAATATGTATATTTGTTTATTTTATCTCCCCTTACAGAGCATTGCATTGGGTTTATTGACTTTACTTTTTATAAACAGATAATATTTACATTATTATTCCTTAAAATATCCTTAGGTAATCCCTGTGTAGGTTTATTTTTACACATTTAACATTAATAGTTGCTAAACACTATATTAACCATTGTTTGGTGAAAGACTTTAACTTTATGTTCTTTTTTAATTCTACTTGGCGTAATTGTCTGTCCATCTCCACTTCCTCATATTATTCTTTTTCCTTTTTAATTTTGATCCTTTCTATTTCTGGCAACACGCAGTTTGATATTACACTTTTTTCAGGTTTCCTCTTCCTGCCCTTTGCTGCTTGTTGGACTTGCATATTTTGTATGCTTTCTTCTTGTTTTTCCGTATTATTTTGTTTCAGTACAATGTTTCCATTATTTTTTCTTATATTGTCATATCCTGATGGAACATTGCCATTTGCCATTTGCAGAATGACCTCCGTGTGTCCTGCCGAATTAAAATTTTCAGCAGTTTTGATTTGTCCATAATATGTTGTCTGATATACTCGATTGTTAATGATTATATAAGGAGGTATAGATTTTTTGATTTCCATTCTAATTAATCTGGTTTCATTATATACTGGATATGGCACATTTTTCCATTGATCTTTTTTAATCGATTCTATCAAACCGAATGGCGTCAATGCATTATTTATTTCACGATCTGGAATTTCCAGTGGTATCCTATGTACTTTAACGATATTTTTTGCACTTTCATTATTTAACATAATCTTATGTTCTCTTCCGTTCCTATCGACATAAATTGTTTCTGCATATGATTCAAATAATCTTTCCAAAACGTTTTCATTTATTACTTTTATCATCACTTTAGTTTCATACACTGCTATGGCTTCCACTTCAGTGACTCCCAATTTTAATTTATCTTTAATATGTAACTGTATTTCCAAGAGAGATGGTTTTTCGCCAATTTTCGCAAAATCTATGCTAACGGTATTTGTTCTGGAATAATTAGCCATTGATTTCATTTTATTAATATGTTTTTACACTACAATCATATCACATATTTTCTATTATTCTCGGTTATCTGTATACATTCATGCCGTAAAACTATTGAGCGATTACTAAATATTGAATTATTGTAGGTACTAAATTTTCCCATATGAATTAAAATTCATTTTATCAGATTATTAGATTATTATTGTATAGTTTTTCACATTTTTCAAAATAGTTAACCAATTATTTTCTTTTCTGTTCATGCCATATATTGGTAAATTAATTAGGAGCATTAAGTTAAATTTTAAAGAAATTGATCAATATTAGGGAATCTCCTAGAAGGAAAAATGTAGAAAACCTGTAGCGTAAATCGATCTTTCTTCTTACGGAATGTTGAAGAGGGATAAAATTTGGCAGGATTGTATAGTTGAGCTGCGCAGTGCCATCTTGAAGAAATGGCTCCCGAAATATATTATTATGTTGTTTTTAGGCTTTCGCGGGTGTTAAATGAAGTGTTATTGTACTTTCGTGTGCTCTCCCGCGTAAATAGTCGACTCCTCCAGGAGGCATGGTTGTCTAACGATGTTTCGGCAGAATCTCATCTGCCATCTTCAGGTTCTCACTGAAAGCTGCCTACTGCTGCTCCTCGTTGCTCGAACTGAACTGACGTTCCCCGCGTTGTGCGGCTTCTTATATATGCTGCAGTCTAGGGCGCGCCTGCGTCTTACGTATTACCGGTCCCCCACCACCTGTGGTAGGCGTAGCGGGCACCTGAGCCATCCCGACAAGTGGCCTCGCTACCCTAGACAACCAAGGAATACATCAAATCCCGTGCCAAGATTGTAACAAATCATATATAGGACAGACCAATAGACGTATTAGTGTAAGAAAGGAAGAACATATGAATGCAGTACCAAAAGAGGAGAAAACACTGTCCCTAGCACAGCATGTAAACTCCACAGGACACAAAATAGACTTCGGCAACACCAGAACAGTAGCTAATATCGAACATTATAGGTCAAGAGTTACCAGAGTGGCCATAGAGATCGAGAAAATACCACAAAATCTTAATAAACGAGATGATACGCAGAGATTGCCCAGTTGTTGGAAGCCCGCTCTTGTGGGGAAATACGTAATCGAAAACACACGACAATCCACCCTCAACGAACCAATCACGAGGAAGTACATTCAAGTATTAACAAATAGTGAAGAAACACAGCAACCTGCCCGAAATGGATCTATCACGAGGAGTCAGAGCAAAGCGCTGACCAATCAAGAAGAACCACGGCGTTCTGCGGCACCGATTGGACACGAGGATGCCCGCCCATCAGCGAAACGTCACATGGAGCGTGACGTTTCAACGAGGCTACTTGTCGGGATGGCTAAGGCGCCGGCTACGCCTACCACAGGTGGTGGACGACCGGTAACACGTAGCCAAATGCGCAGGCGCGCCCTAGACTGCAGCATATATAAGGAGCCGCACAACGCGGGGAACATCAGGTCAGTTCGAGCACCGAGGGGCAGGAGTAGACAGCTTTCAGTGAGAACCTGAAGATGGCATATGAGATTCTGCCGAAACAACCGTGACTCCTGGAGGAGTTGACCATCGACGCGGGAGAGCACCCGGAAGTACAATTAGTGGATTTTGTGAGTTGGAAAATACCCGAAAAAGGTAAGTATTTTCTAACGCGACCAGACCAGCTCCCCTCCCCGTTTTCGAGGATGCCGAAAACGACGGTGGTAGGCAAAATTCTTTTTATGCATGCACAACCCCCCAAACGGCCAGAAAACAAGGAGCGCGCTTCCGTCGGACAAACACAGGTTTATCCCCGTTTTCGAGGATGCTGAGACCGACGCCAGCCTTGAAAATCATTCCCGATGCAAACCCAACCCCCAAACAGCCTAAAACACCCCGGAAAAGGGGGTGACACGCGAAGGGGCAGGCTTCCGTCTGACAAACATTGGTTTGCCCCCCGTTTTCGAGGATGCTGAGACCGAAGCTGCCCTTGAAAATCATCCCCGATGTAAAACCCATCCCACAAACGGCCAAAACTGCCCTCGAAAGGAGTGAAACTGCAGTTCCCTTCTCCCCACGGCAGGTTCAGTGCACTTGCCCGTTTTCGAGGATGCTGAGACCGACAGGCCTTCTAATTGACACTGCCCCTTAAGATATCATCTCAAGAATATGGGCAAGGTGAACAACGAATGTAGTTATTACGATACTGCAACTGAAACTGCGAAACATATCATCATCAGCTCCGCGAAAACCTTAGAACCAACTATGGATCATATACTTTGTAAATGCAAGGTGTTTCTCCGCACCAGGCTAAAATTCCTTGAACAGGCGGAATTAACGCCTAAAGACATAGGGAAATTAGCCCCCAGGAAAGTCACAAGCTTTGTAAAAAGTCTTGGAATCCTGGGCAACAACTTGATGTAGGGTCAATCACAGAAGATCTTTTAGGTCGGAGTGAAGTAAGGCTGTTCGAAGCCACACTACCCCGTAAGACAATCTATAAAATGCACCAAAATGATACTGTTAGTAGCTAAATCTAACAATCTTACATAGACGTTCGAATTTAAAGTTATAAAACTTGCAGAAATGTTCAAACGCCCGCAGTTTTATAAAACTACGTATAGCACAGGATAAATTAAAGTCACCTACGAAACTTATATCACATGACGTGTAAATTGAATAAAAATGTGTATAATTCTTTTCTCTTTGATAGTGAAGAGGTTCGGCAAAATTCTTGGTTGGAGTGGATCGTCTACAGGCGTCGATGATAGGCATTACTAGGACGGTATCAGCGTTAAATAAGTGTATATAAAAAAATATAAATGAGTGAACCTTTCATTCGGCGGGAAAGTGTGATCTTTGAAAAACTTGGAATTGTTATTGATTTTTCACTTAGTCCTTCAGGATAGACGGGAAACTATCCGGTGTTCCATGTATTGTGGCGGCAAGTACCACTAATTTACGTATTGACATATCCAGATTCAATGATTTTGCACAACAAAATAATATTAGGAGAATTAAAGGATTCTAAATATTACATATATCTATTTAGTTTGATGTATTGTTGTTGTTGTATTAATGTGTGTGTACAAAATCTTACGACTAATAAGTTTCCACTATTTAGTCATGAGTCGTTTAATTTTAAAAAGCTAATTACCCCGCACTCTACAATGAGCTAGCTCTAGTTGACTGGAGTTTTATTTCTAATCTGGCAGTAAACGAAGCTGTGTTTGAATTTTATGACAAAATATATTCTGTTTTTAAGAAACACGTCCCTAAAAAACACCATCACACAAACAGTATCCCCCCTGGTTTAATTCCAAGACAATTAGACTGCTTAAACAGAAGAACAGGGCACGTAATACATACAGAAGGACTAAAAACCAGGATGATCTAATAATATTCAATGAATTAAGAGCTTTGCTAAAAATGACTATAAAAGATGCTTATGCTGCATACATACGGGATGCCGAGAATGCCATAAAATCTAACCCAAGTAAGTTCTGGGGTTATATTAATTCAAAAAATAATGCCACATTTATTCCTAGTACTATGAACTACAACAATGCCACTCTTGAAACCCCCCCAGATATAGTTAACTCCTTTGCTGATTTTTTCTCTAATGCGTATATTAATTCTAGTGACAGTCTGGTGACAGTGTATATAATAACAATGTTATGCGTATTCGAATATTCACTGAGAGCGAAGTCCTAAACTCAATTAAAAAACTCAAGGCAAACATGACTACAGGACCTGTTGAAATACCCGCGTTTATTATAAGAGATTGCGCTAATGATTTTTACAAACCTCTCTGTATTATATTTAATTTAATCTTAAGCACAGAAACATTCCCTGATAAGTGGAAACTATCCAGAATTTGTCCAGTGTTTAAAAAGGGCAGTAAAAATGAAATAGAGAACCATCGTCCCATCGCAATTTTATGCAATTTTTCTAAAATTTTTGAATTCTTATTGCATGATTACATATCCTTCCATACTAAAAGTTCAACAATTGAAGAACAACATGGCTTTATGGGCGGTCGGTCAACTGTTACAAACCTGGTATGTATCACCCAATTTATTTCTGAAGTCATAGATCGTAAGGGTCAGGTTGATGTAATTTATACCGACTTCTCTAAAGCATTCGACAGACTAGACCATGGCATTTTATTGACTAAATTAGAAAGCTTTGGAATCAGTACTTCGCTACTAAATTTATTTATGTCTTATTTGTCCTATCGGTCTCAATATGTTCAGTATCGTGGTTATCTGTCTGATCATTACAGCCAATCATCTGGAGTACCACAGGGTCGGTACTTGGACCATTGCTTTTTGTACTGTTTATCAATGACATTGTTGATGACTTGGATGTTCACTATTTGCTTTATGCTGATGACCTAAAAATATACTTTCCTATAAATTCCGACTATGACTGCCTGAGGGTTCAGGGTAACCTGGATCTTCTTAATACCTGGTGCATTAATAACCGTCTTCCTCTTAATGCTGCTAAATGTAATGTCATGTCTTTCATACGTAAAGTAAATAAAATTTCATTCAACTATAAATTAAACGACTGTACTCTAAATAGACCTGAGTTTATAAAAGATCTTGGCGTTGTTTTTGATACTATATTAACTTTTTCTAAACATATCGAGGAATGCACCAGTAGTGCATTTAGAAATTTAGGTTTTGTTTTGAGAAACAGCAAAGATTTTACTGACTTATCTACTCTACGTATATTATTTGTTACATTTGTCAGATCCAAACTGGAATATGCGTCCATTGTTTGGAGTCCTAGTTACAACATTCACATAGCGTCCTTGGAAAAAGTACAACGAAGATTTTTTAAGTCCACAACTTTTATTCTGGAGGGCACATAACCAATGAGAGGGATACAACAAGAATTTTTTTTAAATAAATTTAGTATGAGTAGCTTAATAAGGAGACGTGTAATGCATTCAATAATGTTCTTACACAAAATTATCAATAATAAAATGAGCTGCACCTGCCTCACCTCACTTCTTAGGTATCGAATTCCGAGATTAAATTCTCGAACAAATAATGTACTCATGCTTCCAACTCCACGCACTAATATATTAGAATCATCTCCCCTACATCAAATGTGTTTAAATTATAATAGTATTGAGGCTAGCCTGGATATATTTAACTGTAATATTGCTGACATAAAGAACATTTACTTAAACCCCATTTAAACACGCTCTTGTCTATATTTCTGTGTTACACTTGTGATATATATATATATATATATATATATATATATATGTGTGTGTGTGTGTATGTGTATATATGTATGTGTATGTATGTATATATGTGTATGTATGTATATATGTGTGTATATATATATATTTATTTTACTAGAGTATATATTTTGATTAGAGTTGTTACATTTTATATTTGTGTCATTTGTGTACCTTTTACTTACACCATATTGTTCTATTTATCGATATTTTATTTAAATCTGTTGTTATTTGTCCTATAATTGGGTTTCACCCGTTGGATGAATTATATAAATAAATAAATAAATAAATGTAGAATCGAGAATTGCATATTTAGATTTGAAATGGTTACTATTTTTTCTTAATTATTAATTTATTTAATGAATAATGAAATCATGAATTGCTGTACTGAATTTGATTATTCATGTACCAAAGAAATTTTTATTTTGAGTATAAAATGATACCCACTTGAATAATACTAAGGTTAATGATAACATCTGAAATATATAAAGATGTATTCAAACAATGAACCCCATCGGAGGCGCAATTGTTCAAGTAAATAATCTTTTTGAATACTTTAGATAACGCTTGCGATATATACATCGGATTTAAATCAAAGTATTAGTAGTTATTTTATTTTAAGAAACAAAAATAAACTTATATTTTGAGGAAGATATAGCGTGCGTGGTTAAAAATAGCAGTCTGTATTATTTTAAAATAAATTTTACCAGTATCATAACCGCTCGATATTCTTATGGAAAATAGAATAGGTAGAACACCTCTTCTTGCAATAACCATTTGGCCACAATTTTGGCCCGAATACCTCAAGCCACTTAGATTTTGATCCTATAGACACTCTTGGTCTAAAATATATGATCTGACTAGAGTTGTTGCATATGTCCCACAGATTGCGAAATTGCTTGTCTCCAAATAAATTATAAAATCATAAGGGTACCAATCAAATCTTTTTAGTTACTCACACCACGCCAATTCATCTACAACAAGTGTCCTCCAACGTCGCTCTCCCTTACAGTTCTAATGGTGGAGTTGAAAGAGGTATTGTCAAAGACCTCCTCATGTTCCAACGTCTTTTCAGGACTTCGCTTAAGTATAGAAGTCTTACTCACATGAGAGACCTAACCATTAAGAACATTTCCCCAAAATCATGATATTCTCTGCATTTTCTTAATAAAAAATTTCCCGTTTTCTAAATTATCTCGACTATGGTTGGACACGACTGCACATGGATATGTATATGGACTGTATATGGAATGGTGGAAAAACAGATCGGCCTTGACTAAGTGAAAATTTCTTACAGGTATAACCAGAACCCTTGTGCGTTTTGTGTTCCACTTCAATATGCAAATGTGAGTCCAAAATCTCCGTTGCAATCGCAGGAACGATCCTGATTGCTGTTATTCTTAGCACTTCCAGATCCGCTAATCGTCGAATTTAATATAGGCGAACCCTAATTGTACTCCTGGAAACGCCACCACACTAAGACAGAACATTTTACTATAGTAGTTTACTAAGACTTATCTTCGGACTTACTCTTCACTTAGGGCCGAAGATACGCAGACTTTCCTCATCTAAACTGGCATATGATCCCTCCACGTCAGTTGGGAATTTAACACGTTGAGGGCTGCAATGTTTTTGCTAAACTCGCCAGGGTGGGGTACGCGACATATATGTCCCGTTCGTGACTTCTCGCTGGTGCTGTGTGGGACGCATATGTCTCGTAAAACCCTCTATAATTTTTTTAGCAAGCTTTAATGTGAAAAATATTTAATGTTAAAGAAAATTGATAGATATGGTTTTAAAATGATGTTCTAGAAGGTGCTAGAGCAGGAGACGAATATCTTTGCGATAGCACCTATTTTATATATTAAAAATTATGCATTTCTACACAATCAAATAAAGTGTGGAGGTACTTCTGTTATATCTACAACAAGAGCCTTGCAAATATTCATTCGAAAATCTAAAATTGACATTTTCTTTTTCTGAACTCTTTCCATTACATAAAATTCACGTATTTATATGGCTGATCCAAATATACGTCCAGACTTGCTTAAATAGTTCGTAAGCAGTATTTCAATACTAGGGTGCGATACGGGTCATATATGTCCAGTACAATTTTATTACATAAATCAATTTAGGATATGGCATGTATTACAGGGGTATAGAAAATTTTAAGAAACTCCTAAAAATAAGGATTTTACACTGTCTGCAACATAGAGAAATCTTGTGATTTTGGCGCTATCATTTACTGAAATCTGATGCGGCACATATAGGTCCCGTACGGCCCTCAATATGTTAATGTTACTTTCAGATACTTCAATGTAAAGGAAAGACACACCCATGTACCCTTAACAGAATTAATCTGAAAATCCTTTCCTTTATGCGTCCCGAGAAAGAATGACCTTACGTACAGCACATGGAGTTACAGTAAATGTTCAATGAAAAAGATAATTTAAACTGCGACATGAAATGGTGTTTAATTTTATTTGAGGATGGGTCTTGTTTTGGATTGCATAGTAATAATAGCCAAGGTCTAAAGGATCTATCCAATCCATAGCAGGTCTTAAGGGAGAAAATGCTATGGCATGGGGAGGAATATGTGTTGGAGGGCGCATCAATCTGTATATCTGCAGGAGGACCATGACTGAGCAAGCGTATGACAATAATATGCTGATAGTAAAGATGTTATTTCTAATAATGATAGTGTACTCCAGCATCATACTGAACAAGTATTTAAACTTACGAAATGTACCACGATACTCTTCCACCTCGTTCTCCCACTGAGCATGTGTAGAATTGTTTGATAGAATACTTCAATAACATCAATTAGTTGCAGAGGATATTAAGCTATTGTCAAGCAGTTTCTCTCACTCAACATGTGATCTATTACATCATCAGAAGCGTGTCTGGTTATACAGTTGTAGCGATTATGGTGAAGATTCAAATCCTGATAATAGAACATTGTTGGTTCTGCGCAACGAAACACTTCTGAATTTAAAATTAATTCTCCTAGTTTTTGACAAGTATGATAAAAAAAAAACATTATATAATATACTGCTACTGTTCTAATCTTATATGCTGTTGAATTATTGATATACAAATTCTGGGACGTCTTGTATAATGCCAGGATCAGGGCACAAACGATTGCAGATAATTGTCAGGACTAAATCGAACAAAAAAAACCTGACTTTGAAACAATGCGAATGTCTTAGCTGAGAAAGATCAGAAATGTGACCGGCATGACAACTGTAGGAAATCCTCCCTATACAGCAGCCAATCGTGAATATCTCTCTGATATGATTGCCAATATGTGACATTTTAAACGTGATCATGTAATCCATAATTGGATGGACAGAGAGAGAAGGTTAATAAAACTTTTATTATATTTTTACACCGTATAGTACCCTAACCACAAGTCATTCGATATCTTGTATTTTGTTTATATCCTACTAAAACATTAATTTGACTACAAAGGGTGAATGAGCCTATCTGAACGCAAATTAGTTGCGTCCATTAAGGTTAATGACAAGGATCATTATTATAGTTTCTTTCGGTGTATTATTAAAGCTACCTTGTTTTCTCTAATCGTAGATTGAGATAAAAGTTATAAGTAAAATTTATTTTGACTACATGAAAATTAGCTGACGTTAATGGTCTTAGTTGTACGCACTTAGCCTATTATTTATTTATTTTTATTCAGATGTATAGTACAAGATTGTACGTAAACTATTGGAAAATAAATAATTTAAAAAAGCACGAAACTCAAATGGGAAAAGAAAATTCGAAGATAATTACTACAGGCGCCAGATGATGAGAACTCAAAATCAACTTTTTGCACGAACACAATATTTTTCTATATACTACGTATAAGGCAAAGTAATAATCGACCCTTCTTTAAAGAGCAATATTTGTAGCTATATAATTATGTACGACTCTACCTTATTACTTGTTTTTTTTTAACTCGCAAGGTAGTATTTTTATTCAGTTTTCAGTTTGTCTTCAAATCTTGCATCCTTTATTTAATACTCTTCCTGACACCATCAACTAATTAAATTTTGCAGAGTTACTAAGATCGGATGAAAATACGATATTCAGCGTTACTTTTATAAATATCCGCACGTAGGGGGGCGCGGCGGTGAAAATTGAAAAATCTGCGAGAAAGCGAACGATTTTAGACAATGTATGATAATAATTTAATTAAAATATGACTAAAAAGTATAAAATATCCTTTTTTTTTAAATTTGCTTTCCTGTAAAAAGTCGTACAAAAAATAAATAATAATAATGTACGATGACAAGAAAAACAAGGCGTGCGCACTTTGTGTGATTTTACGCATGATTGCACGAAAGGGATGAAATCGTTGTACACATAGTGCCTTCAATCATGCGTATATCAATTCAATTCAATTGAATTCAAAAGAGCTTTATTAATATTTAAAAAGATACAAGAGTTGACTCCCCGCAGTCTGAACCGGGACCGATCGTGCAACCACCGCTTTGACGCGGTGGCGGATTGCATGATCGGGCGGAACAGGTTCGGTTCAGCGAAAACGACAATTAAAACAATATAAAAAACCTAGACTCCTTTCTTAAAACTTAAAAATAAAATAAGTAATACGGTTTAGTATGCAAAAAAATAAGCTTAACACAACTTAACAATGAACACAATTTTTAGAGTAACTAGCGCACTTCACTTTTTAAAATTTCGCATCGGACGCTGACACCACAACTTGAACAAAGTGCCTTCCGTGAAATGTTCTAACGAGAGGTTGCGCGTTTACAAAATTTTAATACAAAAATGGTTTTCGTTCGGTTACGAGATTAGGAAAAATGAATTTAGAGACAAAAATGTACAAAATGAAACGAAGGAAAGACAAACGCTACAAAAATACACAAACAGAAAAGAAGAGGGGGTCAGGAAAGGATTAAAGGTGATTCAAAGGTATGAAAAACTAGTGAAAGGTGGATAGAATTAGAGAAAGGTATGGTTGGTGAAACTTGGCTATAGTGGCTGCCGGAAAATTGGTAACGTCTTGTACGGTAGGGGGTTTTTGATCCGAAATGGGGCACTATGTTGTCTAATTTGCGTTATGTGTCTTGCTGGAGGACTATCGCCCAGTTTGAAAGAGTAGAAGTTCTGAGAGATTTGCTGGACGTAGTCCGCTATCGGGGTTACGCCGTTACAGAGATCGTAGAGATTTCTAAGGGAGGTGTATCTTCCTGAATTTGAGATGAGGCGCATAAATTTGTGTTCCAACACTGTGAATTTTTTCATTGTCGTGATCGGTATGCTTCACCACACCGGCGCCACGTATGTGATAGACGGCGTGACCACCATCGTATACATCAATTTTTTATTTTGTCTGTTGTGTTTGCTACAGCTGACCATGAGCGGATACAGATCCTGGACAGAGAATAGACCGTTCGTATCGTCTCAATGATGTGCGTGTTGAATGTCAGTCGCTGGTATAGTCTGATCCCCAAGCACTTCACGCATCTTTTTGTTGGAATTTTGTTACCCCTGATCGAAATCGGAGTGATGATCTTGTTGTCCGTGAAGCGACGCGTGAAGGCTGTCGCCTCGGATTTCTTAGCATTTACCCGAATCTTCCACTGGCTGTAATAAGCCGTGGCAAGAGCCATGTGCGCCTTCAACAGCATATTCGCCGCTTACGCATTGTGCGAAAGCGCGTACATGGCTGTGTCATCGGCGTACTTGGCCAGCTTAGTGTTCGAGAACTCTGGAAAGTCGGAGACGTACAAGTTGTACAACTTCGGTGACAGGCACGATCCTTGCGGAACGCCTGCGAGAATGTCCCATGCGCACATAAAGATGATACATATACTTACATACAAAGTGCGCACATCTTGCTGTTCTTGCAGTAGTACATTATTATTTTTTACTTTTTAGTACAACTTCTTATATAGATTTAAAACTGGCAACAAAAATGATGCAATAAATTGGTAGTGAAATTTATCATAATGGCGCCTATATAATAAGAGGTTTTTCATTCATTGATTTATCTCGATAATTCAATCTATCTAATTAAAAAGTTTTCGATAAAATGATAATAATTATCTCTCATCTTTTACATTTGCTGTGATAAAATTATCTAACTAAAAATTCTTTTGACAATGACTTTATTTCGACTTTTAACTAACATCACCTATCGCAATCCGGATAAAATAGAGCGATAACGTTTCTACATATCGGGGTTTATTATTATTATTTTGAAAAAAATTACCATAACTGAAAGACGTATACGTTTGATGGATGTGAACAGTTCAATAACTTCAATCAAGAATTCTCCCTGATCTGATAATTTTTCTTCTTGGGATTATGTAGTGCATATTTATCCTCTCCTGAAATCATAATCACGGATTTTACGAAACAATAGAATTAAGCAGTATATTGGTAGGATACAACTTTCGCTATGACTTATTCGTAAAGGGGGGAATGCTTTTGAACATAATGTATAATAATCATATATTTTCTATTGTATTTTGCATGTCTGATCGATTCGACGCAAATAAATTGTTAAAACATAATATTTTTAGTCGCAAACTCCTCTATAAAATAATTAAATATTACCATCAAAACGCTAATGCTTCGATTGCAACAAACACCAGCCGAAAGACTGATCCTACTTAAAGGAGCTCTCATGCCAGTCGTGACTGCAGACTGCAGTTTAGAGCTGTTGGCTCTCGTCAGTGCAAGGCAGGCATGTGACGACCCACACGAGGATCACTTGACTATTTAGTACATTTCGGTATCTTTGGGATAGCGATATGTAAAACAGTCAGCAGACGGTCTATCTATCGGTCCAGTGTCTGTTGCAATCGAAAAATAAATAGCCTGACTGGGCTTAGCATAGTTCAAATGTGCTTTTAGAGGGCGGAATATTAAAACATAATATTTTTAGTCACAAACTTCTCTATAAAATCCTTAGTTTACTTACTATAAGCCCGGAGAATAGCTGTTGGTTGCAGTCTGATTACGTTCCTTATAGTAAAATAAGAATTTTATAGAGGAGTTTTTGTGAGTTTGTGACTAAAAATATGTTTTAATATTCGGCCCTCTAAAAGCACATTTGAAATAAATTGTTGTTTAACTTCAGCCTAGAGTCAAAGAGTAACACATACATCTACTGCATTACTTTTTCACGAAATTATTTATCTTCGTATAAATTTCTATAACAAAGTATTTGGATAATGTCAAGAATACAAATAAAGTGTAAAAAATATAGATATAAATATTCAAATAACGGGTCCGGCATGAATTATACATTTTAAATTGAATTGCTTCTTTTATTAATGGCTAAATTTTTATTCAACAATTAAACACAAGGTTCTTGAGGAAACACGGAAGTTTTATTTTTTAAATATTACATCAGCCAAACGATCTCCTCCATGTTGCTGACATTCTTGAAGCCTAGCACGAAAGTTTCTCATCATCCGCTCCCACATTTCAACTGGGATTGCGTTATCTCTGTTCGAATATTGTACTTTAGATGTTCCAAAGTTTGCGGTCAATTAGAAAACACTTTTGACTTTGAGTAGCCCCATAAAAAGAAATCACAGGCTGAGAGATCCGGTGACAGTGCCGGCCAGTTGATGTCCTCAAATTTCGACATGGCATGATCAGGATCATTACAAAATTGTCAAAGAATTCCTAGTAGTGTGGGAAATTGCTCTGTCCTGCTGAAACCATATTCTTTGCATGCCCACACCAACAACCAACATTACGAAGTTATTGTTCAAAGTTGCGCAATACCTGCTAATAACGTTATGATGTAATAGTAACCGCCAAGTTATTTTCCTCAAAGAAGAACGGCCCAAAGATTCCAAAGGCAGATACTGCACACCACACAATAACCAGTTTGCTACGAAGTGGTACTTCGTATAAAAGGATTTTCCGCCTCCCAGTAGCGAAAGTTCTGTTTATTAACATATCCAGAAAGATTAGATTAGATTAACAAAGGAGCTGGTTATTTAGCCGCGACCTTTTCACGTCTATTATGGCGCTCCTAGATACATTCCTTATAGTACCTCATCCAGCTTAGTAATTTGATAAACTCCCTTTTGTATAGTTGTCCGCCTTTGGTTTTTCTTCTCCGAGTACTTGGAATCTCAGTCTCGCCAGGCCTTCATAGTGGTACAATACGTGAACTGAAGTTTCCTCTTTCACTTGAGAGAACCTGCATGTTGCGTCCTCTGCCAGGCCCATTAGACTCATGTATCTATTGAGCCGGCAGTGCCCAGTTAGAAGGCCTACTATTACTCTGATGGCCTTCCTATTCTGGTTTAGTAGATCTTCTGTAAATTTGGTCGAACGTTCTTTAATGAACTCTTTGGTCTGTCTCTGTCTTGATAGATTCCTCCACCCTTTCAAAGATTTACTTTGCACCCATTCCTTAATGGCTGCTCGCATGCATGGCTTTGACACGCCACAAAAGGGCTCGGGTCCTATTGAGGCTTCAAGTGAGCCTTCCTTGGCCAGTTGATCAGCCTTTTCGTTTCCACTGTATCCCTCGTGTCCTGGTACCCATGCTAGGGTCACTCTGTTCTGACTTCCCAGCTCTGTAAGGGAGGTCAAGCAGTCCCTCAAAAATCTTGAGTTGATTTGCATAGAACTGAATGCTTTTATTGCCGCTTGGCTATCAGAGAAAATGGCAATCCACTGGTTAACAGTGCCTTGACCTATTATCTCCCTTGCGCAACAATGTATGGCGATAACTTCAGCCTGAAACACCGTAGCGTATTTCCCTAGACTTATCGGGATACTGGCTTTTGACCTTGTCCCATAAATCCCGGCTCCGGCTCCAACTCCTTGTTCTGTCTTAGAGCCGTCAGTTTACCAGACTGTTTGTGCTGTTATGGGAGGGCCGTTTTTCCAGTCCTTCCTGTCTGCTATTACAGTCTGAAAGTTCTTGTTGAAGTTATACCTTGGGACCATTACGTCCGTGAGCATGCTGCGAATAGAATCTGCCCTCATCTCCGAGTATAACTTCTGGTACTTCGTCCCGTGTTGCTGGCTAATTGGCGTTTGGCCTTGCATTAATCTGTGCACCACTGACCCAGCATCGCCTTGTATGAATATGTGTAATGGTAGCAGAGATAACCTCAAGTGCAGCCGTAGGAGCAGTTTTTGTAGCCCCCGTGACGCACAGGCAAGCAAGCCTTTGTACGCCATTTAACAGCCTTATTGTTCCCGACTGCACCGTCTTAGTCCATCATACCACTGATCCATAGGTTATCATGTGTCTCACTACCCTGGTGTATAACCACAGGTTTATTTTGGGATTTAGCCCCCAGTTTTTCCACACATTTGCCTACACCTTTCCAGGGCGATTGTGGCTTTCTGTGTGACTTTTTGGATGTGAGAGTGCCATGCTAATTTTTGGTCAAAAATTACTCCTAAATATTTTGACACACAGGCAAATGGAATTTCCACTCCAGAAAGATGAAAATGAGTTTCATTTGCCATCAGCAAGCAATCGACGATATTCGGATTTTCAACAAATATCGCTTCGAAAAGTTCGCAAAGATCAACGCATGTTCCAGACTCTTGATGCAGAAGTTTTTGTACAACTTGAATTTTGTAGGGATGAAAGTATAAGGCTTTCAGAATGCGGAGATAACCACGGTTCGAAATATTGAGTGCTAATGCTTGTTGTTCTGCAGATCATAGCACAGCTGCTCTTACCCTTTCAGCATTCTCAAATGTGCTTACAGAACGACTTCTTCCTTTTGCTTTTTTCTGGCACATCAAGCAGTACTGAGAGAGTTGTGTACCTACACACTTTTAATTGTTATTCGGCTAGGAACTGGATCTCGTGGATATAAATAAATGACGACGAAATAAACACTGTGTGATTACAACAGAATAGCTATTTATTAAATAAGCTTCAACCGCAAAAGAACGTTGAAATTTGAGTAACGCTCCATATTCACGGCTAAACGAACATTTCTCGGAAATGCTTTGACAACTTAAATTTTCATTTATCGCGAAAGCATGGCGATTTGATCTGAATTTATATATCATTGTATTATGACATGAATAAACTTTGAAATAAAGATAGTCCATAGTACCACAATGAATTAAACTACAGTTATAAATATATAAACGACTCAGGTTAACATGCAAATAAAATAATACACACGTTCAAATACTTTGTAAAAGAATTATTCGAAATAGTCAAAATATTCTTGCAAAAAATAAGAACAATTTTTAATTAGGACTTTTTAATATCATCTTCCAATTATTCGAAGCTAACAATAAGAACTTGAGACAAGAACTTCCTCGGCACAAATATTATACTATTTTTCGATGAAACTTTGTGTATATTGCTGAAACAATATGTTGTAATGCAGCCCCAAATGCTCCATTTTCTCCTTACCTTACCTAAAAAACAACATATATATATATATATATCCTAGTACCGCTAGATGACGCCTGCTTACTATTTTACATCTCGCTATCATAAAAATACCGAGATGTACCAAATAGTCAAGGGATCCTCGTGTCGTTCGTCACATGCCTACCTTGCACTGACGAGAGCCAAAAGCTCGGAACTGCAGTCTGCAAGTGGTATGGGACGACTGGCACGAGAGCTCCTTTAAGTAGGATCAGTCTTGCGGCTGGTGTTTGTTGCAATCGAAGCATTAGCGTTTTGTTGGTAATATGCGATTATTACACTTAACGCGCCAGGTTTGTAACTTGTAATTCAGCGCTCGGCGGGGCACATACCCCGGAGAGTAGCTGTTGGTTGCAGTCTGGTTACATTCCTTATAGTAATATATGCAGGAAACAACTACTCAGCGGGCAAATACCCCGACCTGCATTGAATTACACCTTACAAATCATGAAAAATTGGTAGCCAATGTCATTTGTCAATTCCCAGACCAGACATAGACCGGTTTCGAACTTATTAGTTCTCATCAGTATGCCATAGGTCATGGAACAGACAAATGACAGTGGCCAACCTGCTAGTCTTATACAGACTAATGTAAATGGTGTAGTGGTGAGAGGTAAGTGAATCCTCTCCTCCTCAGATATGATAATCTCTCTACAAAAATTATTACTCACTTTCTATTTTAGGAAGAAAATAAAATCAGTACTCAATAATCGGTTCACTTTGGTTGGCTATAATTAAAACAAATCAAGAATAATATTCAACGACAAGAACAATGTTTATTATGACAACTCAAATTTTGTTATAAAACCCGAAATTTCCTACTAAAATAACTTTGTGAAAAGAATTAATAATATAAACATGAATGTTAAAAACAGTCATCTATAAAGTAAAGATACTCAAAGCGGCTATAATTTTAATTTTCTGATAAATGAATTATTAAATATAATTTTCGCATTCATTAAATAATCTTTACGATCTTTCTGGAAAAATCTGCAATTTGTAAAACTCAACTTTGCATTTCTGTTCAATTTAATTCATCAAAGTGTTTAAACTGTGAATCCTCATAGGTGAATTAATTATTCTGCTGTTAATTTATAGATGCCATAGATAGATATTATTTTATCTAAGAACTCATCTCGCAGGGGATATTTCTTACGAAAATAGCACAGACAACAAGTATTATTCATGAAATTGTTAGTCATTTGAACAAACATAATTGATAGATATGGTACTATTTTTAGTTCTTAAGTGGAATCATAAATTATCCTATATCCTTCTTCGATAGGTACCGTCCTCAACTTCAAATCGCAGGTTTTATATGAGGTAATAAGTATTACGTTACAGAAGTAAAAATTTTGGACTTGGGTCTACCGCTGTTAAAAAATCGGAAGCGAATAGTTTTCTCATTTTACTCACTTTATCTCTTCTATTAATTGACCACGCCATTTAGTGTGCCTTGAAGACCTATGTCAGGCTGCTGACTTGAATTTGGAAGACTTTGGTAGACTTTTGAAAATATACTCATTTAATTATAAATTTTTTCCAGAAGTCACTTTTTCGAAAATTTTCACTAATGAAAATCAAAAACATGATGATTAAAATTACGATAAACAATTGTTTAACATTAAGTTTTATTCTCTTATGCACATTACAGTGAACTAATTGAAAACATTATAAATTAGAATATTATAATAGAATAAAACGTTATAATTAAAAAAATTAAAAAACACATTGAAAAACAGTAAAATTATTAAAACGTTAGACAAAGAAAAGAATTTAAAACATTATAATAAAATAGATTACAACAGAGTTGTGGCAGAATACAAAAGCAAATGTTGTATTATGTAATTACTATAAATCAATCTATTTGATTGAGTTGATGCTACCGCTGAATATGTCGAGTCTATCTTTAGTTTTATTCTCTTAGGCACATTACAGTGAACTAATAGAAACCATTATAAATTAGAATATTCTAATAGAATAAAACATTATAATTTAAAAAATTAAAAAACACATTGAAAAACATTAAAATTATTAAACCATTAGACAAGAAATTTTTTAAAACATCATAATAAAATAGATTACAACAGAGCTGTGGCAGAATACAAAAGCAAATGCTGTATTATGTAATTATTATAAATCAATCTATTTGATTGAGTTGATGCTACCGCTGAATATGTCGAGTATATCTTGCAGTAGATTATACAGTACAGTACACATAAAATACACAGGAGAATACTTTAACACGTTAGTTCGAGGAGTAGGAAGATAAAGTGTTTCAGAGTTCCGGTTTGTTTTATTGTTATAAGAGGTGTATGAAAATTCAGTTGTCCCAAAAGAAGAGGGCAATCAAACATGTTAAACATAATTTTATAGAGAAAAATTATTAAGTGTACTATTCTTCTATTTTCCATACCTAATATACGAAGTCTTTCCAGCATAACATTTTTTCAATACCCTGTTATTGAATAGATATCATCTTTAATAAAATATAAATACTTAACAAAACGGCGCTGGATATTCTCAACATTGTTTACATAGATAACATATCCGGAGGGCATATTAGCGAGCGGTATTCCAATGTTGATCGTACAAATGAGTAGTACAACAGTTTCATAATGTCGATATTGCTGAACCTTTTGCAGTGTCTTATTACAAAGCCTAAGCTTTTTACCGCAAAGACAATAGTGAAATTAATATGTTCTTTGAAACCCAGACACTTATCAAAGAGAACTCCACGATCCTTTACTGTGTCTACCCTCTGCAATATTTGACCGTTTACATGATAATCTTACTTGACAATGTTATGAATTTTAGAAAAGGTGAATTTATTACATTTAGATATATTGAGTGGTAAGTGATTATCCATATTCAAGTTGTTCTGAAGATTTTTGTAGTCTTGTTCGCTTTCTGTTTATACAATATATTTTCAAGTCATCAGCATATAGGAGGCTCTCTACATTGAGATCAACTAATATATTGTTTATACAAACAACAAACATAAACGGGCCTAGTAAGGATCCCTGGGTAACGCCAGAAGTGGCCGAGGCGTCAAATGATCTGAAACCACGGTATCCACATATTGACACCCATTCTCTAGATATGAAGAGAAAAAATCTAATTGCGACACTGATAATCCAAATTTACTATATTTATTTAATACAATATCGTGATCCAGGTGATCGAATACCTCTGAAAAGTATGTGTAAATGGTATCAAATTGTTTGTTTGCATCAAGTTCTTTGGAAATGAAATGAATTGTGTAATACATGCGAGGTTATTCTCAGTAGATCTGCCAGGAACAAACCACGTGGGTTATGTCCAATTTGACCCTTTATGTGATTGGATAATATATGATCTGTTAATTATGACAATAATTCAATCAAATTAATGTGTACCGAATACAGATTAAAGAATAAAAATGTTATCTAACAAAATGTTATAGATATTTACACAACCGATAAAAATTAGCGTTTCCCATAACTGTGCCATTCGGCTTTCATATTTGTTTAAAAATTAGTATGTTGGTTGTTATTTATGAGTAATATATCTCAATACCTAGATATTCGCAAACAGTTTCTGGAATTTTTGCACAATAAATAAATTAAATAAAAATTCCTTGCAAACAAATATGCGTCGTACTAAAGAGATCCGCACAATTCGTCTCATAACAGAATACTTTTCTAGAAATAATTAAATGCTGATCATATAAATGCGCAGCTTTTAATAATCATAGAAAAGTAACTCAACTTAAATCAAGAAGATTACAAAGTATTAAAAACATTTGTAAATGTCAACGCTTGGGCGGGGTTGGTGGGTAGTATACCACAAAATCAGTTAAGCAGGTTTTTTAATGCTTATAATGCCTAATGTTTATAATCTGTAAATAAATGCCTAATGAATACCTTCAAAATCAAAATGATGAAAAATGATTGTGGCAGGGAATAAAAAATTTAAATTTAGCTTCATATTATAAAACAATATTAGCCAACTTCCTCCTACTTTACAAGATCCAGCTGCTATCAACAATTATTATATAAGTATATCTTTCGAAATTCTGGCCAATGTGATGAACCAATCCTGCATTATAGCAATAATAGATATAGTGACGAGCTCATTATAACTGCTTACGATCTAATGCTATAATATTAGTTTGTTTATGATTAAATTATGTCTCCTGGTTATCCTGAATCATATGACTCATCTATTCTTTCCTTTTATTTGGGATTTCTACCACATGTATTATTCTCTTCAAAAACAAATCACCTAGTCTAAAAAGTAGTGTCTTTCCGTTTTCAAAGCTTTTTTCGAAGAACTCTTATTTGTTGTGTATGTTAAATACACAGCTTTAAGATTCTGTTTATGTCATTTCCATAGATACTTACTACTTACGCATTTACCTTCATTTAATAAGATTATTGCTGATTCTTTAATTTTTCTTTTTTGTTATTTGCCTCTTTTGTTAAAATTTTGCCGAGTCCCAGGGAGCAGATTTCAAAAACTGTATTTACAATAGCACGTGCGAATGTGATAAATGTTATGTGGGTGAGTCATTCAGACCTTTCAGTGTGAGGTTGGATGAGCACAAGAATTACACTAGAAAGAATAAAATTCAGAAATCAAAGATTTGTGAACATGCTTGGGAAAACGAACATAGAATAAACTGGGACTCGGCAAAAATTTTAACAAAAGAGGCACATAACAAAAAAGAAAATTTAAAGAATCAGCAATAACCTTATTAAATGAAGATAAATGCGTATCGAATTGTTCTGTAGATATTTGTACAACCTGGCTACCAATGTTAGAAGAAGAACTTAACAAACTCAACATTATCTAAAATAAAATAACACCAGTTCTGTGTAAGTAGTCAGTATCTATGGAAATAACATAAACAGAATCATAAAACTGTGTATTTAACATACACAACAAATAAGAGTTCTTCGGAAAAGCTTTGAAAACGGAAAGGGACTACTTTCCGAAACGTCAGCAAAATACATTATTTCTGTGTTCATTTCGATTTATATTATTTGTAAGAAATAAACTCTGACTATTCCCTTGATGAAAACGTCACATTCGGGGAAGCTTTTTTCCAATAATTCTATTATTTTGTTGACTCGGTGATTTGTTTTTGAAGAGGATAATACATGTGGTAGAAAACTTAAACAAAAGGAAAGAATATTCGTAGAATGCCACAAATAATTTTCAGACAATATAACTCATCTAATAAATGTATGCTTAGAGAAAGGTTACTTTCCTATTAACTGGAAAGATTCCTTACTCTATCCAGTCCCTAAAGTAAAAAATCCTACAACTATTTAAGATTTGCGTCTCATCAGTCTTTTATCAACCGTATCCAAAATATTAGAGAAGATTATGTATAGTCAAATTGTTGATTATTTAAATTTACATAAAAAAAATTTCTTACATCAATCTGGCTTCTGACAATTGCTACGAGTTGAACGTACATAAACAAATAGATACGTTGGATCTTAATGATTATAAGATATTACGTAACGAAATCACTTGGGCTACTGTGGCGTAGCAGATATCGTAGGCAAACTTGACCTGGAAAGTGATGTACGTGCCTACGATAAAATTTCTCTAGCTCAGACTATCTCAGGGCGTTAAGCCCAAGCTTACATAAACTATGCAAAATTATTAGTTTACTTACTTAACAATTCGCTGAGGTTTTCCATATGTAGTGGTCGCAGACGAAATAATGACGCTTTCTTTAAAATTGAAATGCACTATATTAAGCAATTTACAAAATTGGTTCTCCAGAATATAACCTGGCGATGTTCACAAGGTGTGGCAAATTTCACGATTAATCAGTTACAACACATTCATAAAATGCCTCGTGTAGCTACACATCGGTTTACAATATGATCATGAATGGTCATAAATTCTGCCACAAAGGTTTGATTTAAAGAACCTCCTTAAATATATGTAAATATATGCATAAAATATTTAAATATGTACAGGTTAAAATGCCAAAAGTATGAATTTAAATCCAGCCGAACCACTGAAGGTGGTCCCCGGTAGGTAAAACAAATAACACAACACTTATTTAGGGTGGTACGATACCGAGTCCGGTGGAAGAACTGAAGCCCTGCAGAGATGCCTTCGGGACACAAGAAATGGACCCAAGGATGGGGTTGATCGTAGCCTCACCAGCCATGGAACCTTCCACTGTGTGTGGATGCCCCGTCCGTGGAACTCTCACTGACGTGTGTAGAAGCCCCGTCCGTAGAACCCTAAAGATATCACGATTTAATTCACAGTCAGAAATGCACGTGAAGCGTGCTTAATGTGAGAAATTCTGACATAACCTACAAACGAAACATAATTTACCTCACTGATGAGGGAACAATCCACCAAAACTCCTGGAAGCCACAGTCGGATAAATGGGGTCGAGTCCGCCTTTTGAGTTGACACTGTATTTCCACAGGAAAGCCTGCAAATTTGCGAAACACGTGGGTAGAGAACGGGCAAGATGGCGTGAAGAGGTTAGCTTACCTTGTGTAATTTAATATCCTGCTTCCGCAGATAAAATTTCCTCACAAACACAAAATATTCCGCTAAACGGAACAACAACAGATTGAGGAAATTTTCTTGAGTTGATTATTCTAAAATCCACGCGGATGCCTTGGATAAAATCAAGGTTCACAGAATAACCACTAATTACCCCCAATCACGCCAAGCCAACAAAAATGGTTCCCTTCCTGTCTTTCGCTCTCTGCTGTTCACGTGTCGCCCTCCCGTGGAGAATAGCGAAATGTGTGGTGGGTCGCATACGCTAGAGGTCCGTAACACAATATCACGACTGCACTCTTAATCTATGTGATAATATTATAAGGGCCTTAGATAAATGGAGGACAGTTGTATCAATATCACTTGATTTTTTCAAAGCATTTGATACTATTGATCACGCTTTAGTATGCGCGAAATTATTTTCTTATAGGTTTATTGAAGATGCTGTAGCTTTCTTTAAATCTACACCAATCAGTATCCGTCAATAGTTCTAGTCCTCAGCCCAATTAATATCATCAGGTGTTCCACAATGGTCCATTCTCGAACCTCTGTTGTTTGTTATTTATACAACCGATATTTTTGACCAAATTAATCACTCTCATTTGCAATTATATGCCGATGACACTGAACTCTTGTACGAGTTTAATCCATCGATTACCGTCCTAGCTAATACCTTATTAAATGACGACATAAATCTTATTTGCAGATATTCTACGGAGCATAATTTAAAAATTAATACAAACAAATCGGTAGCGCTATTAATTAGCTTTAAAAACCGCAGGGAGATTCTAAAAACGCAGCTTTCTCCGGTTATAGATGGCGGAAATATGACGTTTCCAGATTGCGCAAAAAATCTTGGTGTTTTCCCTATTTTCATAGAAATTTGCGATGTATTGAAGGACTAGACTGCTAGAATAAAATTTCTATATTCAAACAGGCATATTTTAAATTTCAAATGCGGAGAAAATGTGCGAATCACTTGTGTTGCCTGTTTTTAACTATTGCAATAAAGTGTACTACCCATGTCAGGTCAAACTTCAATAAATCGTTTACAAATTGTTCAAAACACATGTTGCCACTTCATTTTCAATCTACGAAAATATGACTATGTATCGAAAAAACTTATGCAATTGAGATGGTTAAATATGGACAATATAGTAAAATTACAGTATCTTATATTTTTGTACCACTTATTCCATTCGTTAAGTCCTCTGCACCTTAGAGAAAAACTTATCTGCAGAAATGTCATGCATAACCATAATATTAGGCATCAATATACACTCACAATGCCTCACCACGGCAAATAAATTTTATTTGCCGTGGTCTCACCACTCGACTGCTCTTTTCCAACAAAGTTTCACTTACCCAATATGAGTTTAAGCCTTTATGCCTTTCGTCGCTAAATGAAGCATTAAATGTATGTATCCTTATCCATATACAATTTTTCAATGTATTTTAAATTACAATTTAGTGGATAACATTTAAAATAATCGGATATACTACGACTGTTGATTACTTGTAGAATAGGTTAAGTGTAAGAATAGCCACTTGGCTAAACTTCGCCTGATATATGAACACATAAATGTCTAAGTATATATTATTTAAACAATCTAAATTGAACGAAATTAGTCACGTTCTCATATAAGGAATAAAATAGTTATATTTTTCTTTTGCTTCCTCGTCTCCTTAACCTTAATGTGATGAAAGAACTACGTTATCCAAACAAAGGAACTTAACGTTCTATTTTATTAATCATTAGCATAGAAAGTGTACATTATTTTACGACACATTTATTAGTGTACGTTATATTTTTGTATGATTTTACAGGTAATAAGGTCGACAATGTACGAGCCAGTCATGGATCGATGCGTAACGACAACAATCACTAAACCAACAACAACTTACCCAAATGGCGACTGTGCTTTGAATGGCTACAAGGAAAGGAAAGACTTATCTCCTCCAGAGAAACCTCCTCGAAGGTATAGTCGAGCTCATAGGCAACTAGTTCGGCAAGAGTCATGCGAAGGTGAGTTGGAAACGACCGAAATATCAACTAGTGTGGTATTGATTTTTTAATAATAACTTGAATGTTCTGTTTTACTATTACGTATATTCATTCATTCTAGTATAGCGTCTATTACAAGCATAAATTTCAGAAACCATATGGAATATAGATTTTATAATTAGAGAAAGAGTCTTTTATTCGCCCACGGAAAGAACGACTATTGAAATAATGCGAAAACACTGTATTGTTAGGAAATGTAATGTTGTCAGATGTCCTAAAATAATTTCCTTGGGAATATTTTATACATACAGGGTTGTACAGCTAAACCCTCTCAGACTTAGGACTTGTCTCAGGTAGTTATAAGCAGTTGCCAAACTTAAGACAAAGGTATTTTAAAAATTATAAAATGTGAAATCTACTTTAAGTAAAGTAACTAAATTTTAATTAACAAACACTTTCAATTATAAAGAAAAGCTTCATACAGAGATGAGATCATATCTTCACTTATGGTTGCAACGGCTTCCACAATTTTTTGTTTTAATAAATCTGCACCGTTCTCGACATCGTTTGAGTATTCTTTATGTTTCAAATACCCATATATGAATTAATCTAACGGAGTTAGATCTGGCGACTGGGCTGGCCAAGCCATAAAAGTATGCTAATATATTTTGTGATAAATTTGCACTACTAATCGACGATTTACTGATTGGCATTGCAGTTTTGTAGTGCAGAACGTTATCAAAAGTTATTGCAAACCGTTCAAAAGAACTCAGGTATATCTGAACATTTTTAAAATGCATGCCATTGCAATATGTTGTAGGTAATAAAAACAAAAGATAATACTAAAAATTGGCATGCAGTTTCAATGTGTACTAAAGTGTTTTGGATCCTAAAAAATTATTGAGAATTTTTAAATACACCTTTCCAAGCGCTCCTTATATCTCCTATACCTGTATTATATGGAAGGAAGAGGTGTAATATAAAAGAAATAATTAAGTGACTTATATAAAAACTTATTGATAGAAGCTTGCAGAAACAACAACAACAATAATAATAGTAGACTAAGGGAATTAATTGACTCAAACAATTATTTGGTAGGTTTTAATAAGTCATATTTAAAAAATATTTTATACCAAAATATAATAATTTATTTTTATTCAGCGTCCAATTCCATAAGCATGTCTTCGGTAGTATCATCTTCAATATCACAACCGTCATCCTCCGGAATATTTTCATCATACCTATCGTCATCGTAATCGAATAGTTGATCTGCTTCGTCGGCTTCGCCGTCATCATCTTCCTCATCGTCATCCTCTACGTTACTCTCTTCCTAAGTCGATAGAATCTATAAATACAATACGGCATTTTCTTAGCAAATCAACGAAATAAGAAATTTGTGCGGGCCGAGCGTAGGTGCGTCTTTACTATGTACATATTTCGATATGCGATGTAAAGCAACGTTAGGCGCGATTAGCAGTTGGATGGGTGACCGTCCCAACGAAAACCGCGTCATCGCCTCACACGTCTTCCAGCGGCTTGTATATCAGTGTATGTGCGGAAGCTATACAACTTTAGGCGAGGGTTGTATAGGGATATACCATCCTTCGGAGGGGATGTAAAGCCGTCGGTCCCTTGTCTATTAAATGTTAGGCAAGTAAAAGATTCTTACTCTTCTTAAGGGAAGAGAGCTTCTATTGCTTAGGATATGCTGATGATCTAGCAATAGTCGTTAAGGGGCGATTCGCGAATATAATAACGGAGCGTTCGCAAAGAGCCCTAAATATTGTCGACAAATGGTGTTGCAAGGAAGAACTTTCTATTAATCTCCACAAAACCATAGTAGTCAATTTTACACGGAGAAGAGCACTGCAAGGCCTAAAGCCCCTAAGGCTCAACGGAGTGGAAATTCCATTTGCCTGTGAGGCAAAATATTTAGGAGTCATATTTGACCAAAAATTAACATAGAACTCTCACATCCAAAAAGTCACACAGAAAGCCACAATCGCCCTGGGAAGGTGTAGGCAAATGTGTGGAAAAAACTGGGGGTTAAATCCCAAAATGAGCCTGTGGTTATACACCAGGGTAGTAAGACCCATGATAACCTATGGATCAGTGGTATGGTGGACTAAACCGGTGCAGTCGGGAGCAATAAGGCTGTTAAGTGGCGTACAAAGGCTTGCTTGCCTGTGCGCCACGGGGGCTATAAAAACTGCTCCTATGGCTGCACTTGAGGTCCTCTTGCACCTGACACCCTTACACGTATTCATACAACGCGAAGCTCGATCAGTGGTGCACAGGTTAATGCCAGGCCAAACGCCAATTAGCCAGCAACACGGGACGGAGTACCAGAAGTTATACTAGGAGATGAGGGCAGATCCCATTTTAGGCATGCCCACAGATGTAGTGGTCCCAAGGTATAACTTCAACAAGAACTTTCAGACTGTTATACCAGACAGGGAGGATTGGAAAAACGGTCCTCCCATAACAGCACAAACAGTCTGGTACACTGACGGGTCCAAGACAGAACAAGGAGTCGGAGCCGGGATTTACGGGACAAGGTCAAAAGCCAATATCCCGATAAGTCTAGGGAAATACGTAACGGTGTTTCAGGCTGAAGTGATCGCCATACACTGTTGCGCAAGAGAGATAATAGAATAAGGCATTGTTAACCAGTCGATTGCCATTTTCTCTGATAGCCAAGCGGCAATAAAAGCAATCAGTTCCATGCAAATCAACTCAAGATTGGTGTGGGACTGCTTGACGACCCTTACAGAGCTGGGAAGCCAGAACAAAGTGACCCTAGTATGGGTACCAGGACCCGAGGGACACTGAGGAAACGAAAAAGCTGACCAACTGGCCAAGGAAGGCGCACTTGAAGCCCCAATAGGACCCGAGCCCTTTTGTGGCGTGGCAAAGCCATGCATACAGCAGCCATTAAGGAATGGGTGCAAAATAAATCTCTGGAATGGTGGAGGAATCTCCCAAGACAGAGACAGGCCAAGGAGTTCATTAAAGAACGTTCGGCCAAATTTACGGAAGACCTACTAAGCCAGAATAGGAAGGCCATCAGAGTAATAGTAGGCCTTCTAACTGGCCACTGCCGGCTCAATAGACACATGAGTCTAATGGGCCTGGCAGAGGACGCGACATGCAGTTTCTGCCAAGAGGAAGAGGAAACCTCAGTTCAAGTATTGTGCCACTGTGAAGGCCTGGTGAGGCTGAGATTCCAAGTACTCGGAGAAGAAAACCAAGGGCGAACAGCTATACAAAAGGGCATTTATCAAAGCTGTGGAGTCTAGTACAAAAGACAAAGCTGGATGAGGTACTATAAGGAAGACATTCTGGGAGCATCACAATAGACCTGAAAAGGTCGCGGTGGTAAAGGCTAAACAACCAGCTTCTTTGTTAATCTAATCTAATCTAAGGGAAGAGGTTCGGCAAAATTCCTGGTTGGGGGTAGCTCATCTACAGGCGTCGGTTTTAGGCCTCAGTAGCGGAAATAGGCCGACGTTAAATAAATGTGTAAAAAAGAAGAATTTTATATTAACAAAATGATTGATAATGAAATTAAATAATTTATTTAATTAATTAAAGAACAATAGTGAAAAAAATAGTGCGATTAATAGAAAATGCTTATTTTTTATTAGTTATGCTTCAGATTTTAACCTTGAAATTAAGAATTTTAGAGTTTGTATTATTATTTTAATGTGCATCATTTTACCTTGCTCCGCACTTTTCTCGCATATTACATCCATCGCACTCTCGGTATCGCGTCACCTTCAAACCATTTACGTGAAATGAATTCTTCATGGTTAATACACCATCCACAGTTCAGAGGATTCAAATTGTTCGAATTTGACTTGTGGGCGTTATTCCACAGCGATGCTATGTAAATACAAACACTGAAAAAACTTATTAGCCACCAAATTTGAAATAAGCCCTTTCGCTCGCTTTCCCCGCGCTCAGCTCTTTTCCTTTAATAACATTCTGCACTAGAAAACTGCATGTCAAGCAGTAAGTCGTCGTTTGGCACTGCAAATTTATCATAAAACGTAATTAGCATGCATTTTAAAATCGTTCAGAGATGCCTAAAATTTTTTCACGGTTTGCAATAACTTTTGATAACGTTCTGCACTACAAAACTGCATGCCAATCGGTAAATCGTTGTTTGATGATACAAATTATTCATAAAACTGATTAACGTAGGTACGTTTTAAATTCGTTCGGAGAGACCCGAATTTTTTGCATTTTGATGGATAACTTTTAATAACGTTCTTTATTATAAAACCGCATGGCAATTGGTAAATCGTCGTTTGGCGGTGCAGATTTATGATAAAACATATCGGCATATGTTCGTTCGGAGATACGAAAATATTCTACGATTTAATTTGCGCACCAAAATTTGTTGTGCGCGCGGAAACTGCATGCCAATAAGTTTCCGCTGGATTTCTTTCACGGTTTTTCATCTGGCACTATTGGCAACGATTTTAAAATCGTTCACAGACATCGATTTTCCATGCAAACGGAAAATCGACTTGCACGCCCTTCTGCACGCGACGACTGCCTAAAATTTGCCTTTCTGGCATATTCATGGTAACTACATGCATATATATGACTGGCATGCATTTTAAAAACTTTGCACCTGACTGGTCATGTACTGCCGGTCTAATATGCAAAACTTAAATATTTTGGTTTTAATAATGTATCAGTATGTTTAATTAAGTCTTACGTAACACTCAGATCTCAACGAATTTCACTTAACGACACATTTTCTTCAAGGTTAGATATATCATCAGGAGTACCCCAGCGATCAGTTTTGGGCTCCCTCATATTCATTATCTGACATTTTAGCCTCTATTAAACATTGCAGAGTACAAGCTTATGTTGGTGCTACTCAGATGTATATGCACTTTAATCATGCAAGTCAAGCTGAAGACCTCTGAAAATATCAACAATGATTATGATTTAGCTACCATTAATAAAATGTCTGGTGAACATAACTTTAAGGTTATGTTCTAACAAATCTTGTATTGTTGCATTTGGAAAGAAAAGCAAAATTAATCTCTTAAAGGACAATTCAAATACTAAAATTGAAGCATAATGCACAGGTGCATGTGTAAACTAAATATTTTAAATTCATAAAAATCAGTCGCAAAATAACGGAGATTTGACAATGTAAATTATCGGGCAGATTTAACCTACATCTATATGGGAAGGTTTGTATGAGTTGTTTCGGGCCGGTAATGGGTTTATGAAAATCACATTTTTTTCTATTTTTTCTTTGAAAACTATGCTTTAACTCTCCCAACAGCATTACAATCTTCAGAATTAGTCTGAATACTTTGATCAGTTTATGGAATTCAATGACATCAAAACCAACCGTATTTGATGAATCCTTTCCCCAAGAAAATGTGGTCTTTACGATTGTATGTATGCAGAGAGATTGACAAATTTACTTTCGTAAACTAAGTAAATGTTTATTTAGGTACGCAGAATTCCATTTGTTTTTGTTATCTCATTATTGTTTAATATTGTGTAATAACAATACAATACGTTGCCCTCTATGTCTACGCAATAAGCAAGTCATACTATCTTATCTAATGTAAGTGTAGTTGGTTAGCTAACTAAAAATTTCATTATAAATATTTATCATGCCATATCAGATTATAGATAGTAGTTAAGAACAATAGTGGATTTTCACCCATTTGCACTTAATCAACAAATTCTACACTATTGACGTACCAATTAAAAGTCAATTATCAATTACATTATGTTTTGTATTATTAGGAAACATTATGCCTATTTTTACTGCACTAAAAGCAAAACGTTAATTTTGTTTTTTTTTTTTAATCATATGTATTGTTATTGTGAACCAATGCTACTGGAGTAAGATCAATCAATTAAATACAATATTTTGATATTTGAATAAAATAAGAAATAGTGTTTCTAATGGAGCAAAAGCAAAAACAATACGGATGAATTTTCTGCAAACGGTACGTTCGAGATACTAGATTGAGACAGCAAACCAAACAAGTTGCAGAAAGTTTCATGAAAATTCATTCATTATAACAAGAGTCTTCAAGGAAATTCTAAATTGATTCTACTAAATATCTGCAGATTACCATGAACAAAGCAATGCAGTAGAGATACCCCCATTGTTTCCGGCCGTTTAGAATTAAACAGACCGCAATCGATCAAATAGAACTAGCTTCGGTTTTTCAGCAATTAAGATTAATATATAATACTGTTATGTGCCGTCCTCTTACGGAGAGAGGTATAATCTCTGGTAGCAGAGTGAAGTGAAAGGAGGTCTGCCTGGTTGGCTACCGGCAAACGGCGCCACCTCTGGGCCAACTGGTGAACTGCCATTACCATGGATGTGTAGAAAAGGGTAGAAAATATCTGGAATGACAAATTAAAAGGATTGAGAAGTTATCTAGAACGGTCTGCAATAAATCGAGAAAGAACGCCACGGATATATAAGAAGCCAACGCACGGGGTGAGATATATTTTTTTCCCAGTGTTGGCTTTGGATATACTCCTTTAGCCAAGAGACTCTAACAAATAACGGAATTGATCCAAAAGGAAAAAAAGTAAACATGCGTGGATATATATAAGCCCTCCTAACTTATTAATTATTAATAAAATACGGATTAAGGATCAAGACAAGGAACACTCGTTTCACATTCCATCATGATGACTTCTGATAAACGCACATGAAATAGACCACGGATCAAATTTTTAATAAACAAAGGTTAAAAGGAATCACAGAGGAGACAAATACTTAAAATACTAACATCGCAAGTTTTATTATTTGATTCTTATATCTGTATATTACAATTTTTGAGAAATTCCATGATAATAAAATATATATCCTTAGTTTTAAAACTCAAAATATAATTTACACTTAGTGGCATAACAAGTTTTTTCTTTAATAATTTTTTTAACAAAGATATTAATTTCCCGTTCGTATTTGGGGCAACCCAGAAAAATATGACTAATATCTCCCGGGCACTTATATTCACAAAGGTCATTTTCTTTAATACCGATTTTTGCGAGATGAGAAGGAAATCTTCCGTGATTAAAATGTAATGTGTAGTGTAAGTATTTCTTTTTATTTCTCCATTATCGTAAAGTCTTCTTGCTATAATTCGTGGGTTCGATAAAAAGTAATTTGTTGGATGAACAGAAAATATCTTTTTATAGTATGCATCCTATTCTATATCAATGTAAGGTATCAAGTAAATTTTATGGTTGTAATCATCAATTGCTGTCTTTGCAAGTGAATATACTTTTTCATTATTAGACAAACCAGAGTGGGCTTTAACCCACATAAAAGTTATCTTGTAACCCAGACGAGTGAGCCTTACATGCAATTTCAAAATTTCCGCAAGTAAAGCAGAGCTATTAGCATCTATGTGATTAAGGCCATTAAGCACGCTTAGGGAATAAGATATAATCATAAACTTACGACAATCTGTTTTCAGATAACAGTATTCTAAAGCTTTAAGAATAGCTGTAGCCTCTGCTGTGAAAATAGAAGATTGATTTGGAAGCCTATATTTGACTGATGTTTCAAGATCAGGGATGTAAATAGCGCAACCTGTACCATTCTTCTTTTTTGATCCATCTGTATAAATTTGCATTTCGTCCACGTATCGTTCAATGACATCTTTAAATATAATTCATTGTCGGTAAAAGGCGGTAACGACCAACGGGGCAACACAAATATCTTTAAAACCATTTACAGTGTATAAAGAGAGCACTTTACTTTTTAAGACCACATCATCATAGGAAGAAGTATTACTAAAAGCCTCCGCTAAAGGGGGAGACTTTTTCTTAATCCAACAAATATATTTTACATGTGATAAAGAACAGTGAATAAACTAGTACAGTGACAATTAGTAATTAAGTTATAGTTAGTGAATAATTATAAGGACTTATTATTGTAATTTAGTGAGTAATAAATCAGTGGTTAGTGAAAATTCTCGTTGCAATTTTTTGGACCTACGCTTGGAAATATTTACTGGAGGGTGTAAACATGTAACAATACTTATAAGCTCTATTTTTTACCATTCACATATCTAGACTTGAACTCTGATCTGATTTAATGTTTCTGGAGACCAGTAGCTCCAATAGATAAAATTGGTCTCTGGTAGATCCACCTCGATCTCATGATCCCATATCCTGAATTTATTTTTAATTTTCAAAACCTTTTTGATAAGACGTAAGATTAACCTAAACACAATTTTCCTTGGCAACAATCTGACGAGACATTTGTAAAGGGCGTTTTAGGTACAAGTTCAAATATGAAAAAATATTTGTTTGAGACGCTTTCATAAAATTACCTCAATTTTGGTGGGGGGAAGGGATTCATCGAAATATTTTTAGGCCGTCCCTGAAGTCGCCCCAAGTGGTTTGGCGAGAAATTTAAAAAATAACTTATCGATACTTCCGAAATGTTACAATTCCCCGTATTAAAAATTTTTTTTTAAACATTTCAAGACTACGCCCTGTAAATCTTTGAGTTTGATTTCATTTGTACTTAATTATCTGAGTACTTTATTTTTAAATTTTATTTTTTAATGTCCGTGTATAAGCCTAAAGCTTCACCCTGTATATCACTTCTTGAAATAACACTTTATGTTAAAACGAAATTAAAATATTTATTTAATCAAAATTAAGTCAGAGTTCGTAAAACTTTTAACGTAATTACCAATTCTAAACTGTTGTAAAATGGTAACATTTCGACAAAAGAAATTCCTACTTCGGAAAAAATTTATTTAAGTTGTAAATTATATAGAATGCCTGAAAAAAATGCACTTATATTAAAGCGCGCGGGCAAATTGGTTTAAGACTTTTTTACTTGGTTGATTCGGCGCTGGATTTACACTAGGTACACTCGGGGCACAGGCCCAGGGCGGCAGATTTTTAGGGGCGTCAAAATTTCAAACATAACATACAGAATTTTTTTAAGCTACAGTAAATTATTTCAAAAGCGTGATCGTTTCGGAAATGATCATGAATGGGAAAATATGAGATACACGTTCTCAACATTATGAATGTGTAAAATTTAGAATACTGCAGTTTTATTTATCAATAATCAATTAACTTACATCGTCCCCGATTTCACTCGTTTTCAAGAATAAGTATAATGAGTATATCTGTTATATCAATCTGTGAAAGCTTTTGACACAATTATAACCTTTTCGATTTCCCCGCGCCTATTTTAAATTTGAATTGTGCGCTGTAATATGCAAACAACACTGTTTGCATCGCCCTCTTACGCTCCCAGCTGCAGCCGTGCTGTCAGTTCTGCCAGCTGTACTTTTCTTCGCGGTTAAGCGGAAATTTTTCCACAAATGTTACTTTTTCACAACAATTGACCTAGATTATTTCTCTTTGATTTAGCCTAATTAGTGTAATTAGACGTGAGTGACGGGCGCAAAAGGTTGAGCGGCGCTGCGTATAAAGGGCGCGCTTTAGACAAAAGTAATAAAGAGAAGGAAATTCTGTGCAAAACTCCTAAACTATATACATTTTTCACGAAGAAAGACGGTACAGAAGAAAAGCCTGAGATAAGAAAGTATGTACAACAATCTTGCTAATTTCCGCATTGTGTAAAAGTGGGATATCTTTTATAAATATGTGCATATACTATGCATTACAATTATTAGGTTATAAAAAATATTTTGTATTTGTACCTGTACAAATACAAAATATGCATCATCACAACCTGTTGTGATGATGCATGTTCAACATCAACTTTGAAGAATTTGTCAGCAACTCACAAAACTACTGAAAATTGTGCGAGTTATGCAGTTTTAAGCCAAATCAGTTCGAGTCAATATGGTGAGATGAAAATTATTCAGAATAGATATATAGAATTAAATAGTGCAAATATAAAGTAACCGTATTGGTCTCCGCCGAATTCTGTATCCGCAGAAACTAACGCAAAGGATCTAATTGGTTTTTCACAGATTAAAAACAGAACTAAATAAAAAAGATATCAAACACATATTTCTAGTAACATTTATTAGGACTCTTTCATTTAAAATAAAAACATATGACACGCTACATTTTAAAAAAAATTACATATATACTGAATTTATTCGAAGCATCTCGCGTGAGTGTCCTAAGACCAATGTAGTTTAGTTACCCTTGATAAATTAAAGTTTTTGCATTAAACAAACTAAATGTTGCAGATTATCTCATTATCAATACTGCCTTATGGGCAAATACGAGTATTCGTATAACTTCTCATAGATTCATCGAAACTTTTTTTTCTATAACTAGAAAAAATGCATATAGTTGGCAAATGATTCTTTAAATTTTCATTTCCAGATGACATCGATGCTAGCAAAAATTTATCCGATGATCCATCCCTTCTTCAACGTAATGATAAAACCTTGATTTCGTCTACGAGTCATGATGCATTTATTATTAAGAAGACTTCTTTACTGCCTCCGAAAAAACACAAAAGTTGAGTCTAGAAAGACTGTAATAGATGATGACCCGAGAAAATGGATTATAAACGACTTTCATAGAGATTATGTAGCAATTCATGGGTGCAAATAAAATAGAAACCTAGATTTTTCCGGTACAGAATGAGTTTATAGCGATGGAAAATCCCGATGGTTAACACATGCATTATTTGACAGAAAACTTCTTAATGGTGAGAAGGCTCCACGACAATGGCTCATTTACTCAATAGGGTTTTCCCACTAATTTTATTTTAACAATTTGTGTCGTGAAAATGATATAATAAAACATTTTATTAATTTACAACAATTTACTTTTCTAATAAGAATTATGTCCAAGAAAATATCGTTAAAACAACTTGCTGATAATTTCACTGCTTTTTAAAACGGGCATTTTTACGCGCCAGAATTACGTATCTACCCGGAAAACCAATGAGATTATGAATATAATTAGTTTGTAATAGATTCCAAGTGTGTGTTAAAGAAAGCTTTCCTCTGAAACTTCTCAGAATTTCAATTTGTAATGCTTGTACTGTTATTGGTCTAAAGCAGTGGACGTGTAAATATTGGCCAACCAGAATCCAGATAAATGCCGCACAAGTTATTCGTGAAAGCGTCGGACGTTAATATTTTGTACTGTAATTTAGGTTTAACCTACACCGACATTACATATCAGATGACTAACCTAAAACGTCAAATTTATATTTTTATGTTTGTATTCTTTGGAGTGAAAATATTATTTTATCAGTTTCTGGTTTATGTTTTATTAATTCTACAATCAAAATGGAATCAAGTGGAAGAAGGATATGTTAAAGGTGCCGCTGATATTTTACCTAAAGTAGAAAAGTGCTGAGTGCTGTCAATAAATAGAGGTTATGTTATGTTAACAGAGACCAAGATTAATAAACAATCTTGAACAGAGACAACCTCTGTGATTGGATTTCAGGGTGTTGACGTCACAACGCGCCAATTTATGGCTGTTTAAAATGAACCCAATATTTTTCAAACTTGAAGTTTTTCTTTTGTTACTATTAGTAAAATTAATAAGATAATAAATATGCCATAAATCATTTTTTTACGTGAGTTAAGTATTTCAGCAATAATTCTTTTTTCTGGGAAAACCCTATTAGCAAGAAGTCTGTATTCTGTGCTGCATGCCTTCTATTTGATGCAGACAGTTAGTTCAGTGGGATGTCAGGTTTTAATGATTGGAAACACGCAGGTGTTCGTATTACTGAGCATGAGAACTCAAAAAATCACAAAAGAAGTATGTTAGCTCTCAAACAAAGATCAGACATTGACAACAGAATAGACCATGGCCTAATTGTTCTATTTAACGAAGAAATTTCATATTGGAAGAACGTTTCAAGAAGAGTAGTCGCTGCTACGAAAGCCTTAGCCTCATGTGTGCTATCATTTCGAGGAAGTGACGAGAAATTCGGCTCTACAAATAACGGAATTTTTTTATGTTAATGGGATTTCTCTCATCGTTTGATCCATTCTTAGAAGAACACATAAGAAGATTTAGGAACAAAGGATCTGGAAGTACGAGCTACCTATCAAAAACAATCTATGAAGAATTTATTCAACTTTTATCTGATGAAGTATCATCCGTCATAATTGAAGAGGTCAAAACAGCAAAGTATTTCGCCATAATAGTAGACTCAACACCGGATATATCGCACGTTGACCAACTTTTATTCATCCTAAGATATGTACAAAAAGACGGAATACCTGTTGAACGGTTTCTTATGTTTATTGAAAACACTGGACACAAAGCTCAAGATTCGTTTATTGCTATGATATCTGTTCTCGAGCGCCTTGATCTTGATATTGCAGATTGTCGGGTCAGGTCTACGATAACGCAAGCAATGTATCAGTAACTTATTCAGGTTTACAGGCGAGGCTGAAAGAAATCAACAATCTGCAGAATATGCTCCTTGTGCTGGTCATTCGTTGAATTTGGTTGGAGTCCACGCAGTAGAAAGCTTCGACCTTCAACACAGTCCAAACTTTGTACAATTTTTTCACTGCATCTACACACTGCTGGAAAATTCTACAGTCACGTGCTGACACAAAAATTGCATTGAAATCTTTTTCTGCAACACGATGGTCAACTCGTCACGATGCAGTTCATACGCTCAACCAACACTACGGTAAAATAATCAAAACATTGATCATTGAAAAAGATATTACAGAAAATGCGATCACAAGGCAAGAAGCAAAAGCGACTTGAAACAGCACTCATGAATATCCTTTAATATTTTTTACTTTCAAGATTTGATGCTATTAGCCAAAGATTGCAGAAACGGCATATCAACATAGCTGAAGTGATCGATGACTATCGCGGACTTATCAAAGTGGTAGCTGATACACGGATGAAATTTGAATTTTACGAAAATGCAGCTTTGTAAATCTCAGAGACTCAAGAATATCGGATAACCGTTTCTAGAAAAAGGAGGAGAAAGTTACGGGCTGATGAATCACGAGATGGAGAAGTTCAATTATCGGGGAGAGATCATTTTCGGGTGAACACTTTCAATATCAGCCTTGACAATCTCGACTCTGAATTGCGTAAAAGATGCCTGGCATATGAAGAGATTCATGAAAAATTTTCAGTCATCACGGAATTCGGCAATCTGAATTACAGGGAAATTCGTCAAGTCGCAACATTTGAGAAACATTTCTTCCTCAGACCTTGAATTTTCATTGGACGACGAATTAGTGCACTTTCACGCGTATTGCTCCGAGAAAAAGATGGGATGAAATTCACCGTTGGACTTTCTGAGACTCTTGCACGCAAAGGACTTATAGACAGAGTTCCCTAACGTCGAGATAGCATAACGAATATTCATCACATTAGCTTTGACCAACTGCAGCGCAGAACGTTCATTTTCATGTTTGAAAAGGGTCAAGAAATATGTACATTAATCAATCAATTTGCAAAACAAAACGTCAGACGCGTTTGCATTTAAAAAGATGTATCACAACGCATAATTCCACTATTTCGTACAATATATAATGATATAATACAAAAAAATTTATCACGTTTAGCAATCCTTTAGCAATTATCTTGTTTGCCAATATCCAATATATAATGTTGTACACAATTAAAAATCTTATTCGTGTGATCATTCTCTCATAATAAAATTATTACTGACTACACATACATTTATTTCATTCATTAGTTATAAAATCAACGATTTTACGTATACGAAAATGGGGCGGCATTTTTCACAGTGCCCCAGTGCGGGACTTGGGGCAAAGACGGCCCTGGGTTGATTCAAGGGAATAATTGATTATATCTTTTTTCTTTTAATTTGGTTGAGTCAAGGAACCAGTCACAGCGACTCGGTTGCAGGGAAGATATCATTAAAATTGAAGCGGATAAGCTTGACTAGACAGATGGCACTAATTTTATTATTTTTAGTAGCCGAAAGAGTTACTAGTATATTACTTGTAATTTACTACTAAAACGTACGGATATATATATATATATATATATATATATAACGCTTGATAAAACATTGGAACTAAACTTAGCCTGAGCCTGTCGTGCTCGGCTTTTTATATGGTTCATCATGGACTTAACGTGCAGAGGTCTGGAAAGGACTGGAAAAGATCCCCGTCCATTCCGTGCGGGCTCGATGCGCAATATTGCATCAGACAATGCAAGGAAATTAATGGGAAATTGTTTGACATATGAACGAACTTCGAATCGAAAGATATGAAATTGTGCCGACAGGTCCACGGTGAACGAATGGAAGTAAGTTTCAACAATAATGGGGGACGGTAATACCGGTACTCTATAGAAGGATATGAATGGAGATTGATTGTATTTTGATATTAAAGATGTAAAATTGAATGAAAGTCGAATTGGAAGTGAAATATTAATCGATAGAAAATTAATGAAAACGAATGGAAATGTAGTTTTGATGTCTTTGAAGTTCATTTGGGGCGGTATTTTTTAGAAAGTTATTTTGTAACGTTAGAGCCGTAAAATTGGTAATTTGAATATTTCAAGGTATTTGTTGATGGATTGGGGTTATTTGAGAATTATCGATGAATCGTAAATTTTTTCAAAAATTGTTCTTGAAAATTTATCGTATATAATATCATGTGCTTAAAATTTTATAGATATTTTTTAAATCACGAGCGCTTTAGCGCGCAAACTTTTCGGATATTTAATTCTAACCTTATCGAGAGCCCGCATCTCAAATATTATTTCTTTATAAATTATTTCTTCTATTCAGTGTTTTTTAATCTAATTTGCGTGTACTACTCACAAAACGCCAATACTACTTCAGATACTTTCTTGGCATTTTTTGTGTTTACTGACCTTTTTCTTTCAATATCCTTATTTATTTCACTTAACTGTGTATTCCCAAACCGATTCATATTTGGTTAAAGTGTATTATTATTACTATTTTCATACAACAATATTTGAAGTCAGAAGACGTTCACGACGAAATGTCAAAGTAATGTATTAAGTGACGGTTTCCATAACAACCAAATCATAAGACATAAAAATACACTATTTTATCGCGATAATATTGCATGTTGGTGTTTTATCGATATAATACTGCTGTCATTGATCCAAATTTTAAAATTGTAGTAGTTTCATAGGTTAATAGTTTCTGAGTGAAATAATCAAATTAGTAATTAATCACTTTTTTATTATATTCTGACTGGTTGAACTGAATGATTGAATTATTTTGCAAATTGTAAGACTTTTAATTTTTTTTCTGTCCATCATAAGTGAAAGGTACTATAACAATATACAAGTCATTCGGCCAAGTACTAACCGCACTTAACTTCACTTTACATTACATGTCGAAATATGAATTGAACACTACTTTATTATCATTAAAAGTGATAAATCCTAAAGCCAGCCCTGTATAAATTGGTGTTAACATTTATTCGACCTTCAATTATTTAAAAAAAAGATTTATACAATCGGATGCATTATAATACTGAGTTGCAACTTTGATTTATAGCAAAATTACCTGTGATTAGAAAATCTTTGTTAATGTGTTATATAATATCCCTATTTATAAACAATTTTCCATTACCACAATGATGCTTCTCAACACCAATTGAAAATACGTTGATAACAATGGCACCACAGTTTTATTTGTTCCGTTAGTTACAACGTACAGCTGTGGCGAATAAGGAAACCTTTACCTTCTATAAATGCTAAGTAGGTACCGCAATATCCTAAACTAACGCGTAGTACCTCAATGTTTATATTTTTTGCGAAACATTCCCTATAAAACAATTAACCACGTAACGAAATTTGCTTTATTCGTTTAATCAATTCAACAATATAGCGGTAGAGAAACCGATAAAAACTCGCATTGTTTATAATGCGGGGGAGATAGGGGCGATTCATTTAATGCTGATTATATAAAAAGTATTTTTCGCGTCACTCATACAAAATCAAAATAATTAATATAAGATTATTCTACTCCACCCCATTTAATTTCAAGTATACCTACGTAGTATACAGGCTGTCCATTTTATCAAGGCACTCGATAATATCTCACTTAATATCGGTCGTAGAAAAAAAATATTTTTAAGAAAATTGTGCCGATTTATATAACCTACAAAATGGTTTAAAGACATTTGAAATCCATGGCCTACTTTAAGAGTTATGGCGGAAAATATCGAAAATGCGGAAAACGTCTAGGCCAAATATCTCCGTTATTTGAAGAGATGCGAGAAAAATTCTAAGGCAAAATTTTTTTGCAAAACAGAGTATTTCAACGAGGTTTTATCTAATTTTTTTCAATACCGCTGTATTTTGAGATTTACTCTTCAGGCTGTTGAAAAAATTATTTTGAAACGGGCGGGAAATGGCTCTATTAAATAGAGTATTTTCCTCCCTTTTCAACGATATATCACATGCCATATTTATTCATTGGTACTACGTTAGTAATTATAAAAACATTATTTTAAAACCAATAATTTTTTTTTAACAAGCATTATACTTGCCGTGGAGAAGTATGATTAAATAAAACGATAAAATAATTAAATAAATTGTTCAAATCTTTGCTATAATAAAACATTAACACAATTAAGAAGAATAAAGTAAATTCACGTAACAAAAACAAATTAATATTAAAAAGAATATAGCACACAGAACATTAATATTTATCTAATCCTCAAAACAATTTTTAAGATATCATATCAAGTATTCAAAGTGTCCACCGTGATTTCTTATGCACAATCGAGCGCGGCGAGGCACTGCATTTAAAACATTACTCAGCATTTCGGGGGTAACTGTAATGCATGCCTGTTGAATTCGAGCTTTTAGGTCCTCTACATTTTGCGGTGTCATCGAAAACACCTTATCGTTAATTACCCCCATAGAAAAAAATGCATTGGGGTTACATCTGGAGACCGAGGGGGCCATCGAATAAATCCATTGGTACCTATCCAATGTTGAGGCAAAATTTCATCTAAATAATCTTGGCAAATCTGGGAATTGTGGGGAGGAGCTCCATCTTGAAAATATTGAAAGTTCTCTAAAAATAGGTCATCTAAGAATGCATTTAATTCGTTTCTCAAAAAGTTTAGGTACCTTTGACCACTGAGGTGACTATCATAAAAATAAAGACCTATTAAATTGGTGCCTAAAATACCTATCCCCACATTTATTGAAAAACGATTTTGAAACCCAGTCGGTCTATGCCAGTGTGTATTTTCAGAAGTCCATTTGTAATAAATATTGCGATTAAAAAATCCATTATTGGAAAAATTTGCCTCGTCGGACCAAAGTATTTTACTACGTATTAATGGATCGGCACGCTTCTTTTCCAACAGCCACCTACAAAAAGTCGTCCTCCTTGGTTTGTCCCCCGCTTGTAAATTGTGAACTTTTTTGGCTTTATAACACCGGTAACCATTTTTCTTTAAAATTTTTCTAGCACTTGTTTTATTTATACGACAAGCAATTTGAATTTCTCTTAATGATATTTCCAAATTTTCTGTATTTTTATTTCTTACATAATTAATAACTCGGTTTATCTTATTTACATTATCAGTAACAACGTTAACATTGTCTTCTTCTTTAAAAATGAACCATTATTTTTTAGTTTCGTAGCTAATTTTCTGAACAGTTTTATTCGGCTGTAGTGCTTGTGGAAATCTGTTTATATATTCTACTTCAGCTAATCCAGAGTTAAAATTGCATTGACAGTATGTAACGAACATATTATAACGATCAATGTGAGTGAAAATCATTTTTTAAAATTCTAAATTCTTAAACGAGTGTGATTGAGTGAGAGTTTAATTATTAACTGCGATCTGTCAAAAAATTAAATTACCAGGTTTGTTCATAGCCAACTTTTTTAAAATAATTGAAATAATAGTGAAATCATGAAATACAAACAAATGGATATTATACTTAAATTAATTGGTAAAGACATTTTAACTTTCTGAGCAAGGAGTGACGCTTTTATGGTGGACCTCTATACATCGGCATAAGTGCGAATACTCTTTTCATAATTGCTCCATGTTGCTTTCTTGATTATTATTTTGTTTTTATTGCCTGAATTTACTTTTCAAAATAATTTTTTTAACAGCCTAAAGAGAAAATTTCAAAATACAGGGGTTTTGAAAAGAAATAGATAAAGCTTCGTTGAAACACTCTGTTTTGCAAAAAATTTTCGCCTTAGAATTTTTCTCGTGTCTCTTCAAATAACGGAGATATTTGGCCTAGACGTTTTCTGCATTTTCGATATTTTCCGCCATAACTCTTAAAGTAGGCCATGGATTTCAAATGTCTTTAAACCATTTTGTAGGTTATATAAATCGGCACAATTTTCGTAAAAATAATTTTTTTTTTCTACGACCGATATTAAGTAAGATATTCTTGAGTGCCCTGATAAAACGGACAGCCTGTATATGTACTTGTAGACCAAGTAGATCTGACAAATTGAGTTTTAAGTGTGAAGCATTTACTCGAGTAAAATTATTAGATTAATCGACTTACCTGTAAGGAAGATCAATCTTAATTATTTGAGAGTTGTCGTTCCATATGATATCACCCTGTAGTACATAATTTCTGCCTAATCTCGGCACAATGTTTCTAAAAAATGTCCGACGCCGAAAAAATTCCCATGCAGTCAGCCTCTTTACCATCTACGCTCGGTAGATCTCATTACTTCATTTTTGGGCCTTATTCAGCCCAGTCAGATCGCACAATAAGGGGTTATTGGGAAAGGGTGGGTTTGGGATCATATGAAACAACAACTCTCAAATAATTAAGATTAATCTTCCTTACAGCTAAGTCGATTAATTTAATATTATTCTTAGAGAGAAATACAGTAGAAGTTTGAGTCCAACTAACAGTGTTTCTTATTTCATCTATAGTACAACCTGCTCTAAAAAGCAGCAGACGTAGCTGCATGTCTAGTATTATGACTACCGAATATTTCTGTATTGATTACACTTTTGCCTAAGACAGTTTTGATCCATCGACTAATAATTTGGGTTGATGCAACGTGGTGTGGTTTTCTATACGTTAATATTAGATAGTTAGTTCCTGGGGGCCATAGAGGCCTAGTTTTGTCAATGTATTGTTTTATTATAGAGCCAATATAGACTCAGATCTTCAGTGAAAAAAGGAAATACTAGAATTGATTGCAGTTTGTTTCGCCTGGAAGTTTTTATCTTTTAAAATAAAAAAAAATGGAAAAAAAACGATAACAAGTAAAAAAGTCTATATAACTATAGGTTAAGAGAATATATATGTCTATCTGTCTGTCACTTGTTGTTGTATAATTGGTATACATAATAACATTGCAATAAAATTTAATACGATAGTACCTACCCAAGGAATAATCTAAAAAAAAGGAAGTTTGGCGAATGGTCTTCGTAACCGTAGTCATTAACCCGAGGCACACACACACTTACAAGTTTTTATCTTATCTGAGATTTTTATTTAGATTTTCCCAGTGAACAATTTTATATTATTTTTTGAAATATTTGATAGTGTTTGCACTCGATGACCAGATACCAATACCATCATGATTACAAGCTTTAATGTCAAATTTTCCAGTGTTAAAGAATCGAGAGGTTGCATGTTCTCTAAGAAGGGCAGGACAAGAGTGGTGCCCCAAGTATACGAATATTTAGGTCTAGGTGGTTTTTTGTTAAAAATACCCTCTAGGAAACGTTTTAATATATGACAATTTACGGTTGACTAAGATACATTTACATTGTGTAATGCATACAGATATTTCATTACGAATTTAAAGTTATATTTATATGGATCTGTTTTTTGAGTCATGCAGAAGTTCCACCACTTTCTAAAACAACTATTATATTGTTTCCTGGTATTTTCTCCTAGAGATGTTTCGGTAGTAGGAATAACAATTTCTGGAATTTGTTTTTTTTAAAACGCCGTCTGGATAATTTGGCTGCAACCAGGTAAGGCTCCTGTTCAGGGAATGTTTCTTTCTGGAAGGATTTAAAAGAAAATTTTTATTAGGTTCCAGAAATAATTCCTCATCTATTAATAGAGAAGTGTATAGAGGATACCAGGGTTGAGTAGGCCAGTAAGAAACAACTATGATACCTGGCCTGATTGTTCAAATTGTTTTCTAATACCTTTGTAATTATAGAAAAAAGTGGAAAAGCATAAAAGTTTAATTCTTTCTAGTTCATGGTAAACGCATCTACTGTTATAGAACTTGAATTTGGTTTCCAAGATATAAATATAACTTGATTAAGAAAACTGTGAGATCATTTTTGATAGCCAATGCTTTTTATACATTTGAGGAGTATTGTTTGTCAAATTTTAATAATTTTTAATATATATAAATTCACTATCATAATATTAATATATTTATTATATGCATTTGTTCAAAATGGCATTGTTTACAATCACATTTTATAGAGTGTTTTTTGTTATATTTTTTATGCATTTGTGTATCTCGTTGTTTTTTTTTTTCCTGACTTGTGTAAATACTCTTTTTTGTATGTTAATGTTAAAGAACGCTATAACCCCGATATACTTTTCGACGTTGTAACAAAATCCGACTTAGGAAATATTTCGTAAGAAAAGCGTGCTTCACGTAAAAACGCCGTGGAGGAGGTTTTTAATTCTTGGAAACATATTTTTGCTCTTCGGAGCATTTTTTATGCCAAATTTTCGCTAACTCTTCAAGGAGCGTTAATTTAGAAAGTGTAGTAAATGTCGCTGCACAGGGACGTAATGTCGCCCCGACCACCCAATTTTAGAAAGTATACTAAAATTGGACTTCAAAATTTCCAAGATTAAAAACCCTTTTACGAATCTACGTTGTCAAGCACTGCAACTCTTACGAGGTATTGAATATGAGGACAAGTTAGTCCAACGACTATTCAAAGTATATCGGAAGTTATAGCGAAAATAGCCCTTAGCGACATGGGACCCCCATCATTTCCTAGCAGTCGACTTTGACGGGGAAATGATGTGTTTTGACGGGGTTTGCCCTAAACCGGTTCCTCAGTGATTCGGAATCAAAAAAGTATCTATACCATGTACTCACACGTGCATGGGATCTGCCTTGCCTGAACGTAAAATTTGTTATTGCATAATACAAACGAAGTAGAGACGCTTCAAGCAATTTTAAGCTCCGAGGAGCGACCAAAATTTATATGAATTAATAAATACGTTTATAAGACAGGCAAGCAAAAGCCCACCAAAATTTCAGTTACATGAAACTTTTCTTGAATCTTTTTGTGCATCGTTAGCTTATCAAACTGCATATTGGATGGTAGTTGGTACCGTATGAATCGTCCCGTTCCTCACCATGTATTGTACACGGGTCAGACCATTGTTTGTTAACATTTTCTCTTGAAGAAGTTGTTGTAAAAACATAAATTTTTAAAAGATTTAATATACATATTTTGAACTTTATATTGTCTTTTAGTTGTGTTTTCTAACAAAATTCCTTTTCAGTTTTAATTTTAAGAGAGTGTGATACAGACAGTGTTAGATTTATAGTGTTACGACGTCTTCCAATTGATACCATCAGAGCAGCAGTTAAGCATAAACGACAGTAAGTATGATTTATTATATTATTCTCCGTTTGAAACAGTCGTGTTGAACCCTAAAAATTTTGTGAACGTTTTAGAATTAAGAAAAGGTTGAGGAAAAAGAAAATTAATTTTTTCTTTCTCCTATTTTTTTTTAATTTTTCTAAGTTTTTCGAGCAGAAAATACGTCCTTCAGACTGCCATCAAAGCATGGATCGTTCACATTAACACCAATAAATTATTATTATTATTATTATTATTATTGATACATGAAATAGCCGTTACATTATCATAACATAACATAACATAACATAAGAATATTATTTCCTGAAAAGGTAGTAAAGTACTCTTTTATTTATTAATAATAAAACCCAATGAGTGGCGAAACTCAAACTATCGGTTACGTTCTTCTAACAAACAGACCTTGATTGAGCAACAAATAAGAAATCGTCTAGATATGCAACACAAAATATTCCTTTTTGGCCTTAAATATTTTAATACAGGTTTCATAATTTTTGTAAAAATATTATACGGGGCTATATTCAAACTAAATGGTAAACAGTTAAATTCATAAATCTTGTTGTCAAAGTTAAAGCGTAAGAATTTTCAATTTTTTTTATTGATAGACACTAAAAAATAGGCGTCTTTCAGGTTCACACTAGCAAGGTAGCAATCTTGTGACATCAATTTAACGACTGATCTAATATCCTCTAATTTAAAATGTGGAGCTTCAATAAACTTATTTAGCTCCTTAATCTTAATTTCCCGTTTGGTAAAAATACGAGGGTAAAAATTCTTCATCTGTATGACTGCATTTGGATATAGCACTTAAGGTTCAAATTCAAATTCAACAAATCTTTATTCAAGTATAACAACAAACAAATATTTCCTGAGAACTTGTCCCGGGACCGACCGTGCAACCACCGCGCTCGAGGTGGTGCATTGCAAGGCCGGGCGGACCGGGTCTGGTTTGGTTAGAAGACAAATTTTTAATCTTAAAAGATCTGAAATTGCTTGTTTGTATGAATCATGCTCTTTACTAGAATATTAATCTTTGGTAAAAGAGTTTGATAAGGATGCTTTGAAAATGGTATTCAAAAACCCTGAACATAATCTAGTACCATCTTGTCTGTGGTAATTTGTTTCCAAAAATTGATATAGTTTGACAAACTTCCTGCGTAAAGCTTCCGTTAGTATTGTCACAGATCCTGTAGACTCTTGATTGTCCATGGGTGTTGCTTAGACTTGTAGTACTTCCCCTTTCCCGTTTTTTCATTTTTGCTTTGTTACTGGGACGCTTGGAGTTTAAAAACTGCGAATGTGTGGATTGGGAAGACGTATATGGTCCAGGTCTTGGCTGCCATGAAGGCCTGGACTGAGAGGGCTTAGATGGACCAGGTCTTGGTTGCTGCTTCATTTCGGAGCCTGCTTTTTTAACCGCTTGGCCAGATTTCACCTTTTCTTGTAAATTCGATAAAAAAAGGAATTCATAGATGATGATTCTAATACTTTTTTACAGTCCGACTTTATATGTGGCAATATATTATATCTTCTATGGGCCGATAATGTATTACACACATTTGCAATTAGTTGGGCTGTGTCTACTAGGGTACTTCATTATTTCCAGGGGAATCTTCTAGAAATTTTGTTAATGTGGTACCAAGAGCTGTAAGACTGCATGCTAAGTTCTCTTGGCATCTAATCATGAACTTATCTTCTTTCAAACTTGTTCTGGGAGCCAAGTTTTCAACTTCGCATTAAGAGTAGGAGGGCATAAAGCCTTGCAGTTTTCAGCTTTAGGATACTTTTTCATGAGCTCTTTGTTAATGGCCTTGTCTAGACATGTCTGCAAATAACTAGTCCAAGGGACAACATATTTCTTCATGTAAAGTTACGGGCTTAATTCTGGAAATGACGGGGTCAGCGCCTAAAATTGAAAAAGACCTCCTGAATATTTTCATTTTTCTCCCGATTCTCTGGAGTTCACTGTGCCTCATGTTTAGGCTCAGAGATGACTGTCGGAAGGAGAAGAAATACCATTTTAATGAGTATTTGTACATTGAGCGTAAAATTGAAAAAAATGAAATTTGCCTGTTACACGACGAGTTATTTCATTTCGATTTAGGATATTAAGAGTTGTTCGGACTGTATTAGTCATCTATGCTTCCAATTTTAATTGTAAATGACTTCACGTCAATAAAATGACGCAGCCGAATGTACGGTATGCTTGGAAAGAGAGTGATAGAGATCTAATAGAATATGGCATTGGACAAATTTATTATACCTAATCTTTAAATTTCTCGGGTGTTTGAGGACATTAGGGCTAATTTTATTTTAGTTCTACAAAAGGGAAAATGTTTATTTTAATAATACCTATGTGGGATGATAAGAATTGTTTTTGCAAATCGAAAATAGAAGAAGAAAAAAATATTTTTTTATATATACTTTTTTTTCTCTCATCGTCCCACATTGTAACATGTTTTTAATGTCTTTTATTGAAAGCCGTTTTTTAAAATAATGATTTATATGAGAGTAAATTGCACCGTCTTTCCCGCTTATATCCGGAGCGCTCTTAATCTTTGCCAGAACATGTCCAGCCAAATAGTATTTTGATAAGTAACCTGACTATCAATAAAATAACGAACACTTGTTCGATTCTGCATCCTTGGTGGTTAATCACCTGATCACCGGATGGAGCACTATTCTAAGGAATTATTGTATCTGAGAAAGAAACATGATACTCTCCAATAATTTTTCAACACTCAAGAAATAAAGTTGATATTCAAGAGATGAAATGCCTATCTTTATTATTTATTTTCTTTGTAAACGATAAAATTCTAAATTGAAATGGATATTGTTCCATGGAGATCTCTGTTTATAAATTCCCTCACGCAATAATTTTATGTATTATTTTTATTATTACTAAAATATATGTAAATAATATAGGTACTTACATTCATTTGATTCATCCGACTCAGAGCTTGAATGTCTCAGCTTTCTTTCTAATCTTGCCATGTTCTCTCTTAGTTTGACTAGTTTCCTCTTTCTTTTCCTTGTTTTTGTATCGTCATAACTTGTGTCGGCAATTTGCCTAGGCATCATTGGAGCTGTAATTATAGATCACTTACACAAAGCACAGTTTAAACGTGTTCACTCATTAGGCACAAATAATGAAGTGATGAGATCTGAGATCTACCGAGCATAGATGGTGAAGAGGCTAACTGGATGGGAATTTTTTTGTAGGCGTCAGGCAGTCCGACTAGACTGCATTTTGAGGAGACCCTTAATAAAATTCTGAAAAGTATCCTCAAATTGACCCATGGGTTTTTATTTTTAAGAAGTGAAAGGGGGGTAAGTTTACTTTTTTATCAGTATCCCGAAAACTGTCAATTTCTGTAAGGAAAACAGTCATTATGCAATTGTAGCTCATAATATTCAGTACAATAAAGTTCGCTATATTTTTTCCGTGAAAAGCCCACAGAAATTAGGCCATTGAGTTGTTATATATTTTTGCCCACTGAAACCGAATATGACATCAGTTTGCCCCTATACGTCAGGAAATTTTCTAGTTAAATTCTAAAATGTCCCTTTTTTTAGAAGAAGTTCACCTAATCATTTTTTAAATTAAAAATGTAAGCACATTGCTCTGTTCTCCCCTATAGCTACCACTCTTTACGGATGACGGATGTAATCATTAACTACACTATAATTAAAAAACAATATAACTAACATACATATAGTTTTTCGATGCGAATCGTGAAGAATAATAACAGTTCAGAACGAACAGGACACGAAATTATTTCCGATGTTCTTTTATAATTTTAAATTGTTGCTGAAGCCTGGGAATGCTTCCAGTGCAAGGACGTTTAAAATTTATAACGCTTTATAGTTTCGTAATATAAGCGATAGTGTTTAACAATGAGTTTTTATTATTTATTTGTAAATTGTGCTCAAGACTAATATAAATGCTTATGTGTAAATTTAATTATATTTGTTTGATTTCTCAATTAATCCATGTGTGTGTTAGACAAACAATGTCTTGATCAGGAAACTGATGGTTAAACTTGTTATTAAAATACAGTGTAGTGTTAGTTTAATGTTTCACGTGAGTAGATATTAAAAGATAATGTTTGACTACAAAAAAATACTTTGGTTAGTTTAAATTTATTTACCTAATATGATGTATAATTTTTCCAAACTAGTTAGGGCTCTTGGGCTTACTATTAAAATTAGGTTCATTGTATGCAAAATTTTCTGCTATTTCCATTTTGGTAGGGCGCAAAGCAATTCGAGTCAGTGTTGTGGCGCTCATGTGATTTCTCCGAGGCTTTTGACTGTGCCTCACATAAAACTAAAAAAAGAAAATTGATTTTGAAAACTCGCGATACATAAACATTGTTTAAAAAACAATAAATAAGCAAGGCTTTAATTGTCAATAGCTGTTATTTCTTATGTATATGTCTACTTGATTTTCGTTTGTTGACAATTCACAGCATACCGCGACACATTCATGCATATTAATGATGATACAGATCATGTAGGTTGCGTTTCAAATTGTTTCATTCGAAATACGATTTAAACGTTGTAAAAATACAAAATTACTGTAGCAAAATATACTCGTCTTCATATTCATATGATAGTAAACCGAAAATGTCACCAAAAACCAATAGCGATATAAAATCTGCCGTTAAGAATTAATTAAAAGAATTTCTATGCGATGAAGAGTCCCCAGATAAAATACTAAGGAAAGTCGCAAAAAACTGGAAAATTTTGAAAAACATCAAGAAACCTAGATGAGATAATGTCAACATTTATGAAAAACGTGCATAAAAATTGAAAATATACTAACACCATTGACACTTCGAACAAATTTATTATCTTCTATTTCTAAAATTGCCGCAGATTGAAAATATCTTGTTAGAGTCGAGTACAGATTTACTAGGCACTCAAAAAACGTAACAAAAACTTGATGACTTTGTTATTATCGCTGTTGGATCATGTGGCATGGTCTCATCAAACAAACCGACGCATACTAAAAACCTATTATAAAAGTAAGCCAGTCAATTTGCGGTCGAGATAGCACAAAGAGTAATGAATAATGGTATTTTAATGAGGTCGTAAAGTTTTTATTGCGTTTTTTGAGTGCCTAGTAAATCTGTACTCGACTATTCCTCGGTATTAAATGCAGGCAATCCACAGTTATTAATAAACTATAGACCAATATCTGTTATATTAGTATTTTTTCAAAGATATTTGAGAAATGTTGAGAACAAAGATTAATCAACTTTTTACAAAACGAAAATGTTTTTAAAAAAGTCAATTTAATTTCCGAAATAATAAAAATATTAAGGATGCAGTATTTGAATTAACAAATAATTTTATTTATGATCTCAATCTCAATCAAGAATCAATATTTTTGACACTAATTTGAATTTGATAGATTTGACAGTGCTGGAATTAGGGGTGGACCACTAAAATTGCCTGTAACAAATAGAACGCTAAAACTGAAATAAATAATTTTATTAGTAATTGACGATTTATAACAACTTGTGTACCGCAGGGCTCTGTACTGGGGTCTGTACTTTTCTTCTGCATATAAATTAAATTGGTAATTTACTGACAGAATGTAATATCATCTTCTATGCAGATGACACTACACTTGGCCAGATGTTGTAGCATTTCTATTTGCTACCTTTTTTTTAACCTCTCCATAATAAAATTGTGTTACTAAAATTGATTCAAAAACGAAAATTGAGATAACATCAAATCTTTACGTTTCGAGGTCCTAGGAACCCAAAAAACTGGTTTTTGAAAAATGTCTGTATGTGTGTATGTGTGTATATGTTTTAGCACGATAGCGCCGTAACTACTGAACGGATTTGAATGAAACTTTACATGTGCGTTTCTTTAGTACCCCAGAAGATCTGAAAAAGTTTTGGTTGAGATCAGATTATGTTTAGTGCCGTTTTGATGCAACAAGTTGTTTATTTTATAATTACTTTCAATTTGTAATGAAACCATTGAAAAGCAGTTAAAATTCTGATATCAACGATATATCACACTTCCACCTTTTCGATTTGGTTTCCTTAAAAAAAATTAAAAACAAAGCAAGTGTGAAGCATAGATCGCATTTCGCGTGACATGATCGATGCGCGTAGCCGTTACGTCATGAAACTCATCACATCACGTGTCAATTCACGTGTGAGGGTTTCTTCACTGCTCTAGAAGTAGAGCGGATTATGTTTAGTGCCGTTTTTAAATATATATACAGACAAATCGAAGAATTAAACTACAAATATTCCTCTAAAATCTAATAAAATTACTGAAATGCTAATGTTTCATTTAAGAAAGACAGCCGCGAGCGATCGGATTGCAATGAGCAAATTTTGACGATTGTCATTGTCATCGTTTGTCATCCGATAACGTTGGTGTCATGTCATGTTAATAAGATTTCGGCATATTTGTAACTTCTAGTGACTGCACCAGTGGATTGTCACAAACTTTAAAGGTAGATGTAACAATATCAATATCATATGCTTTCTGTACTTTCGTTGGTGAATTTATTATAGATTATCATTTACCAATTTCCAGTTTGTTGCTATACACAAATCTGTAGTATTTAGGATAACTAGAGTTTCTCAGTCGTTCAAGTGATGTTAAAGTTGTTAATATCCTAATAGTATATTATTCAACAAGCGATAATGTAGGTAATAACTCGCATAAATGAAATTTGCAGCACAAGCCGGAGGCGAGTGTTGTAAATTCATTAAGTTGAGGATTTTTTTAGTGCCCCAGAAGATCTGAAAAGGTTTTGGATGAGATCGGATTACGTTTAGTGCCGTTTTGTCACACAATTTAATGCTCTTTTAGGCTTCAAAGATCCACCAAGTGGGGAGGTTCCAGCCGCTTCCAGTAGCTGTGTATTTAATTTTTTTTGCTACTCTTATAACAACATTAATGACTAAATCTTAATTAACATGCATAAAAATCTACTTTACCTTATTTAGGGCACATTATAATAGTTTAGTTTATTAACGTGTAGTTAAGCAGAATAGAATTGCGATTTGTTTCTACATCCTACAAAGTCTAATTCCTCGAAGACACCAAACATTTGTTATTACAGCTTAGCACCATTAGTGTGAATTAATTTACACCCTGGGTGGTAATTTATTTCAATCTTCTTTCTCTAATGTGTATTATCCGCTAAAAGGTACCTAGAAAATAACATGGGTTAAGGTATAAACTAGTGTCAATAGAACACTTACCTTATAATCATCTATCTCCTTACTCCTCCTATTATATGTTTTCTTCCGTCCTCTTGTCGATGATCTTCTCCTCATATATTTGAGTATTTTTCCTGTACTGTTGTGAGTTATTCCTTGAATTCCTTAGTATTGTTTCGCTGACATATTTTTGACAGCATAAGTTGTCCAGGATACCGACCGAGAATTCTTATCAGGGACTTGGGGTTTTTTCTTTTTCTTTGAATTTCAAGAACATTCCGGACCAGACTTTAGGAGTGATAAGGTCATTTGTGGATTTGTGGTTTTGCACAGTTTTTTACCCTTTCTGCGGGGTATTTGAATATAAAATTTCGCAAAATAAGGATCTACACCCCACGCCGTGGTTTAGGAGTTGTTTTCCCACGAATAAATTTCGTCCGGTTTAGTGGAACCCCACGTGGATTCGACATTCTCTCTGGTTCCGTGCCGAGTGATAAGGAACTTCACTCAGTTCCACTATTACCTTAAATAGAAAACCCTTCTAAGGAAGGGTTTTTTCTTGGGATAGGAGGATTCTTTCTGTATGAGATTATCCATAATTTTTTTTGTTGATTTGGGAACGCGGTCCGTCGTGCTGCAGGGTTTGGCGAGTCTGGAAAAGAGCCCCATTCTTGGGTTCATCCATCAACCCGACGTTACCCAATCGCCGCCATTTTGGTTGCCACTGGGCCCCATTAGCAACACCATTCCATCAGATAAACATTACCAACAGGCCAGATATAAATATATTTTTTTATTATTCATCATTTTTTTTATATTCATATTATATACTTATTATTAATTTTTTTTTTACATATTATTATTAAATTTGATCTACACACTATCAAACTATCAATTTTTTTTGTTTTGTGAAGCCATAGCCTCTAGGGGGAGGGGCTTTATCCAAGCCTTAAAAATCAAGGGCATTGATGCTAAAACAATGTGAGATCTCATACGTAAATTATTTCCTTTCCATTTTGTACATATAATATACTAATTATTTTTAATAAATATTCTATTGTCAAATATATGTAATTACTATCTTTTGTTCATCAGCTCTCTCTCTCTCTAACTCTATTTAGCAATCAGAGGCTGAGTATTGTATTTTGTCTTCCGTGACTTTGCAAAACCTAATAATAATTCTTCTTAAGTCACGTGGCGCCGAGATATCTTCTTTTATTTTAGCATAAAATACTTCCTTACTCACGACGCTCTACCGACGAAGGGCTGCCGCCCGCAAGTGCGGGTTACCATCCCCCTCCAAAAGAAATTTTTATATATAGATTGACACCTATACATAAATTAGCATCGGGGGACCCAGCAATGTGTACAAGGGGCGAAGTAGGTCTTAGTTTATTGTCTGACAGTTATTTGTGGCATTCTACGAATGTTCTTTCCTATTACTTGGGTTTTCTACCACATGTATTATTGTCCTCTTCAAAAACAAATCACCGAATCTACAAAATAATCTTTTTGTTATTTGTAGCAGGGTATTTTTGCACCACCCTGTATATTACTTCTTAATATAACACACTAGTTTAAAACGCAATTAGAATATTAATTTTAATATCACTGCACAGACTTAAAATTAACTTAAAGTAGATTGCAAAAATGCTAACTTTTCAACAGCGAAAGTTTTGTCTTGGAAAAATAAAAAATTAATTCGATTTTTTTATTTGATGAGAAGATTTGTAAAATTAACTTTTTGGCTAAGGTGCCGGTTATAATAGTTTAAAAAAATCACTCAACACTTTAGAGAAATAAAATTGAATGACATTATTTAGTAAGCCAAAAAAAAATGTTTATTTTTTTATTGAAAAAGACTTAAAATGTCATAAAACGTTGAGATTTTAAATTTGAGCGAAAAAAAATGTCTGTCGGTTCGTCGGTATGTCTGTAACTTTTCTTGTGCGCACGTTTACTCTGGAACCGTTTATGATATTGACTTAAAATCTGGTACACTTATTTATTATAACGAGATCTGGAACAGATCATATTTTTATCTAATTCCTTTGAAGGGTCTGGGAGTAAATGGGGTAAACAAGAGTAAATAATGCAAAGCAAGCAGGTACGAGTCCATGAAATTGCAATTTAGGGCATGTACGAAAAGTCAAAGTCAAAAAATTTTTTTCGCCATCAGCCACCCCCCCACTATCACCCCCAATACCACCCCTACACTCTTATGAAAGGGAGTAAAAAAAAATAAAATGTGATTTAGTGTTTATACAGGAACGAAACGTCTCAAAAAATTTTGTTGGCGCTAGCTATCCCCTCTACCACGCCCATTGCCACCCCCACCCTATTATTAAAGAGGTTAAAAAATTAAATTGAGATTTGGTGTGTATAAGAGAACCAAGGGCCTCTAAAATTGTTTTGGAATTAGCCACCCCCTCTACCACCCCATTGCTAGCCCCGCCCTATTACTAAAGGGAGTAACTACTACTTAGTGTGAATAGGACTTGGATACAAAATCTGGATGTGGAAGTAGTGATTCCTTGGGCAGCGGTTTTTTGTATTGCGAAGTTACTTTTTTGACCTATTAATTGCACTCCTAAGTATTTGTAATTTCTTTGTATGTACTTTAAAGAGTTATTTGTGTCAAATTGATTATTGTTACTTATTTGGACAATCTATCTTTTTTTTCTTCAATTTCCTAATTTTTCCCAATTCAGCCGCTTCTAAAGGAATTAATAAAGATGCGATAAAAATTTTAATCACATAGTTTTGTTTAGTGATGTATGGACTTTTATAATTGCCAACTCCGTGTTGAAAAAATATATGCATTATGATCTTTTTCATAGAAATCCGAAAAATCAAATTAAATAAGTTCAGCTCTAGAATTTTCCAAAATTATTAATTTCAGTCCATTAACTGCCAAATGGGTACAATTTAAATAAAATTTGATTAATAGTGAAGACGTTCTGACAAAACAAATTTACACCCTGTATTTCAGTAATTAGGTGATAGGAAGATTTCTATGCTCATTCCTGAATACCCAAGTGAACCTTTATTATCCCTTGAGATATGTACAATTCGTCATGAATCACCTTCTATAAAGTATTAGTAGGGAACAATAAAAGTAATTAATACATATGGTAGGTCTTAACTAGAAGGTTAACAGATTAACTTGTACAGATTAATCACGGATTATTTTGTAATAAAAGTGAGATTTGAAATTAGTGATGTTATACCAATACAAAATTTGTAAATTATTCTATAATATTTGTGTGATATATATTCTGTATATATTTAGTACACTAGTATACACAGTACAATAATATACCTATTAGTGAAATAACATCTGATATGGAAATCTGGTGGATTTTGTGAACTCTGGGACTGATGCTTTGCCAGAGAATATTCAAATGGATGTGATCTATACTGACTTTATCAAAGCATTTGATATAGTTGATCACTACATATTGTTAAATAAGCTTCGAAATTTCTTCATATCTACTGATTTAATAACATTTATGTCTACTTCCGTGATAAATTGGCAACAGTATGTAATGATAAATAATTTCGAGTCGGATTACTACACGTCATATTCAGGAGTTCCCAGGGTTCAAACCTAGGCCCTTGTTTTTAATTTCTATAAATGATATTGTAGATACCGTAAAATCAATTAGCCTCTTTGCCGACGATATGAAAATATTTAAGTAAATCGATTGCCTTTAAACTCTTTAAGGTACGAATATTTGAAGAAAAATAAAACCCTACAGGTACAGTTTTTTATTTATTTTTGTATTTTGTAAAATTAAACATACAAATGCATTTAAAAGGAACTGTTATAAAATAATAATGTACAAAATTTAAAAAAACAGCTATTTTTACAGAAAAAATGGTCTTTTCAAAATTTTACCAAGTTCAGGTTAAATTTACATCCAACAAAAAGGTTTTAGAAGACTAAAAATATAGTCAGGATATGAGATGATGAAGAAAAAAACTATTGAAACCAATTTTTTATTACTTACTGGCATTGAATAATGATATTAATTTTACCAAAAAATAGTATATTCTGATTCAAATTTTGTATTGTAAACCACCTCATTGATGATTATTCTTATTTTTTTATGATTTTATTAATAGTGTTTTATTGATACATTTTGGAAGATTAACTTTTATAGTTATTTATTACAAATTATTATGGATTATTACATAAAAACGCATAGTTGTAAACCGACAAGCAGTAAATAATCTGTTATAAGCCCAACTATACTTATATCCAATATCAGCTGTACGCCAAGATGACACATTTATGCAACACAAGAATTTAGAGATACGAAATGAAATTGTAATTGGTCTATGTAAATTCATAAAAAATACTTGATGCACGGTAATTTATTTTGATAACTTTTTCTCGTCCCTAGATCTAGACTACAGTATTGGTAGATATAAATATTGAATAGACACACATGCAAGATGGAATAGAAGAGAAATGGACAAATAATGCGCTGAAAAGAAACAGATTCAACTTGCGCTGTTGCGCTGCAGAAATATACAACAAAAACTAAAAAGCAAAAATTCATGTAGTCTTTCAGCATAGTAAAGTAGTATAACGCGTGGGAGGAGTGGATTGAATACATATGTCTATTTTTTCCTAGCATTGTACTAAGAACTCGCCGTTGGTATTTATCAATAATGTTTGATTTCAATATCGTAGGGAAAGGAAATTATTGGTTACAGAAACTAAAGAGTTATATCGAAAAGAGCTCAGATCTAATATTAAAAAACAGAGTAAAAGAGAAGAAATCACGACCGACAGTTAGAAGAAAATTAAACGAACATTCATTCCCAGATTACCACTTGATGTGTGTAAAGATAAAGTAGATTATTTCTCAATATATTTAACTAAGGGTTGATATTAAAATTGTCACATTGGATAAACTCTTCGGACATTAACCGATTGTAAAATTCAAGCGTTTAAAGGACGAAACAGAGCTATGGAAAATATTGAGCTCATCTTGCAGGTGGTTGTAGGTGTTAGACATGAAATGTAAGAGATAAAAATTCAGTATATTCGCTTGGTGTCTAATAAGATAAAATATTGTACGATATGTTGTATTGGCACATGGTACGAGGAATAACAGTTTTCCGGTTATTTCGGGGCAATTGATTTTATTAGACTGTTAGTTGAGCATCTACCTAAAAGTGTATCATGGGGATATCCAATATGTGGATATACACCATCCATCTTGTACGACAGAAATTTCAAAAAGAGTGTCTGGATACTTTCGAGCATATTACTATATGGAACATATCCCGGGTGCCATATCAATGATGCATATTCTAATTTAAACTTAACAAATGAGTTAAATAATAAGGTTAACGAGTGAGTGTCGGTAAACCTGACGAGTTTCTGATAATGAAACCGAGACTTCTGTTTGCAGACAAAACTGTGTCTTCAACGTGTCTATTAAGAGCTCTCCGGGATGTATTCGTCATCGATGCTTCCAATTTTAATTGTAAATGACTTCACGTCAATAAAATGACGCAGCCGAATACACGGTGTGCTTGGAAAGAGAGAGATAGATAAAGTATAATATGACATTGTACAAATTTATTATACCTAATCTTTAAATCTCTATTTGTACATATAGGGCTTATTTTATTTTAGTTATAAAAAGGGCAAATGTTTATTTTAATAATACTTATGTGGGATAATAAAAATTATTTTTGTAAATCGAAAATAAAAGAAAAAAATTATATCTTTTACATATTTTCTTTTCTCTCATCATTCCACATTGTAACATGTTTTTAATTCCTTTTAGTGAAAGCTGTTTTTTTAAAATAATGATTTATATGAGAGTATATTGAAGCTTCTTAGCGGATTATATCCGGAGCGCTCTTAAATGTCAGTTTGTTGTCAAACAGGACGCCCAGTTCTTTGAAGACTTCGACTTTTTTTAGTGATGTGAAGCCAAATTTATGGTCATAGAGAAATGTTTCTTTTTTCCTAGAAAAATATATTACGTTGCATCTGTCGACGTTGGGAGGCAGCTCATTATGGTCGCACCAAGTTTGTATTTTCAAAAGATTATTTTGAAGTTTATTACAGTCAGCTGGAGTATTTGTAGCATAAAAAGTTTGACATTATCGGCATATAGTAAGACATCGACATTCATTATTAATAAATAGTACAAACAACATAGGTCTCAAGATAGAGCCCTGCGGTACTCCTGACTTGGTATTAATTTCAACTGACCTATGACCACGATATTCCACATATTGTGTTCTACTATTAAGATATGATTTAAAGAAGTTAATAAGTAACTGAGAGAAGCCCATAGTTTGAAGTTTATTTATTAATAAACCATGACCAAGCCTGTCAAAGTCCTTTGGCAAATCTGCATATAGTACGTCAACTTGAATTCCGGTGTCGAAATATTGTGAGATGTACTGTGTGATGCACATTAAATTAGTAATGGTGGATTTATTTTTTATAAAACCATGTTGCCTGGATATGATCTGTCCTTCAACGTGGGGGTATATGACTTCATATATAGCAATCTCCAAAACTTTAGCGAAACTACATATAATTGAATGTGACTTAATGCTGAAAATAAAACAACACAATTATTTTTGTGTTTGTGCAATATTACAAATTACCTGTAGATATCTTATCATTTACATTATGTAAATTAACGACATGAAAACAAAACCGAAAATCGTTCAGATACATTACTAATTACTGAATCTAATATACAGGTGTATGACAGGCATTCGATCAAAGGGTTTTTGATAATTCAATCTTCTAACAAAACTCGCCGTGGCTCGTGCAGTCTATAGATCGTCGAAAGCATCAACTTAGTCGACGCCACACTGAAATTTCCAATGATATTTAAAACTATGTAAGTTGTGTCAATGAATGAGCTGTGCGAAACAAAACTACATAAAACAACACAAGTGGATCTTTTTTATATGTGGTAAGTTTCGCCGTGTAAATTTTTTATCATAATATTATCTGGTCGATAGCCGCGTTGGTTAAGGCGCGAGGTGGAAATCGCGATTAATCACACGGCTATCGCGCTACCGGTTTCGAATATCAGTAAGTATTGATCGTAGAGAAAAAATGAATAAAACTATTTTGGTAGGAAATTAAATTTACTTTAATTTTGCATATGATATTTTTCCGCTAGAAGCCTCTGGTTTCGAGATATTCACGAAGAATGTGAAAACAACCTTTCAACCCTCCCCGCTTCCAACGCGCACACCCCAGCGGTCAGGACTTTTAGTATGTTGTTCAGGGAGATATTTCCTACCACTGTACGAAAATCTGGGACTACACGATTTATTTCCGCCTAGCGGCCTTTTTTGGGCTTCGTTGACTCAGCTAATAGAAACTTATAGATGTCTAGATATTTTTAAAAGCGTGATGGACAACGCGCTCTAAAGAAATAAACAATACGCCGACCTCGCCAAAACTGAACTGTGAACTCAACTCGCCTCCCTGAACAAGTTGAAATTAAAAAATAGCCCAAACAATTCACACTTCTTATTTTTCAACCCCTAATTTCACTCCACTACAGATAATTGGAGGAAATATTTGAAATCTAAATAAATAAAACACCATGAAATGCTGACTTTCTTTTCCAGGTGGTGCTACGCCAAATAAAATGAGAACTGGCAATGGCGACACCTGTATAAATGTTGATCACATAAATTTAGAACTTAATTGTAAGAAGAGATACGTCGAGGCATCCGTCCAAACATCCCATCTCATACCATACAGGCTGCGATTCTGGCCTGGAACAAACTGTGATGTCAAGTTGAGTCCTTCCGAAACGAACTGTGTTCTAAGGGCTAAGTGTTGTTGTAGAATAGTAAGCCAATGGATACTTTCGCAAGTTGGCTTGACCATTATTGTTGTGATCTGGGCCCTTTTGGGAGCGTTGGCATTTTACAACACGGAAGGTAAGTTAATATTTTCTTTAACTTCTTGATGTATTCGTTTTATTTATATTTCGATTCGAATGCAAAATAATTCTTCTTAATAAGCCGTCTAATAAAAATATCTATATTTTATTTATAAACCTATTATAGAGCATGTTCTGCAAATCTCGCTGTCGACAACGATCTGGAGATCTTAGGGTTACACAGTAGTCATGTTTGTACTGTTAGTTGTTATTAGTCTATGGCCTTCGGGGAAAAAACGCCATTTAATGATACAAGCAAACCACTTGGCTCAGGTGTTAAGTACGATATTATCGATTTGGTCCGAGACTAGTAGAAATATTTCCCTTAGGACTCGAGATTCCGCCAATTTTTCAAAATGGTTGCCGAAAAATCACCAAAATTTATATCTGCACAAGATAGACGTGATTATACTCTTTTCCATATTATTCGGGTGTGATGAATTAAAAAATATATATTTCAAGGCTATATGACTTTGATTGCCCTTTAAATAATTTATTTAAAGGTAAAAATGTCATATTGCATCATTTTCTTTCAAATACATTCTTAAATGGTAGTATAAAGTTATAGGCTTATATATGCATGAAAAGAGATTTAAAATATGTGTAAAAAAAGACTATTTACTTTTCCTAAGTAAAGTACTCCGGTCAAAATAGCTATTTGAGAAGTTTATTTACCGATACCATGAAATTCACTAATAGCCGTAGTACTTGAAGTTTTATGGTCGATATTATCCAGGGCAGCCACGGTAAAAACACCATGCTCCAGATTTGACTTCCTTCTCTTGGGGTTTTCAAACTACCAAGTGACATAGCTGCGTTGAAATCTGTAAAACTCTTTTGTAAGAGGCCCCAATTCCCGTACAATGAAGCTCGTCAATCTTATTTTTGTCTCTACCAAGACTGTAGCAAGAAAGATACATGTAGAGAGGCAGTGGGGGCTCGTATTTTTTATCGTGGCTCACGTAATTATCCTTCACTTCTTTAGTTCGACAATTATAAAGGATAAGTTGACAAATCGTTTTGCCGCTTTATAATTGTTTGCTACACACGTTCCATAGAGTAAAACGTTTACCATTGGCTAAGTGAGAAGAAGAAATACTTTTTTCTTCGCAGCCATTTGGGAACGTTCCTGAAAGCTATCTCTTTATTATGTTATATCACTTAAAGTTTGGCAATATTAGTAACAAATACCCAGATTTTTTTAAATATAATTCAAAAAGGTGTTTGGGTAGTTACCTTGAAATATTGATTGAAAAATACAATATAATTTTTCTAAGTGATCTGGCGAACTGATAAAATGATAGCATGTCTTCTTCGTTGTCTTCATAATCATATTTGTCAGATTACTTTCAGATGGAAGAATGATGTATTCTCGTCCAGATTTTTCGGATTTTAAATCTGGAAAATGTACTAAAATTTTTCTCGAAGTCTATTGCTTTCCTCTTGCACTATGGCAGCCTTGGGAACCTGCAATAATTCTGACAATCGCGAGTGATACATCTCCAGTAAATCAGCCATTCTGACGACAAATTTGCTTGATTCGTGGTGATTTGTTTTAATATACAGTAGGAGATCTGCAAATGCTATACTTTCGCAGATGGCTAGATTTTGATCTGCATAAATGTTGTTTGTGGTGCGTCTGGATTTATTATATAGTCTTGTCAAGCATTTTGGATGATACTGGGCGTCCTATGCAACCGAACCTACTCCAGATAGGTAAGCCAATAAGTTTTCAGCGCACTGTTTAACATTCTTGTATACTTCATCAGTAACACATTTTCTAAGAGGGTTATTCCACTCTCCTGGAGTTCGACATAAAAAACAAATTTCTTTTGATTTAATTAAGCTGATATTTTTTAAATATCTAGTTCTCAGTTCTTCACTTTTTGAAGTAGAAGCTTAACAATCCGGTACGTCTTGATTTTTCTTTTCTTTTTCTCTGATAAAGTTTTGCAATAGTAGTTCAAATGAAAGTTTATTTGTGAAAGAATAGTAACATTCTTTATGCCATACCGCTTTTTAATTCATTAATGTATTAACTATCCCAGACCCCTCATCGAGAGATTGTACAGAGAAGCCTGAAAGAAGTATGTACGCGATCAGTCGGTCCAAACTTTCTGCTAATTTTGAGTATCCTTGAATCACCCGTGATTTAATCGGTTATTAGAAGGATTTCTCAAAGAGCCCTCGTTGATCTGACACAAACAACATATGTCCCAATTAACCTCAGAGGTTGCATTTTTTAGCTATTTTCAAGTTTTCGTTAGGTATGTATTTTTAGAATTTTGAAACATACAAAAGAAAATTTCTAACGAAAATCTACTCTTCTTATGATTATGGAAACAAAAATAAATTAAACTCCCACTTAAGACACTGCACGAGGAAACAAATTAGAAAAGTATATCCAACAATTCACTTCTCTAAATAGCTACGCATTAATCGTCACAAGCTTGTTAGGATGATTGGTCTCGACAGGACTAAGCGACGACCCCACTTCTTCTCTCGCTATGAAATAGTGGGGGATGCATTCAAGCTCCCGTATTTCGGTATGTTAAATTTAATTTCTATATTACACAAGAAATATGCCCTATGTTCCTTATTTACGGAATAATTAAGTTAAAGTTATTTTGGCCGGAGTATTTTACTTTACTACAACAAAAAGTAAATAGTCTTTTTTTCATCACATTTCAAATCTCTTCTTGTGCATATTTCAGTCGATAACTATACACTGCCATTTAAAAATATTTTTGAAAGAAAATGATGCAATATTTCATTTTTTCAAATTTAAATCAATTATTTCAAGGTCAAACAAAGTCATATGACCTTGACATAATTTTTTCAATTCGTCACACCCGAATTATATGGAAAATAGTATGATTACGCCTATCTTGCGCAGATATTAATTTTGGTGACTTTTCGGCGGCTATTCAAAAATTGGCGGAATCTCGAGTCCTAAGAGAAACATTTTTACTAATCTCAGACCAAATCAATTAAAATATGGTCCTTAATAACTGTGCAACTGGCTTGCTTGTATGACTATGTGCAGCTTTATGATAGTAGTGGTAGTGGAGTAAGTTTCAAGTAAAAATAAAAGGAGAAGTCTGTCGTAGAGCCAGATTTAACTGATATATTTTTGTTAAGTATATTATTAGGTATGCAAAATGGGAATTTACTTATTTTTTATTGACAAAAAAGAGAGAAATTGGTGTAATATTTCTGATTTGTGGCAGTAAGTGTAAATCTAATGGCAGATAATTACACAAATGCAGTTCTAATGAACTTATTTTTTATACCCGGACAGTGTTATAAGAATATAAGCATAATTTGTAGAAACTTTAATGAGAAATATTCAAATTTACCACAAATGAATAACGAATTCAGAATAATTTTACAAGTCTTGGTTCCTCTCTGGAGACTGCAAAAAAATTACCTAAGCCTGTAACTTCTGATCAAGTAAATGAAATTAATGTTCATGCAAATCCTCAATATTCCATAGATAGATAGATATATAGATAGATAATTCATTGTGTGTGACAATACAATACTGCTTACACTCGTCAGGTACAAAGATAATTATATAAAGAATAAACTTAAATACAATGAGATAAGACCCAAAGGCAAAGGAAAATCAAGAAACTTTACAGAAAAACAAGTTTACAATTCTGTTTTTAATTTTAATTCATTTGGCAGATATGATGGCTTTGTTGCTGGAAATCGTAATGTTGAAACTTGGTTTGGATAGCATCATTTGACACATATTTCACAAATACTGTCTCGAAGACCTTACCTGAAAGATGAAAGTAAAAGCCTGCGGCCACAAATCTCTCAGTAATATTTTCACGTTTTAAATAGTTCTATTATTTTAAATGTGATTTGCTTCCATAACGACATTAATTTTTTTTTTAATACGAATTACAAATAATCTGAAACGCCATGCCAGTAACTGTCTGTCTTAGTACCTATTTTTTATTATGTTTTTTACTTAAGAATTCTGTTTTGTTTATGCATTATTTGGTAAGATTAAAAAGCACTTTTATTATTATTTATTACTTGTTTCACAATAAAGCTTATAGTTGACAACAATTGGCAAAAACTGGTCCACAAACCACTACCTATATTTAAATATTCATTTACATGTAAGTCCCATTACACTGTTATTATTTGGCTAGTACCAGAAAAACATGCCGAAATTGTTCGCTTTTTCTATCATACCACTCTAAGTGTACAAAATTTAACTAATCATTTCAATATTATTTTAGAGAATAATGGAAAGTCACTTTGAAGGTAGATAATTTTAAGAATTAGTTTTTCATAACTCTTTATAATGCTTTCATAATTACAGTTCATTGAACTCTAGACAACATATTTTTCCATGAACACACATTGAGCAAATAAGCCAACTAGTGCTTATTTTCCTAATATGATTGTGACATCGAATTTATAATTCATGATTCGGTACTAATTTAAAAATCCTAGATCAGAGAAATGTAATTGTGATTCGCAAGATAGTACACAAGTATTTTGTATATAAGTTTCAAATTGTACAAATATTTTTTAAATTATTTTCAGATGAAAAATTCTGACTGTACTTATATTTACTGAAAAATGGATATAACTATTACGCAAAGAGAAGTTAAAATTTTATCTATCATGCTTGCTGTTGTAATAAACAATAATAACTATTTTTGGATGAACCAATATTATACGTACTTTACGTTATTGAAAATATATAGGTGTAGTTATTGTTCTGGTGTGGTATATTAACTTGATAGAAATGAATATTTGTTCAGGGATCGATAGTGTTTGTGGCCCTTAATGATGGGCAAAATGTCCTATCGCTATCTTGTATGCACATGATGACGTTTTGTCCATTTGGTACCATTATTATCTCGAAAATGGTAGAACATACACTGAAATTATATCTGTTTTAATTATATTTGTTAATGTTACATGCCTAATGCATATGCGACCCGCATCACATATTTGTGTTTTGCTGGCCACATATCGACAAGCCGCGATCCACAGATGTCGTCAAGTCGCGATCCGTGGGTGGCAGAGGTTTAGCTCCTCTCCGCTAGGAGCGGTTGCGAGCCTCCCTGCTGGAAGAACGGTGACGTGATTTCCGTCTGGCGCGTAGAAGGTGAAAAATGGTTAGTTTCGTGTACGCTGCCGATAATTCCTAAAAGCTTATTATTTGAGCCATCTTTATGGATTTTGAATTTTGGGCAACGGTGAAATTTCCTGCGTGTTAAGTTGTTGCTGTTCGGCAGAATATTTCGTTGCTACGGAGGGAGTTTAATCCGCATTTGCGGGATTTATGTGTGCACACGCGAGTAACCTTACTTTATTTCGCCATCTGATTCGATTTTACCCATGTATTTTATAGGCTGGTTGATCACTATCTCTTGGAAGCATCTTCGCTGTCAATTGAACTGCACGGTTGTACAACTTTGGTGGATTCTGTCCCTCAATAAGTCAAGAGGTTTGTAAATTATTTCTATTGTGGATTATACCTGTTTTCATTCGCTCTCATTAGGCACGTGCATTTCCGATTTACAAATTAGGGTCCACGGACTGGGTTGGAATGTTCCACGGAGTGAGTTAGAACTTCCACGGATTAGGAAAGAACATACCATGGTCTAGGTTAGAAAGTCCCACAGACTAGGCTGAGCGCTCCACGATGTAGGGAGACTATGAACCCACCACCATCGTCTGTTCCGAATCACCACCGTAGGGCTGCAGTTTCAGCATTGTTAACATTTGGGTATCATACCGTGATAAGTGTTATTGTGTCCTTATCCAGAACCACCTTTAGTGGTTCTACGTAATAATATCCTTTTAACTTACATTTGTATATATTGTCTAATATTGTTAAAAGAAGAACTTAACAAACTCAACATTATCTAAAAGAAAATATCATCAGTTCTATGTTCTGTGTAAGTAGTAAGTATCTATGGAAATAACATAAACAGAATCTTAAAGCTGTGTATTTGACATACACAGCAAAATAAGAGTTCTTCCAAAAAATAGCTTTGAAAACGGAAAGAGATTACTTTCCGAAACGTCAGCAAAATACATTATTTCTGTGTTTATTCCGATTTATATTATTTGCAAAACATAACCTCTGACTTTTCCTTTGGCGTAAACGTCACGGGCGCAGAGGTTTTTTCCAATAATTCTATTATTTTGTAGATTCGGTGATTTGTTTTGAAGAGGATAATAATATATGTGGTAGAAAACCCAAATAATAGGAAAGAATACATTTGTATATATTTAAAACCAAGATTTTATTCATTCATATTGATTAAATAAGTTCTTTAATGTAACCTAATTGCGGCAAAATTTATTTTAGTTAACACTTTTAACTGAGTGCAGCTACACAAGGGGTATATTTACTTTTATTTTATATTGTAACATATTTGACAGAATATAGTCCACATAATTGAACATCGCCAGGTTCATATTAGAGAACTAAAAGTGTAAATATTGCAATATAGTACATTTCATGTTGAAAGAAAGTCATTATTTCGTCTGCGACCACTACGAATGGAACCCTCAGTGTTTTATGTTAAATAAGTAACAAATTTCTAATAGTTAATGTTAAACTTAGGCTTAACGCCCTGTGTTTTCCGAGCTAGTGAAATTTTGTCGTGGGCACGTTACATCACTTATCCGGGCTAGGTAGTGTCTGCGATCTGCTACGCACAGCAGCCCAAGTGTTTTTAGTATTAACTTGCAACTATTGTCTAACAACCTCTGATAGTACATGCACCAGTAGCAATAATTAGTCAATCAGCTCACGGTAGCTCAGTCTGCTATGTTCTGGGTTCGACCCCGGCACCAACACTGGCAATGATGGTGGGTAATGGATGTCCAACATCCATTACCCACCATCAAATTTTACAGCTTTTAGCTTTGGATTTGTGAGTTTATTTGTGATGGCTTAGTGCTACAAATTCGGCCTCACCGCAATTAATGCATGATCGGTCCCGCTGTAGGTTCTGGGGAGGTATTTTTGTAAAGTTAATTTTAATAAAGTTTTGGATTGGATTGGATAGCCACGCCTACGAGTGTCGCTTTTGCATACAAAATTTGTATTACATGGCCTCTCCAGTCTATTCTAACTCTATGGCCAACTCCCATGTTTTTACAGTAAATTACTAACCGTAGAAATAAATGCGATTCTAGAGACCCAATATGCTCTACCCGACTCCAATATGTCATGTCCTCACTAAACCCTAAACAGTTTTCCCTTCTTTCGTTAGTGCGGAAGTAAACACAATCTAAAATATAATTATTTCGGCGATATTCGTTATCTTGACGGTATCTCTACGTAAATGGCTCAGCTCATCTTTGGTCCATTTAACTATTGCAAAGGAATTCGAAGTGTTTACTTTAAATTACATAAAACAAAATATCTCAAATTGACAAATTTTTATGGATTGATTTACTGAAATATCGAATGTGTCCTCCTTTTAGAATTTTGAAGATAGCATCTATCGAAGAAATCAATTCCAGGTACAATATGTTAATCAGAATGTTTATAACGAAGTCAGTATTGTTAGTTGAATTGAAGCTATTTTGGACTGGTGGCTATTTTATAATATCTGCACGCCTTGAAGATATTTTTTTAATTGAAGAATAATTTTTGAGTTGGCTTCTTTGGACCCAAACTATTTTTTTTTAATTTTCAAAGTCCTATCCTCGAAATTAATTTCAGCGTAATCCCATCACACCTATCTTGTACGGAATAATATTCTCTGTAACGTTTATGATAGTAAAGGCACAGGGTAGCTACAGTGAAGATTGATGGTATCTAGAAGCTCAATGTGTTCATCTCCATTGTTGTACAGAATTACACAAACAAATTTTGAGGCCTAGAAGAAAATGATGGGAGAGATTTTTTTCTTTTTGACGTGACTATAAAATAAAAACCGGCAGTGAAGAAGTGACTTATCACGCCAGAATATTTTTTCAGATATCGATACACTTGTTTTTAGAAAACGATTGCTTAACATCAAAAAATAAAATGGTGAATTATCTTAATGTAGGCCCATCAGTCAAAGTCGATCGAAATTTCTCCTCGACTCCTGAATTTGAAGCACTAAACCATCACAAATAAATCCACAAATCCAAAGCTAAAAGCTGTCCGGAAGAGGGTTACACATTTAAAAAAAAACGCAGACCATCTCCGTTACCCACCGACATTGCCAGTATCGGTGCCGGGATCGAACGCAGAACACAGCAGAGTAACAACAAAGCGAATTTACCACATTAACACGCTTTAGGAGACTGAGGTACCATGAACTGATTAACTAATTATTTTTAACAGATGTAATTAAAACAGATATAATTTAAATGTCTTTCCCGCCAGACCAAATGGACAAAACGTTTAATTCATGATATATAAAAGATAGCGATGGGACATTTTTGTCTATCATTAAGAGCCACCAACACTATCGATTCCTGAACGTCTCAATCTGTGAAAAATAACGTTTTATTACTTAAGTAGAATGGTTTATGTTATACTCCAAATACATTATTATCGTCATTTTTTTACAAAATACTAGTAACATGTAGGATAAGTTATTATGTACAATTGTTTAAATAATATATAACCACAACCAACTCCGGTTAGTTATTATATGGCAGAGAAATTTAATGTGTCACGAATCTTATCAAATATTCATTTCTATCAAGTTAATATACCACACCAGGACAATAACTACACCTATATATTTTCAGTAACGTAAAGTACGTAAAATATTGGTTTATCCAAAAATAGTTATTATTGTTTACTACAACAGTAAGCATGATCGATAAAACTTTAACTTCTCTTTCCGTAATAGTCATATCAATTTTTCAGTAAATATTATTTATTATTTATTATCAGCCTTTACTCGAGTCCGAGTGTAAAAAAAAATGTTACAGTCGATAGATTGTGTGTAATAAAAAACGCGTAAAAGGTGTAGTCTATTGTAATTCCTATTCATCTACGGTGCACACGACTATGGCTATAGAGGCCAATTCGGGAGAGCACATGTCAACCGCAGTCAGGACAAACATAGACCTGGTTAGGTCTGGATTCGGCCTTCTTGCAGCAACATTTCCTTGATAGCTGGCCACAACCCCTCGCCATTCGGTTCTGTCCGCTGCAAGTTGCTCCCATTGCTCGTCTGGAATACCGCAGGATTTTAGATTTTCATGGAGAACGTCTTTGAACCTCTTTCGTTGACCGCCACGCCTTCTTCTACCGCTTAGCAATTCACCATAAAGTGCACATTTAGGAAGGCGGTATCATGCATACGATGAACGTGACCTGCCCATCTTAGGCGTGCTCTTGAAATAAGCACCTCAATTGGAAGGCTGTTTGCTCTCCTCAGTACTTCCACGTTTGATATGTGATGGAAGCAATGGATTTTCATCATACTTCTGAGGTGTCTGCTGAAAACTTTCTAATTCTTTCATATGACGACGGTAAGTGACCCAGCTTTCACATCCATATAGCAGTGTTGGAATGACAACTGCTCTGTAGACAGCCATTTTCGTTAACAAAGCAAGGTCGTGGTTGTCAAATACTCTCTCTCTAAGTCCTCAGAGTGCTCTAGATGCTAATTCTATTGCGAATCTCGCTGTCCATGTTTGCTTTGTCATTAACAACGTTGCCTAAGTAATTGAACTGATCCACCACTTCAAGAGAATTTCCGTTAAGTGTAATGTCTATTTGGTTCACTTGATGAGGAATTGACATAATCTTAGTCTTTCCAATGTTGATTTCAAGTCCCAAGGAATCATAGCTCTGGGCATATACATCTAAAAGTTCTTGAAGCTCTTCCGGCATAGAGACTAAAAGTGCACAGTCATCCGCATACTGGAGATCACAAATGAATCGTGTGCGAGTCTTCGTGAAAGCTCTAAAGCGCTCTATGTTAAAGAGACCGCCATCAGAACGGTATCTGAGACCTATTCCTCTGACTGTCAGTTTGTTGTCAACAATAATTGTTAGAGCAGTGGTAAACAAATTAAAAAGTAGGGGTGCCAGGACACATCCCTGCCTAACTCCAGTGAGGGTTTGGAAAGGTTCGGTTGCCTCATTATTATACATAACCTGGGCGTTGTTGTTTGTATGTAGACTGCGACATACTTCCACAAATTTTCTAGGGATACCTAAGCGGAGCATAATTTTCCAGAGCACTTCCCTGTCCACCGAGTCAAACGCCTTGGTTAAATCAATGAAGGCCATGTGAATTTTTCCTTGATGTTCGAGTGCTTTTTCTTGAAGCTGTTTAAGTGTGAAGATTAGATCCGATGTGCCTCGGTTTGGTCTAAAGCCACACTGTGTTTCAGGAAGTAACTTTTCCATAACAGGTGTTAGCCTATTTGCCATCGCTTTAGTGAGTATCTTCCCTCCAACAGCCAGGAGAGCTATACCCCTGTAATTTCCACAGTCCGCAGCGGTCCCTTTGTTTTTGAAGAGGTTGATTAAAAGTGTATCACGAAACTCCTGCGGAGCTTGACCACTTTCCCACACGACATCAAACAGTTTTTTGAGGTAGGGTATGAGCTCTGACGACACAGCTTTAAAGATCTCAGCTGGGAGTGAGTCGGCGCAGGGAGATTTGTTATTTTTAGCTGCCCAATGGCGGTTAAGATCTCTTCCGTTGTTAGTGGATTATCTAAGTCTTCGAAGGTGTCATATTGAGGGATAAGATTTATAATATCATGATCGGCTTGACTTTGCTGGTTAAGAATGTTAGAGTAGTGTTCTTTCCATCGCGCTCTTATTTCCTGGTCTTCTTTGAGGAGATTTCCATTTAAATCTCTAATAGGGCACATATTTTTCCGACTGGGGCCGTGCACTGCTTTTACTCCTTGAAAGAAAGTCCTGTAGTCGTGTGAATCGGCGTACCTTTGAATTTCTCTGGCATTGCTTGCCCACCACTCGTTCTTTATTCTTCTGATTTCTCGTTGCGTTTCATACTTAGATTGGGTAAAAGCTTCTGCTTTTGATGAGTCATTGGGGTGGTTGATCGCGTTTTGGAAGGCAATATGTTTGCGGTCAAGAAGTTCTTGTATAAAAGCTTCAGAATTTTTCATCTGAAAATAATTTCAGTATTTGTACAATTTGATACTTATATACAAAATACTTGTGTACTATCTTACAAGTCACAATTACATTTCACTGATCTAGGATTTTTAAATTAGTACCGAATAATGAATTATAAATTCGATGTCAGAATCATATTAGGAAAATAAGCACTAGTTGGCTTGTTTGCTCATTGTGTGTTCATGGAAAAATATGTCTAGGCTTCACCGAACTGTAATTATTATGAAAGCGTTATAAATAGTTATGAAAACTAATTATTATCTACCTTCAAAGTGAATTCCCATTATTCTCTAAAATAATATTGAAAGTATTAGTTACATTTTGTACAGTTAAAGCGGTATGATAAAAAAGCGAACAATTTCGGCATGTTTTTCTAATATACAAGCCAAATAATAACAGTATAATGGGGTTTACATGTAAATCAAAATTTAAATACAGTGGTATATGGATCAGTTTTTGCCAGTTTCTGTCAACTATGAGCTTTTATTGTGAAACAAATAATAGATAAATAATAATAAAAGTGTTTTGAATTTTACCGAATAATGTATAAATAAAACAAAATTCTTAAGTAAAAATCATAACAAAAACTAGACACTAAGACAGTCGCTGGTGTTTCAGATTATTCGTAATTCATGTTACCAAAAAAATGTTTTTAATGTTGACATAGATTCATGTAAATCACATTTAAAATAATTGAACTATTTAAAACATGAAGTTAATAATTATTGAACACAATATCTATAATAATATTACATATAAATTACAATGTACTGTATAAATACGTAAAAAACGAAAAAGTATTTTAAAGTTCGTTCTCTGAATATTCTGATGAACTATCTTCGGTTCATATATGTTCGTTTTTTTAAAAAAATATTTAATCAAAAAGGAAGCAGAAACCCAATTACATGAAGTATATCTTAGAGTACAACTATATCTAAAATCAAATATTAGATAAAAACTACATTATAAATCATTATGTAACAAAGCAGAAGAAACATTAAGTAATGCAATCCTTACAGAGGATGTTAACTAAAGTAATAATTACAAGTTTCAAATCAGAAGTTAGGAACCTCCTTTTTAAACTGTTTTTTGGAACAATGGAATATATCAACACAAGCGATACCGTTATGACTTCTTCATATAGTGGTTAACGGACTGGAATTGAGAAATAAAATGTTTATTGATTTCCAGATACTTGTCTCATAACATTGAAGTAAATGTCTCCTAATAGTCCAGGTGAATCGATCGAATTTTGTATAATAGCTTCATAGTGATGTCAATAAGTTTGTCAAGCTCCCACATTTCTGCCTCTTCTTTTATCGCGTGATCTATATAAGTTTGCCACTTATCTGCAATTACTCTTTCTAAGGAATGAATCGACAAAACGTGAATGTCTTCTCACTCTCACTTTACCACATTCGTTTGAAAATCAATATTTTTTTTTATTTCGAATGAGAACAAACCTACATCCACAAAACTATTGGCTCTCCAAAGTTTGCTCCTGCTGATATGTGGTAAATCATTGCCTTCTGAGAGTTAACATAAAATTTTGTCCAATACTAGAATTTTTTTTTTTTTTTAATAAAAAGAGAGCTCACATTTTTACATATGTTGAACAGAAATATAATTTGACAACTTTACCATTTTTACTCACACAGTTACTCTGTCGATCGGTGCACTGCTCACTGCATAATAACCACGATATTGAAGTGCACTTTATTGTACCGTCCTAGCACGTGCACTCCGGTTTAGTTCTAGAACTGCAATAATATCCGGTACTTCAGGTGTATATGTGCATTTGAATTTGGCTTCGCCTTCGCACAACTTAGATCACTATGCCGGGTGTCAACGGATCATGGTAGACCCACTTTTTTCTAATTTTTAAGAATATCAGAATGAAACTTGGTAGATGTATTATATGACCAAGAAGCCACTTTCTGGAATAACTGTCATTTTTCCCCACTTCCGGTTTCACCGGAAATGATCCCAACTTTTGATTATTAAATGGAACACCCTGTATATTATTATATTTTTGGAATCCTTAAAAAATTCTGAGTACGGTGATGCCCCATAAGTGACATTTTAACTCCATGAAAAAAATTTGACTCGAAATTTGTTGGTACGTGTAGAGTGCCATGACCAGAAGAAATTGCTTGTAATAGACCGGTGTGATGTCGGAAAAATCAAATCGAGCATAAAAATTTGAGAATGTGTATTTTGTGGGCCCTGTACATTTCTTATGGGAAATGGCCCCCGGTGAAACTCGCTGGAATCGATATTATGTTATTACTTTACACAAAGTCACACATTAATAGTATAGAGCCTTGGTCCTTTCAACGCGGCTTCGCTAATGTTCTACGGGGGATTTTCGGGTCGCTGATTTCAAATCCAATGTCAAAAGTATCATTTGACATTTGACAGTTGACAGCTGTCAGTGGCACTGTCAACTCGCCCTATTTTCCAGAAAAGACATCCAAATATATACTGACTGGTTGCTGATTTCAAATCCGATGTCAAAGTTGACATTTGACAACTGTCAGTAGCAGTGTTAGCTGTATTATCCGGAAAATATTTATCACATTGTTCCCGGGTCATGCTAAAAGAATACAATTAATCTTTTCTGGATAATACAGCCAACACTGCTACTGACAGCTGTCAACTGTCAAATGCCACCTTCGACATTGAATTTGAAATCAGCGACCCAAAAAACCCTTGTATATATTCTGATAACTATCTTCCGGAAAATAAGGCAAGTTGAGAGTGCCATGACAGCTATCAACTGTCAAATGCTACTTTTGACATCGGATTTACCAAAACTTAATTTTTTCAAATGGAACCATAATGGTAGAGTACTACCATAAAATTGCGAATGTTCTAAGGAATCGGTGGATGTGCCCAAAAGCAAGGTTTTTTAAAAAAAAATTTAGTTTTTTTTTTAAGTCAAGTTTTTTCGTGGAGTCGAAATGTCACTTATGGGGCATCACCGTACTCAGAATTTTTCAAGCATTCCAAAAATATAATAATATACCATTTAAAAATCAAAAGTTGGGGTAATTCCCGGTGAAACCGGAAGTGTGTAAAAAACGACAGTTATGCCACAAAGTGTCTTCTTGGTCATATAATACATACACCAAGTTTCATTCCGATATTCTTAAAAATAATGAAAAATAGGGGGTCTACCATGATCCTTTGACACACGGTATATAATGTGCATATGCCATATACGTTTGCCGGCCTAGTGGCTCAATGCTGCAGTATTAGGCTTTTAGTCGGAAGATCCCGGGTCCGAATCCTGGTCAAGTAGGGATGGTTAGTGGTGTTTTTATGTATTGCCGAATCGGCAACAGTGGACTAGACTGCGGTTGTGTCAGAGACAATACGTCTAGTCACTGTTCTCTTCTGAGTTCAAGTCTCAGCTGCAGCAGATAACAACACCGCGCCACAGGGAATGGATGTGCTGTCATTGTCTATATGTGACCGTATGTCCTGGTTGATTGGTGGAATAGCCTGTGGCTATAAACTTGGCCAGGATATTAATATAAATAAGGCCATAGAATAATATGAGGAAAAACAGTAACGCCCATAGCTGGTCCAGTATCCAATTGTTTTATTTCTCTCTCCTGCAAAGACTGCAAATAAATAAATGAAGGAAATAATTATTTTTAAGAACGTCCTCTCAAAATTTCAGAAATAAGAATTTCTTCCAAAGTAAAAATACAATTGAAACCTATTATTTATATTCCAGTAGTTGTCTAGTAGAAGGCATCTCTGCAAATTACATAAATTATTACTTGCTTTCCTTTAACTTACAATGTAGTATTTTTCACGTTTGTCCAGATCTTACATCCTTTATTTAACACACTTCCTGACATAATCAATTAATGAAATTTTGCAGTTATTAAAATCGGACGACAATACAGTATTCCAACGTTACTGCTGTAAATATCCGCACGTAGGGCGCGCGGGGGTGACAAATTGATTAAATATACTATCCAACCGGCACCTCCGGCAAAACTTAGAATACAAAAGACTTTCGTAATTCAAAGTCGATTATTTCGCGAACGGTAAGAAACCTCCGGAAAATTCTTTCAAATCCTTATTCAGGACGTCTCCCCCCACCCCGCACCCCTCTGCCTATTCCCGGAGGTGAGACGAGATAACGACATTTATCCTCATTAAAAATTCGTCTCTTATCGATTTGTTTTAATATCTCGCTCCTTCATATTTCCCTATATCGCCGAGTGGCATGGAAGGGGTAGCCGACGTGTGGCCGCGAGCCTTTACTTTCATTTCTACTTTCAGGTAGTTGTCTTCGATTTTACTGTTTGCGACGATGAAGAAAGAAACAGCGACTCAGCGAAAAAGGCGCTTAAAAATAGCACGGCAGAAATATAAACGCCCATATAAAATGCAACGAAGAGCTGCCGAAACATCAAAACAGAGTGCAGCTCGATTGACACTTTGAAGATAACGCCAATTACAATACCGTGCAGCAGAGACATTTGAAGGACGTGAAACTCGCTTGGAAATGAATCGCCAGCGCTATTCAGAACGTCGGACAGCTGAGACACTTGAGGAATGTGAAGCTCGTATGGATATTGACACAGCCTCCTGGAGCCTGTGATATTGAACACCAGCGCTATTCAGAACGTCGCCATCGGGCAGCTAAGACACCTGGGGAATGTGAAGCTCGAATGGAAATTGAAGACCAGCGCTAGTCAGAACATTGCACTGCACAGTGAGCTAAAATCCCAAAATCCTGGCCAAAAATCGAAAATCAAGTCTGTTTTAATTCACATAGTGCTCTAAAGCAGGATTTCCTCCGTGTAATACTGAAACGGCAAGTTTTATACCTGCCGTTACACCTCACTCGAAACTAGGATAGCTTCGAGTGTGTAACGGTACGAAAATCGGTTCTGAAATATTTCACATTCGTTTGTTGTGAATTTTTGCTCTTATAGAGCGTGTTTTTACATAAAAAAGGAGACTACTCCTGAAGGTATGTAATACAAGCGCGCGTTTTAAGGTGGCGAAATAAAAATATGAAAATAGTTTGTATATACAGTGATCTAACTCTAATTCATAATTTAACGTGAGAAATGTTTCTGGAATAAAAAATTCATAAGAATTGGCTGCTATAAGCTGCTTATTTCAGCAAAATATGCAAAAATAGAAAATAGCGTCCAATAGAGTGTTCTCGGATAAATTCTAATTGTACCTACTCCTGCGTCACAGCAGATGTTCATTTCCGATACAAGAATAAGTCCCCACGAAGAAGGAAAATGTATATACCTGGTATACACTATTGCATAGTGGAAGGGGAATTGTAGGTTATCTCAATTTTTCGTGAAATAGATATACTTTTAATTTTTTACTACTTTTTTACTAATGGTCATAAGTTTTTGTTTTATTTTTCAGGGTCTTGTACTTATAAGGATTTTTTCGATGTGCTACAAGGAAAACTAAAATTATATCTAATCGAGCCGCCGACATTGCTAGAAGAGAATATTAAAAAGCAAACGATCGCTTATTTCTGTTTAACTGAGAGTACAAAAATCGATCAAAAAATTACTATCACACATGAAAAAAAAATGGCAAAAATCACGTCGAATAACGAACTAATTTTTAAATAAAAATGAAAATTGGTTGAAAACTTCTGTGACTATTGAGCTGAATATATTTTCTTCGGAGTATTCATTCCTGTCAATTTTTTATCAATTTCTGCAATTTTCCGTTCATTTGCAGAATTATTCTGTGCTCGGCGAATAATCATCATCGAGTGAACGAGGACGGCCTTCAATACAAACACTCTAATTTTGACTGAAAAAAGTAACTTTTCTCGCAAAAATGGTTACTTTCCGTCTGCCATTTTATTTTTTGAAAATAACAAAAACTACAAATTTTAAACTCAATAGTTTAAAACTAACCAAAAAACCATAAGTTCGTCATAATTTTACAAATTTTCTATTTTTTCCCATTTTTGGCCAGGATTTTAGCCCACTCTGCGCTGCTGAGACACCCGAAGAGCTCGAAATTCATTTAGAATATAGCCGTCAACATATTCGTCAACAACGTCAGGTTTTAAATGTGAGTTGTGGGGAATTTGAGAAGGAAATCAATAAATTTTTATGAAATATGTGCCAAATGATGCTATCCAAACCAAGTTCCAACATTCCGATTTTCAGCAATTGAAACAAAAAAAAGATTTTTTTAAACTTATTTTCTGTAAAGTCGCAATAAAAAGTAAAAAATACTAATATACGACTGCAAGGAAAGCAAGGCGTAAGCACTTTGTATATAAGCATATTTATATCATCTTTATGTACGCATGATTGGAAGCAATATGTATACAATGATTCATCCCTTTCACGCAATCATGCGTACAATCTTACAAAGTGCGTACGCGTTGCTGTTCTTGCAGTTGTACATTAGTATTTTTTTATTTTTTACTTTTTGGTACAACTCTACAGAAAACCCTCTGTAGAATACCTAAAACGCAACGACTCGTTATTCTTGGCGATTTTAACGCTAGAGTAGGGAGAGATGCAGACACCTGGCCAGGCATCATAGGCAAGAACGGTTTGGGCAACATGAACGCTAACGGTCAACTACTCCTAACTAAATGCGCCGAACATGATCTAGTTATAACAAACACCATTTTCCGACAAAAGGATAAATTTAAAGGCACCTGGCGTCACCCCAGATCAGGTCACTGGCATCTACTGGACTATGTTATCGTACGTAGGAAGCATCTCAAGGACGTCCAAATTACAAAGGCGCGCATTGATAGCGAATGTTGGACCGATCATCGTCCTGTTGTCTCTAAAATGAAAATTGTTATGAGACCCAAACACCGAAGAACTCAAGTAAAACGTAGACCCCGTCTCTGTATTAGTAAATTGCGTGACCAACAAACCGTCGAACAGCTAAAGCAAAAAGTTCAAGAGAATTTGAGTGCACTAGAAGAAACCAATTCTGTAAATGTCGCTGCTACCTGGACACAAACTAAAGACAGTTTAAAAAGTGCGAGTGAGGAAATTCTTGGCACTGCAGCAAGTAAAAAACAGGAGGACTGGTTCAATGATAATGAAGCTTTTATACAAGAACTTCTTGACCGCAAACATATTGCCTTCCAAAACGCTATCAACCACCCCAACGACTCATCAAAAGCAGAAGCTTTTACCCAATCTAAGTATGAAACGCAACGCGAAATCAGAAGAATAAAGAACGAGTGGTGGGCAAGCAAGGCCAGAGAAATTCAAAGGTACGCCGATTCACACGACTACAGGAATTTCTTTCAAGGAGTAAAAGCAATGTACGGCCCCAGTCGGAAAAATATGTGCCCTATTAAAGATTTAAATGGAAATCTCCTCAAAGAAGACCAGGAAATAAGAGCCCGATGGAAAGAACACTACTCTAACATTCTTAACCAGCAAAGTCAAGCCGATCACGATATTATAAATCTTATCCCTCAATATGACACCTTCGAAGACTTAGATAAACCACTAACAACGGAAGAGATCTTAACCGCCATTGGGCAGCTAAAAAATAACAAATCTCCCGGCGCCGACTCACTCCCAGCTGAGATCTTTAAAGCTGTGTCGTCAGAGCTCATACCCTACCTCAAAAAACTGTTTGATGTCGTGTGGGAGAGTGGTCAAGCTCCGCAGGAGTTTCGTGATACACTTTTAATCAACCTCTTAAAAAACAAAGGGAGCGCTGCGGACTGTGGAAATTACAGGGGTATAGCTCTCCTGGATGTTGGAGGGAAGATACTCACTAAAGCGATGGCAAATAGGCTAACACCTGTTATGGAAAAGTTACTTCCTGAAACACAAAGTGGCTTTAGACCAAACCGAGGCACATCGGATTTAATCTTCACACTTAAACAGCTTCAAGAAAAAGCACTCGAACATCAAGGAGAAATTCACATGGCCTTCATTGATTTAACCAAGGCGTTTGACTCGGTGGACAGGGAAGTGCTCTGGAAAATTATGTTCCGCTTAGGTATCCCTAGAAAATTTGTGGAAGTATGTCGCAGTCTACATACAAACAACAACGCCCAGGTTATGTATAATAATGAGGCAACCGAACCTTTCCAAACCCTCACTGGAGTTAGGCAGGGATGTGTCCTGGCACCCCTACTCTTTAATTTGTTTACCACTGCTCTAACAATTATTGTTGACAACAAACTGACAGTCAGAGGAATAGGTCTCAGATACCGTTTTGATGGTGGTCTCTTTAACATAGGGCGCTTTAGAGCTTTCACGAAGACACGCACACGATTCATTTGTAATCTCCAGTATGCGAATGACTGTGCACTTTTAGCCTCTACGCCGGAAGAGCTTCAAGAACTTTTAGATGTGTATGCCCAGAGCTATGATTCCTTGGGACTTAAAATCAACATTGGAAAGACTAAGATTATGTCAACTCCTCATCAAGTGAACCAAATAGACATTACACTTAACGGAAATTCTCTTGAAGTGGTGGATCAGTTCAATTACTTAGGCAACGTTGTTAATGACAAAGCAAACATGGACAACGAGATTCGCAATAGAATTAACGCTGCATCTAGAGCACTCTGGGGACTTAGAGAGAGAGTATTTGACAACCACGACCTTGCTTTGTCAACGAAAATGGCTGTCTACAGAGCAGTTGTCATTCCAACACTGCTATATGGATGTGAAAGCTGGGTCACTTACCGTCGTCATGTGAAAGAATTAGAACGTTTTCAGCAAAGACACCTCAGAAGTATGATGAAAATGAAAATCCATTGGAGAGCAAACAGCCTTCCAATTGAGGTGCTTATTTCAAGAGCACGCCTAAGATGGGCAGGTCATGTTCATCGTATGCATGATAACCGCCTTCCTAAATGTACACTTTATGGTGAATTGCTAAGCGGTAGAAGAAGGCGTGGCGGTCAACGAGAGGTTCAAAGACGCTCTCCATGAAAATCTAAAATCCTGCGGTATTGCAGACGAGTAATGGGAACAACTTGCAGCGGACAGAACCGAATGGCGAGGGGTTGTGGCCAGCTATCAAGGAAATGTTGCTGCAAGAAGGCCGAATCCAAGACCTAACCAGGTCTATGTTTGTCCTGACTGCGGTCGACATGTGCTCTCCCGAATTGGCCTCTATAGCCATAGTCGTGTGCACCGTAGATGAATGGGAATTACATTACCTTTTACTTGTTTTTTATTGTATACAATCTATCGACTGTAACATTTTTATACTCGGACTCGAGTAACGGCTAATAATAGTAATAGTAATACAGAAAATCAGGGTTTTTTAAATTGTTTTTATATATAAGAACAAAAAGTTAGTCTACTAAGTATAATCGAGTAGATGTATTATCAGTAATCAAAAAAAAAGCAACAAAAACTTTACGACATCATTATTATCGCCGTAGGGCAAGCGGCTTGCTTTCGTTAAACAAACCGACGCACATTAAAAACCTATAAAGTTAAGCGAGTTAATTTGCGGTCGAGGCATCACAAAGAGTGTGGTATTTTAATGAGGTCGTAAAGTTTGTGTGTGTGTGTGTGTGTGTGTGTGTGTGCGTGTGTGTGTGTGTGCGTATGTATTGCTTAAGTTGTGGGGAATTGTGTGTGAATTAAACCAGAGCTATAGGGACATACCCACTGAACAGTGAATTAAGGGGACATACACCTGTCCCCATTAATAAAAACGTTATTATAGTTGTTATTCTACCACCAAAAAACCATAAGTCTTTACCTATTCTTCACTGCTAAATGCTACTTAGTTTAAACGTGGATTAAATACAGCTACCCCTATTTCAAACAATTTTACATAGAAATTTTAAGAGTCCCCATGACATACGTTTAAATCTGGAGTGTGATAGATTAGCTATATCCAGTTAATATGGGGACTTAAAAGCCACTGGACTGATAGCGCCCCCTATAAAAATTAAATAATCCTGCTTGTAATTTAATATTCTGCATTAGGTGTGTTAAAAATTAATGTGTTCTGGATGTGCTGGGGACAATTAACATCATTTAAGACACTAATAATCATTTTATTTGATGGAAATGTCTGCATCATTTATTTAGGGTCTGTTTCTGAAACGTAAAATAAAGTTGTCTATTAATAAATATCATAGTAATAATTGTTCCATTGTAACTATGACAGTAAACGAATAATTAACTATATTTAACATTTCAGAAACTGGCTATTAATATATACAGGGTGTGGCAATAGTGCATCTGACCTCAATATCTCGAAATTTACGATAGCTAGAAATTTTTTAAAAAATTGCAACTAGATAAAAAAGTCTATAGCTGGAAATTATTTTCGAACATACAGGGCGAGACAAGATGAAATTACAGAACCAAGTGCCTTTTTTTAAATGGAATTCTATGTATATCAGTACATTTTTTTGAAGCCTCTTTCTAGGCTCTCTTCGTTCTTATATTAGCATTGAAAATCTCCCAGCCACTTGGATGTAATGAATTTTTTTGTTGAAATAATGCAATCTGCGGATAGATATTAAAAAAATCACCACAGTCACAATTATGGGTTTTAAGAAAAACTTATGTGAATACAAGTTACGAGATATCTAGTTAATGTTTTTGTAACATTTTCATTTCCTAAAAATGTACAAGGTGGCCAGAAATTATTTTTCAATTAAGAATATTTTAAATTGAATTTTCTTAAATTTTTCAAATGGAACACCCTGTATATGTTTCGACGATGTGATGTAGAAATGAAAAACGAACATTTTTTGTAAGTTTTTTTATATTCGACATTTCCAGTTTCCAGAGATCTATCGAGAAGGTTTTGGAAGCTGCTAACATCAGGAATCCTTCTTTCAGGATAACGTTGGTGATAAATTCTATTGGCAAGTAAACAATTTCTGTCTGACTCGCCCAAACAAAAGTCATGTCTACATGTTCCGCTTTATTAAAATTGTAAACATTGTAAAATTCAAAATATTTTAAATTCAATACAAATTGTAACGACCGATAAGTGTGATAAATGCTCCTTTGTACACGACAATTCATACCAAACGAGGTTTTATTGCTTGTCGACTAACGAAAACAGCAAAAAAATGTACAAAAAACATTACAGTAAAGGACCGGTTAAATACTATTTACTCATTTCAAAGGATTGGAAGAAATAGTCCCACTAGATGGCCTCATTTCAAAATTGCATAAAGACGTGTGTCAATCAAAATGGGCAACACGTCGAACATCCATTATTAAGTTTTCTAATGAATTATTTGAGGGAACCTCTTTTTTTAAGTTTGTTTTTGAATTTGACACTTATTTATTTATAAAACGAAAATGGTTGCAATTAGCCCTAGGAAAGTACTTACAAAAATGTTCGTTTTTCATTTCTACATCACGTCGAAAAATATACAGGGTGTTCCATTTGAAAAATTGAGAAAATTCAATTTAAAATGTTCTTAATTGAAAAATAAACACTTATTTATTTATAAAACGAAAATGGTTGCAATTAGCCCTAGGGAAGTACTTACAAAAATATGTTCTTAATTGAAAATTCTTGGCCACCCTGTACATTTTTAGGAAATAAAAATGATTCAAAAATAGTAATTGGATGTCTCGTAACTGGTAGTATTCACATAAGTTTTTCTTAAAACCCATAATTGTGACTGTGGTGATTTTTTAAATATTCATCTGCAGACTGCATTATTTCAACAAAGAAATTCATTACATCCAAGTGGTTGGGAGATCAATGCTAATACAGGAATGAATAGAGCCTAGAAAGAGGCTTCAAAAAATGTACTGATATGTATAGCATTCCACTTAAAAAAAAGACACTTGGTCCTATAATTTCGTCTTGGCCCTCCCTGTATGTTCGAAAATAATTTCCAGTTATAGACTTTTTTATCTAGTTTACGTGCAATTTTTTAAAAAATTTCTAGCTATTGTAGAACTCGAGTATCGAGGTCCGACACACTATTGCCCCACCCTGTATATAAACAAATAAAATAGTTGAAGGTTTTTATAGATCAGTAGGTATAATCATTTATCAGAATCTAACACTTATTTTAGTATAATTCATAGTCGATAAAATAAAATGGCCATAATTTCTATGCTGCTGCATTAAAGATAAAATTTACAATAATGAATGAAATAATAAAGCAACAATGAAAAACCGAGAACGGGAGATATTACAAACCATTCCAGAAGATGTGATATTTAAGACCTTTACAGAGAGTAGATGCTTGTCTCAATCGCAATGTTGACATTCTTATAAGTAATTTCTAAATTGAAATTTTTTTTTCTAGCTGATAACTACCATTCATTCAAAATTGAATATCTAATTCTAATCAGCCAGTATATTAATAAAGTAAAATCTATGAAAAGATTGTGTAATAACTGCCCCCTTACGAGAAGTCAACAACAATATCAAAACATATATTAATGAAATATGTATCAATGAAAACATGTAAATACATTCCCCCTCCGAGAAGTCAATAATAGAATTATAGTAAATACTCTCGTACAAAAAACTGTAAAAAAAACTAACTGTAGATTCCTTAGCCCAAATTAATTGGGATTCTTCATATAACATTTTTCAAAATACCCCTTCGTTTTCAAGTTATAGCCCCTTTAAAGGGGTATGTTAAAAACTATTTTAATTTTTTTACTCAAAAAATAAAATTGAAAAAAACAAAATACTTAGCAAATGATGATGTATTGATAGGCATCTTGTGAATTTTTTTCATCCCCTTAACTGCTTTACCAAGGGGTGGAATGGGCAACCCCTAATATATTTTTAAAAATATTTTTAAAATCCATTCATTTTACATTTTAGAATAAAATATTTTTTATTCCTTTGTTAATTCTAATGCTTTTTTTTTCTCTTTAAAAAAATGCCGTGTTGCCAACCGTTTTCGTGGTAAAAAATAAAATTTACGTTCATGCACTTTTTATCACGAAAACGGTTAGTAACACGGCATTTTTTAAACAGAAGAAAAAGTTTTAGAATTAACAAGGTAACCAAAAAAATATTTTATTCCGAAATGTAAAATGGATTTTAAAAATATTTTTAAAAATATATTAGGTGTTGCCCATTCCACCCCTTGGTGAAGCAGTCAAGGCAATGAAGGAAATTCACAAGGTGCCTTTCAATAAGTTTAGTAGATATGCTAAATATTTTGTTTTTTTTTGAGTTTTATTTTTTGAGTAAAAAAACGGAAATAGTTTTTAACATACCCTTTTAAAGGGGATATAACTTGAAAACGAAGGGTATTTTGAAGAATGTTATATGAATTAATTAATTTTTTTCTACTTTATTTACGGACACCCTGTATATATTTTGGTACAAATAGAAGTTTAAAATTTAAAATTATACAGAAATATAAATTCATGAGTCAATTTTTGAATAACAAAAATATTCATAGATTGAATAAATTCAGGATTAAATACAAAAACATCATTTATAAAAATAAAAACATTTGATTAATAAATATAAAACAAAACTCGAGCAATAATACACACATGGACATATGTTTAAAGTCATATTCTTATGGGTACATTTTGAAATTTACACATTCATTGAATCGGCTATATTTATAAGGACACATAAACACAACTTAATGATTACTAAAGTAGTGGGGACATAAATATACACACAGGTAATTATATATTCTTGTAGGAACATTATGATATTTACACTTTTATATGTTTAGCTATAATTGTGATGATTAGTATACACAGTTGATACCAAATATATTATGGGTACACTAATACACATATCTATTCAGCTATCGTTATGAGGTGTCCCCATAAGAGTTTTCTCCATTTTCTCGAATTACAGCGAGTGTATCGATATGTTACGTGTACCCACGGAATCAGCAGGTTCTGTGTAATATTCCCATATGTGTAACTCCAATGTCCCCATAGACCGGTAAAATTCAGGCGGCCTCACAGTTTACGTAAAACATGTATGTGTGTGTGTGTGTGTGTGTGTGCGCGCTGATAATACATGAACTGGACTATACTTCTGTAGTGTAGTAGAGAAAGTATTATTTCAACTTTGACTGATTTAAATAATAATCCTAGGAATATTTTAATCAATTGCATGGAACTAATTTTATTCACCACATAAATTTTAAAGTAACTTTAATATGAAAATCAATTTTATATATCCGCAGATATTACATTCATATAAAACTTTAAAAATATGCTGGAAAAGCTACACAAATCTGCAATGCAGTATCACTGCTGAGCTTATATTGTTCGCTTATAAAGTTCGTGCTGTGTGAATTATCAAAATTTTCTACAATGTCACCAAGTTCTCTAGATTTTATTGCTGCAAATTACATAGTCCCGTTTGTTACATTTCTGAAAATTTATTTTCATGTAATACAAACGTTAAAGCATATTTCCTTATTTGTACGGGGTGTTCAAGGAGTCTCGGTCCATATAAATAGTGTCAACAAATGTGGTGAAGGCGCTAGTTATACCGTACGAGGATCGCTATTAGGCGTATAGGGCAGTTCTATAGACTTCTAATTCGTAAATTTCTTATTTGACGACCAGTCACCTACACTTTCAACTCCAAATATATTTACATTACTAACCGCAACCCGCAGCGGATCGACCTGCTGTCACAGGCCCATGCGCCACCATTCATTTCTTATTAGCTCCTGATTCTACCCATATTGCACATATTCATAAGTGTACAGGATTTTCCTATACGCTTAATAGAGATCCCCGTACTATATAATGTAAAATAGTGGTAAAATAGAATACGAACTTTACCATAAAATCAATTGAATAAACTTAAATCAAATGCAAATCAGAAAATTTACAATTTATACAAAACAACAATGCATATTTCTACATATAACAATTAAAATTGTTAAAATATAAAAATAGGAATTATAATATTCCAACCTATCTGCAAGTGCCTTATATATAATAAGGATTAAACAAATTAAACCAAAACAGCTATTCTCCCAGCTACATGTCGACGACGAGCGCTGAATTAAATTGTGGAATTTGTTGTATTTTGTCTAATACAATTAGCACTAAAATACGATAATTTGGGTTGCTCGAATGCTATGAGGAAGATGCGAAGCCTCCCTCATCTCAGGATGTCACTAACTGCAGACCGGTTTCGACCTATCTTTGGGTCTCGTCAGTGCAGTGCAAGTGAGCATACTTTCGATAAACCTGGGTCGCATCTTATAGACACTGGTAAGTTCCTCAGCAGTAGAGCATAACTAGCGCCATTTCTCGGTAGTGTCGAAACAATCGAAATATTCTCTCAATTATTTCTATCCGTGCATATTTCTATTTTGTTACTGTTCAGTATTAGCGCTTTCTTCAGTAGATGTGTTGGAAGTCTTTTTCTTCAACTGGTCCCAAGTTCTTAATTATATACGACTATTCTTTTATAATTGTTTTTAGTCATATTTGTTGTCGTTTATTTGGTCTTATCGTTTTTGTCAGTACTTGAGGTGTAATTTCATCCACTCTGTGGTAAGGTTTTCTACGGTTTGCTACTTTAACCTTGATATATTACTTGAATTGTGTAGGAGCTTAGCAGATTACAGCTGAACATCAAAATAAGTGATACTGTGCGGCTGGAGGTTTTTATTTGAGTTACGCAGGCTAAAAGTTTGTAATAAACCCCATATAAATTTCTTCTATATTTTTTTGTAATTTGGAAAATAATTGAAATCATTTTAAATTGAAAATTTCGCCCCTTAATTTATTTTTATAAAAAAAAAATTATTTTAAAAACAATCATTATCCAAATTATTTTATTTTTAGTATCGTATTTATACTTTAGCTAGAGAGGGAATTTTATTTACCTTTTATTTGTATCGCATATTTTGTGATTTTAACGAAGCATACAATGTCAAATAGTATATTGTTTTACATAGAGAAAAAGTAACATTTTTGTGTAGAGGATACACAAAAAATTACTGCTCCACATATAACACGCTATTTCTTCTTCAAACGTCGAATGTGAATTAAATAAATACTGTTTATTTTCTTCAAATACTTTTAGCGCCGCTCGTAAGCGGCAATAAAATACTACTACTCTCACTCACATGAAATCTCAGAGAAACGATAGTTGACGTTTGAAGAAAAGTTTTTATTCATTATAAAAAAATTCCTCGAAACTTTTATTTTTTTATCGAAAACTTCAGCAGCTTACCGCAGCTACATACATTTCAAAATATTTGATTTATTCCAGTAATAAGAGGCAAATATCTCTTGTGAAGAATTAATCCTCTTCTCTTTTCAGGGCCCAGAGAATTAGAGCAGTCCAGTACATTAGCCAAAATTCAAAAAGATCTCTCTATAGCATTAGCAACAGATTTAAACAAAACAATAGATAACCAAAACCGATGGCCTGCCACAATACACAAGTATTTCGAAAAACACGAGTCGCTCTTCCTAGAAGCCGTTGGAGCTGGCTATGGTGAAGGAGGCGGGGGAAATATTTGGACGTATCCAGGATGCATTTTATTTGCTGTGTCCCTATTGACCACATTGGGTAAGTGTCGTAAGTGTTGCAATTTTGTCATATGGTGAAATCGAAGTTACCCACCTATATTTCAAAATCTCGACACACTTTATCGCTCCGTTTTATCACTGATGTAGTACTTAGTAATTTAGGATGTAGTCTGCAAATTTCAGTTATGTATAGAGTGCTCGCATTGCCATGCCAATGTTTGATAATTTTGATGATTTTATGCTCAATAAACACTCGACGTCCAATGGACATCTATTTTATATTCATTACAGGTCCAGATCTCCGCGGACATATTTTGGATATCCACTGGACATCCGTTTAATATCCTAATCATTAAATTTCTGAACATGGTATTCAACCAAAGAACCATGAACATATTCTGGATATCCAATGGATGCTCATTTAATGTCCATAAAATTAGTTTTTTGATATACATAATAAACAGAAATTGACCCATGTTTTTACATATCGGGATCAGCTCGTGGTGAGACACATTTTAAAACAACCCGCCGGGATTAAACCTGCTTCACCGGTCAGCAAGATTCTTATAATTCTTTAGATATAAGAAGGAGTGTGAAAAGAAATTAGAAGAAAAAACAAAAATAAAAATAACAAACGGAAACGAAGAGAGGGATAGGAAAAGAATTAAAGATTTAAAGTTAACAGTAGAAGAAACGAAGAGAGCAAAAAGAAGTTATGCGAAAAGGAATGTTTGGCTAAATAGGTTTCCGGAAAATAGGCCTCCTGGTATGGTAGATTGTGTTTAATTCAGAAATGGGCATTATGCTCTCTGAATTGTGTAATGTGTCTAGTTAGCGGACTACCACCCAGCTTGGTGCTATAAAATTTTTAAGAAATTTCTCGGGCGTAGTCCGCTATTCGCATTATATCGTTATAATGTGAATACAAATCTCTCTGGCGAAGGTGCACCTGTCAGAATTTGATGAGGCGCATGAACTTATGTTCCAAGACTTTAAATTTTTTCATTGTCGTCACCGACGTGCTGCACCACACCGGCGCCGGCGTCACGTAAGTCATGGACGGCTTGACCCATCGTGTACAACAATTTCTTATTGTGTCTGTTTATTCTGCTACCCCTGACCAGGAGCAGATACAGACTCCTGGACATGGAGTAGACAGTTCGTATGGTCACGTTTATGTGAGTATTGAACGTCAGTCTTTTGTCCAAATATTTTACACAATTTTTGTACGTCCATTCTCACTTGTAAATGCTTAGGATCTTTACTTTCCAGCAAATAATGTGAATATTATTCGGTTCGATTTGCTCAACTCAAATTTGCGGCGTTGTCGAATTACCATTAATTAAAGTTACAAAATTTGTGTTCCCCGGTCTATAACTTGAAACGCTGCTGAAACGAAGCTAGACAAAGAAAAATTGCTCAGAACCTTTTTTGTAGAGCATCAAATTCTTTACAAAAAGTCTGCGACGGCATACCTATACAATTCACTCTTTAGGCGTAATAATCAATTAAATCAATACCAGCGCAGGTGGCGCGGCGCACGGGCCCACAGCCTACTCATACGGGTCGGGTGATAGCTGATTAGTCTGTTGAAGATGTTGACTTAAGAACAGATATTTTGAATCAAGCTATTATTTCACTGTTAGATGTGCACGCTCCTATATGTACGATAAAGACCAACAAAAAATTCAAACCATATATTACATACAACATAAAAGAAATGATTAAAACAAAAGATAAGACTCGTAACAAGTATGAAAAAACCAAAACAGCCAGTGATAGGGAGTCCTATGTGACTCTAAGAAATTATATTAAAGAAGCAATTGCTCGTGAAAAAAAGCATACATGCAATTTATAGTCAATAAAAATAAAAACGATAGTAAACAATTATGGAAAAATCTGCAATGGAGTGTGTGCACTAAATCGAAGTATGAACTGAGTAATTTACCAGATGAGTTCTTAAATCCTGATCAGTTAAATAATTATTTTTAAGCGTGGCTGGACAGTCCAATGTAAATATAAACACGCTGACTTATTACAATAATAACTATATAAGACCTAATATTAAATTTAATTTTTCGGAAATAAATCAAAACGATATTTATACGGCTTTAAAAAGTATTAAGTCTGAAGCAACAGGGAGTGACAATATTAATTTAAAAATGATTAACTTAATAATTCCACATTGCATTGATGTAGTGCAAACCGAATTTAATGAATCTCTGAAACTCAGTATATTTCCAGGCGTGTGGAAATCTGCGAATGTTCTGCTCATTCCCAAAATATCTGTACCGTTAACCCTAAATGATTTGCGTCCTATTTCAATATTTCCAACATTTTCTAAAATGTTCGAAAAAATAATATCGATAGACCTAAAACATTTTTTGAACCGAAATAATATGTTGCCTGTTGTTCAATCGGGTTTCAGGGATAAACACAGTACTTCGACTGCTCTTTTAAGCGTGTTGAATGATGTTTCTTTGACGTTGGATAAATCGAACTCTATGATATTAATCTTATTAGATCAAAGCAAAGCATTCGACTTGGTAGATTTGGACCTGCTATTAGCAAAATTAAATTACATGGGCTTTGACTATTCTGCACTGAAATGGTTTAGCAGTTATTTAAATGAGCGCACCCAAGAAGCTATTTTAACATCTGATAATGAATCACAATTAGGTACTACTACTAATGGAGTACCACAAGGCAGTATACTTGGGCATATATTATTTTCGATATATACTTTTGATTTACCCAATTGTATGAAACACTGCAAAATCCACTTATATGCGGATGACGCCCAGTTATACAAAGCCTGTACATTATCACAATTAGAGGAATCTATCAATTCCATAAACGAGGATTTGTGTTCATTCTCAACCTGGTGCTCTAACAATGGTCTAAAAGTGAATCCTAGCAAAACTAACGCTTTATGTATTGTCAATGGACGCCAAAGAAACATCATTTGCCAAGAAAGTTTATGGATAAATAATATGCAAATTAATTGGGTAGACCAACATATTAATTACATAACTAAAACTTCTTACTTTAAGTAAAAGTCATTATACCACCTAAAAAATCAGTTACGCGAGCACACAAAACTAAAACTAGTAAAATCCCTTATTGATCCTCACATTTACTATTGTTCTCCAGTTTATTACCATTTTTTAACAAATTATAAGTTGCAGAAAATTCAAAATTCGTGTATACGCTTTATCTGTTGTATCCCTCCTCGAAGTCATATAACCCCTCATTTAATCAGATTTAAAGTACTTAATGTGACCAATCTGTCTTTATCATATACTTCTTTTTAAAGTTATAGTGTATCAGAAACCTGAATATCTATTTAACCTACTTACAACAAGATCTGATGTTCATAATTTAAATGTAAGAACTAACTCCTTTTGCGTACCACAACATTCCACGAGTAAATTTGAGGGTTCATTTGCACATATGGCGCCGCATCTACTAAATAAGGTTTCAGATTGGCTCAATTTATCAATTTATTCATTTATAAAAAATATTAAATATATGTTATTAAATTTGTAACTCGTACTATATATACACTTTTTGCATTTCTCTTTTTATTAAGTTTTTACGTATATTTTTAGTGTGGAAGAACAGTGTAGCCGAACTCTTACCATTTATGTAATCAACGTTTGTTTGTTTGTTACATAATAATTTTTTTTTTTTTTTTTTACAAAAAACCAGTCACCCTACTCTGTGGCTCCGACCCTCACGGAGGGGAGCTGGTAATACCAATAGCCACTCCCCACGCCCGTGGGGTGAGTGACTACCGGGTCCGCGAATCGTGTGCCCTGAGTAGACGTAATGAACCGAGGATGACAGCCTTCTGCATTCTGCCGGCTAAGATCTCTGCCGAATCTCGGCATGCCGGTATGATCTTTAGTTCTGAAAGCAGCGTCTGTCTCATTCCACCGAGGGCTCCTATTATCAGTACCACTATTTTAACAGAATGGCCTGGATAAAGCCTGCGGAGTTCGAAGAGCAAATCTCGATATTTTGTCCGTTTTTCCTCCTCTTTCAAGACAATGTTGCTCTCAGCGGGAGCTGAGAATTCCACGACATACATTGTCTTGAGTTGGTGGTCGAGGAGTACTATGTCAGGCTTGTTGGCTTGTATTTGCCTGAGGGTGGGAAACGAGTAGTTCCAATAAATTAGGCACTTCTCATTCCCCACAACGGACTCAATATCCCCCGGAACGTAAGGCAGCACTGGTGTTTCGTCTATCCCATACGAGTGCCTTAGATGATAGTAAAGCACTCGTAATGCTGCGTTGTGTCTATGAATTTAGGCCGAGACTGCGTACGTCGGGCAAGCCGACAGTAAGTGCATTACAGTCTCCGGCGCCCTGCGGCAGGCCCTGCAGCTGACATCAGGGACCTCCATACCCATGACACGACGTCGATAGACGAGAGTGTTAAATACACCATCCTGGCAAGCCATTATGAATCCCTCGGTCTCAGACTTCAGCCCAGCTGACCTTAAGAAGGCGAAGGTCAGCCTTTCGGATAAGCCGAGGTCTTCTATATTTTTATAGAAGATCCCGTGCAATGGCTTATCCTTATGGAGCTGCAGAAGAATGTTGTGTTCTGCAGCTCTAATGTGGGCTTTTAGTCGAACGGGTTCCAACTCGGTGACAGAGTCGGGGTTTACCCGCTCGACGTCGAAGATGAGACCAAGTTCATCGGCTGCTCTCCGTGCTGCCTTAAAGATAAAAGCTCCTACCTCTGCATTTTCATGGTCTCGGACCATGCAGAGGAGGGGATCCGAACTCCTGATGACCTTACATGCTCCCTCCAGAACCATCCTGCTATGGAGACTCTCCAAGCTCAAGAGTCCACGCCCTCCCCGATGTCGTGGGAGATATAACCGTGGAACGGACGATTTAGGATGCAAGCTCCTATTGAGATGCATCTTCTTGCGGGTTACTACATCGACTTGACGCAGCTCTTCTCTAGTCCACTTCACTACTCCGAAAGAGTAGAGAAGGATCGGAACGGCAAGCATATTTGTAGCAGACACCTTGTTCTTCCCCGACAGTTCTGAAGACCAGATCTGTCGGAGTAGATGCTGATACTTGCCGCGGAGAGCGTTTTTCACTACACTCACTTCTTGGGTGAAGCGTTGCTCGACACCCAAGTAAGTGTACGACTCTCCGGCATCTAGATGGTGTAAGATGCTTCCGTCCACGAGCTGCGCGTCCTCTCCATAGTCACCGCATCGTCCTCTCTTGAGATGGATCAGTGCGCATTTGTCCAACCCGAACTGCATACCGACAGCCTGCGTATACTCCTGTACCACCCTAAGGGACTGTTGGAGATCCCTCTCTCCAGAGGCATAAAGTTTAAGGTCATCCATATAAAATAGATGGGTGACCTTATGCCTCCTGTCGCCGGGGGTACCGCAGTTGTAGCCACGGGTTTTCCGGAGCGAGACGGATAATGGCAGTAGTGAGATGCAAAACAGAAGGGGGCTGAGGGAATCTCCCTGAAATACTCCTCTTCTGAATGTTACCGACTCTGTTTGGACTCTATCGTTACCCGATGTTATGGTAAAGCGAGTCCTCCAGAGCGGCAATAAATATTATTATTATTATTATTATTATAACTCTCTATAAGGTCCGCAGACTTACTTCCAGGTCCAAATTAAATACATTCGTTTGTTTTGTGAACCACCAAAAATTCATTAAGTTTGAGATACCAATTTAAAAGTTATAAATAAAAAACAATGTTCATCCCTCTACTTAAGTGGCTTGTAACTCAGTAATGGAGGTCTGACAAGACAAATTATATTTTGACACGCGATCTACCCTCCCCTAAATTCTGGAACATCCAGTAAATCCTATGGATCCCTTCCTCGGTACGAACATTTTTTAAATAAGTGATTTTTGGAAGCAATAGTATTATTTTTTAACTAAAATAAAATTCTGAATTAAATACAACTATTTTTGTTTCAGGTTTTGGAGCTCCTGTGCCTCGAACGCCCTTAGGACGAGGTGCAGCTGTTCTCTTCGCCTCAATTGGAATTCCTCTACACTTCCTATTAATATTAAATATGGGTAATCTTGTTGCCGTCAAGTTGCAGAAATTTGCCTTCCGTAACTCTCCCACAGACATACCTTCCATCCCAAAGCCAAGATGGTTAAAACTGTTTCCATTTTTGTCGATAGTATTTTATTATTTATTAGGCGTAGTACTTTTCGGCTTCGTAAGAAATAGAGACCCCGTCGACTGCTTCATGTTTCCGCTGGACTTTACTGCGGCCGGAGGAGTTGCTACTGTGGAAGGACAAATTAGGATTTTTTACGCGCTTTATTTAGAAATGGCTGTGACGTTAGCTGCGGTTGTTGTGTCTTTACTTCAAGCGTCTGCAAGCAGGGGCATTGTGGATATAGGCTTAAATTTAGGACTTCTGACTAATACCTGAAAATACCGTGCCTTGTTAGAAACTTGTGCAATAGGCTTTTTTCACATGATTCATTGCAATGGAGCGCATATCAAACAATAAGTCAATTTTAGATTTAATTGCATGAGCAAGATATGTGGAAAATATTTTCTTTGGTGGAGAGATATTTATAAGCGCACCTATAGTCTCTTGATGAAAAGAATAGAATTTCAAAAGCACCAAACAGCTTATTTGTATAAAATATTGGTATATGATCAAAGCTTTTTGTCGATATTAATAACTTCAATTAAAATTATGGTTGTGGCTGTGAGAAAATGACGGGTAAAATAGATTCGGTTGGAATCGGAGAAAAATTATATTCATCAATCCACTGGCTGAGGTTGTTTAGTTTCTATTGCTACAATTTTACCAAAATGACAAACAGAAGTGAAAGCATATAATTTATTTAAGTATTTATCTTTATTTAATAGTATTAGATCTTTATATATAGTTTAAATAGTGATAATCGCATTGTTTATTTACTATTTGCATTATTGTAAAACAAATAAGTATGTGGTAGAAATTTATTTTATATCTGAAAATATCGAATAATTTGTTCCATCTGTATACCAAATGAACGTGATAAAAATGTTGAAATAACCATTTTCTTCGGATATTTTGGAACACTAATGTTAAAAACTCGAAATATGGTCTAATTCTTGAGTTTAGTCAACCAAATAAAATGCTTAATTTTTCTTACATTCGATTTATTACACAATTGTTAGGTATAGAGATTCTATTACGCAATATAAAATTGATTGGCATTATTAACCAAAGGTCAAACTTATATATTGAAAGAATCATATTTTAAAAAAATGTATTTCTTGTTAAGCACGAGGTTAAGCATAAGCTGTTAATTCAGATTATGACACTAAAAATAAAAATGTGGCGTGCAAGTTTTTAAATAAAATAGAGAACGGAAGTATACAGTACAGTTTTCTCACCCGCCGACAAATTGAGAGACAGACTAACTTGACAGACATATTAGTGCATTCTGTGAGTCGGATGGAACCTCGAAAAATATGAATTTTTCTTAGCCTCATGAGACTATGCCCCCCCCCCCTCCAGTTTTCGAGGATGCTGAACACGGTAGCGGTGGTTAAAGCTCTCACCGAGCTCACTCCACCCTCAAACGACCAAAAACCACGACCGTAAACCGCGAGTCCGCCGTCTCCTATACCGGCCAAACCCGTGTTACCCTCCGTTTTCGAGGATGCTAAGCACGATGGTGGTGTCGAAACCTCTCCTCAACCCCCGCCAACCCCAGACGGCCAAAAACAACTCCTAAAAGGGGTGAAACGCGAATAGGCCGTCTTCTCCTTGTCAGACAAATGATTTATTTTTCTCTTATCCGGTGCACTTACTTCATAAAATCGTGTATCAAAAGGGTAGTTTTTGGCCGCTTCAGGGGTTCTCCACGGAGAGAAGCCCCAGCATCACCATGCTCAGCATCCTCGAAAACAGTGGGTGATGCAAGTTCAGCCGGTATATGAGACGGCGTATCCGCGTTTCACCCCTTTCGGGGGTGGTTTTTGGCGGGGGTCGAGTAGAGTTCGCGAAATCACCATCATGCTCAGCATCCTCGAAAACGGGGGTAACACGGGTTTGGCCGGGAGAAGACGACCTATGCGCGTTTCACACCTGTTGGGGGTGGTTTTTTTGGAGGATTTGCAGGGGTCGAGAAGAGGTCTCGACATCACCATCGTGCTCAGCATCCTCGAAAAGGGGGGTTAACACGGATTTGGCCGGTAGGAGACGGCGGATACGCGGTTTACTCTTTTCAGGAGTGATTTTTGACCGTTTGGGGGTGGGGTGAGCTCGGTGAGAGTTTTAACCACCTCCACCGTCATCGTGTTCAGCATCCTCGGAAACGGGGGGGGAGGGCATAGTCTTGTTAGGCTAAGAAAAATTCACATTCCTGTCCGACTTACAGAATGCACTATATATTGACGGTAAGTATGCCGATTCGGATATATGTTAAATATATTTATGCACAAAAAATAAAAATTTAAATAATTGTGAGTTCTTTGTTAATAGTATTACAGATAGTTAAAACTGTAAATCATTTGTAAGCTGAGTTGCTATGATTGAAGTGTTAACGAACGATGTACTTACGACCATTTTTAAAACATCAGAACAAAACTATTTTTGTTATATTATTACTTTAAAGTTAATTTCTTATCAAATAATTCACAAAATTTAAATATTATTTATTTCATAAAATAATTTATATTTCTATGCAATAAACATGTAGATATTTATTTTTGATAGCGATTGAACATGTATTTATTATTTTAAGAAAACCGTCTATTTTTTTCTATAGATGTGATTTATAGAAATGTTGCTAAATAAATTTTGTTACCTATTATTATTATTGTTATTTTAATGATTATACCCAAACCGAAAATAATGTATATCTTTGTATGTACTTACCAAAAACATGTAATAGAAATATAGTCAAGAGTATATTTTCTGTGGCCAGCACACTCTCTGGATTTATATCCATTTTATACTATATAATATGATGTGCTCCAGATCAAACAATGCATATAACATTGACCGTTGAGGGAATAACAAGATATTAGCCACAGGGGTAGATTTAAAGTGTGGCAAAACAGGAAACTAATCAGTGCTTACTACTCAAAAGGGCTAACCGCCGACAGCCCCCCCCTCAAAAATGATTATTTCAGCTTAGGTGAAAAGGTAAGTACTACATTTAAACGATACTTGTGTTGTTTATTTGAAGATAAAAGGGAGATGGGCCCAGGTCTGCCGCAATTAATGTCAAGCATCTTTGCAGTAGTTATTGTTATTACTATGACTGTTGTCAACAGGTGGTACTAATAAAAATGATAAAACACTTGTATATTCCTCTTGAATACTCTATATACTCGACGGGGGTATCGCTAACCATGTTGACATCATCTGGAGATAACTGAAACGAGTTTTAATCATTCCCCGCTTCTTCACATTTCTAAACCATCAAAATACAAATTTAGAGATCTATGATCACCAATAATATCTTTAATCTGATGGGAAATGTACAGAAAGAGTTTTCGATATCCTACATTAATAAAATCTCTCTATTTAGAAATATTTATTCAATTAGTGGGGAGGAAATTCGACAAAAAAGTTGAGCTGTCACTGGTACCCACTTTTATTTGAAACATTTTTAGATTCGACTAAAAATTATATGTTGGTCCTATTTTAAAGCCGTCCCTGGTGCACCGATTTCACAAAAATATTCAATAACATGCTTCCTTGGATTTCATATGCCATATACCTAAAATTTCAGATTTTCACATGCTTTAAATATTTCTGAGTTAAAGTGGCACCTTTTATGGAAAATTCATTTAATACTCTCACTAACATCGACATACTTAACTGGTGGATATAAAAAATATGCGAACGAAATTATGATTCATTAAATTACTTATTTCCAGTTTCTGAAACGTTAAATAGAGTTAATTATTCGTTTACTGTCATAGTTACAATTGGGACAACAATTGTTACTATGACATTTATTAATAGATGACTTTATTTTACGTTTCAGAAACAGACGCTTAGACTTCTTTTTTTATTGGAAATCTAAAACACGGCAAGTTTTCACTTTTTTTCCATAAAATTTATTCCGACATCCTTCATATGAACACACAAAACTTGTCGATTTCCGTTTGTTCTTCTATTAAATATGCATTTTATCGCAAAAATCACTCTCAAATAAAAAAAAAACAACGTAAAGCTTATACTTTATACAGGGTGTCCCAATAGTGGATCAAAGTCTAATATTGGCCTTATTAGAAGACTTTGGAAAATATTTTTTTATGGAAGTGGTATAGTATCAAAAAGCGCACATTTTAAAAATATTTTGAAATATACAGAGTGACTTGCTACAGGGGAGCATCGTCGAGGTCATTCTTTTTAATCCAACACCATATATATTTTTACATTTATGAATTCAGCATAAAATTACCTTTTCAACTACCTCCAGATTTTTAATTTTTGACGTGGCGTTGTCGAGTTATTCGAAAAAATATGATCAATTTGGTTGGAACAAGGTTTAACAAATTAATTCGCTGCGTATGTATTACTATTAATTAAGAAGATTTGTTTTGCAATTATATAGACAAGGGATGTACTACGACACAACCACCAAATATTGACTACAATTGACGGACGTTAACGCTGCCCTTGACTGCTTTTATAATAAATTTTATGACATTTTAGATGTAGTTACCCCAAAATTTAAACAAGAAATTAAATATAAATACCCAAAATGGTTTAATAAAGAAATCATAGATATCCTACAAGCTAAAAATAAGTACAAACTAAGAAGACATTTATCGGATTATCATGATAATCTGTATAGGGAAGTGCGACGTAAATTGAAGTCACTTACCAATATAGCATATAAGAAATATCTTGATGAAACTGAAAATTGCATAAACAAAAATGCAAAAGAATTCTGGTCATACATTAAAGAGAGAAAAAGAGGAGTGTCTTCCACTATTATGACATTAGATGGAATAGATATAGAATAGGGAGGGGAAGCGAAGGGTTTTGCAAGATACTTTCATTCCGTATATAATGAGGACACAGTCTCTTATGGTACAGAATTTAATGATGTTATATTATTAGGTGATATATTAAATATTGATAATATTACGGCTGATAAATATAAATGTGTAATTAAAAAATTGAAGCCGAAAAAATCAGCAGGGGTAGATAACATATCACCCTACAATATAAAAGGCTGTGCAGATTATCTACAAGCACCACTACTATATATATTCAATCTAAGTCTAAAAAATAAAACATTTCCCAATCTATGGGGGAAGCATTGGTAACTCCGATCCATAAGTCTGGAAACATCTCCCATATTGACAATTATAGACCAATAGCCGTTCTGTGTACACTAGCCAAAATATTTGAACAAATCATATACGCAAAAATGTGGGGGCATGTTCAATTTAAAATTTCTGATGTACAGCATGGATTTGTACCAAAAAAGTCGACCTTAACAAACCTATTGACTTTCTCTGATGATGTATTTCAAGGCATGGAAGAAAAATGGCAGATCGATGTTATTTACACCGATTTTAAAAAAGCATTTGACAAGGTAGACCATGACGTCGATTTGAGAAAGTTACATGTGTTTGGTCTTGGTTTAAGTACTTTAATTTTTTTTATATCATATCTGCAAGAAAGGATATTTAGAGTCAAATTTGATGGTAAAACTTCTGACAAATTAAACGCAAACTCTGAGGTACCTCAGGGGTCTAATCTAGGACCCTCACTATTTCTTCTTTTTGTAAATGATCTTCCGAATGTGATAAAAAACTCAGAATGTTTACTTTATGCTGATGATATGAAATTCTATCATAAAATAAATAAAGTGGAAGACTCTGTATCTTTGCAACAAGGCATTGATAGCGTGTACGAATGGAGTGTTCATAATAAACTGCAATTTAATATATCTAAATGCGTTGTAATGAGTTGTACCCGAAATAATAAATAATTACATAATGGGTGATGAGATACTGTTGAGAGTTGATAGAGTTAAGGATTTAGGTGTAGAATGTGATAATAAACTCTCGTATAAGTTCCATATTCAGAATTTAATCTCACGTGCGTACAGCAGCTTAGGATTCATTATGAGACAAACATGACTTTTTAAACGGATTAAACAATTATTGACGTTATATAATACCCTAGTGAGACCCAAATTGGAATATGCATCCGTAGTATGGCATACTCTATATGTAGTCGATAGATATGCTGTAGAAAAGTTACAAAATAAATTCTTGAGGTATTTGTATTTTAAAAAACATAACTGTTATCCGGATTATAACATCGTTAGAACAAGTCACTTGCGAAGAGAATTTCATGTTGTTAGTCTAGAAAATAGGCGAGTTGTATATATAGTTATCACTTGTTGTAAAATTTTTAATAACTTATTGAAGTGTTTAAAAATTAAAAGAAATCTCAAAATAAAAGAACCAAACAGAACAACTAGAAATGTGGCATTTTTTGATATACCGGGAACAACTGTAAATACATGTACACCCCTTCGAGCACACCCATTATCACAATGCTGAAGAATATAAACAATGTTTTAATGTTAGCCGAAGTGTCAATGAATTTACCTCCTAAATTATTTTTTAAAGTGCTGAAAGGATATTCATTTAGTTTAGAATAAATTTTCCAATTTCGTTCCCCCCCCCCATCTCCATTGCTAAAAATGTAATGTTTAAGGTAAATTTGAGTTATCAATATTTTTATTATTATTTTTCGTTGTAAATAACATAAACAATTTGTTAGATTAGCCAGTAATATATTATGTTCATAAGCTGAGATATTTCTCATGTAATAAGGTCATTGTAACCTGTTTGAGAATAAACAAATAAATAAATAATTATACAGGGTGTATTTTATACTAGCGCTAATTCAGGACATTTCAAAGTGAATTTTCTCAACTTCTTTCAAATGGAACCCTCTGTCTCTGTAATTATTGTATTTTTGAATTGGCATGTTAATTCTCTACGATTTTTATGAATAATATCATATACCTAAAATCGATATTGCCAGATATTTTTCATTAAAAACAGTTAAATTATAATACTTTACATTTCGAACTGATTTAGTAGCCATGATTTTGACATAAATTAAGAATAATTGAAAGTGGTATTAAATTTGTTTCTGGGTGCGTCTTGGTTGCCTCAGTAGTATTTTTTCACAGTTTAATTAAATCACATTTGAGTCTATCTTAAAAATCTATAAATAATCGCTTAATATTACAAAAAGTTAACATAAATAACAGGAACAGAAAATACGGTATTAGGTAATATAAAAATTGGCACTATTTTAAAATAAAGAAACAAGTTATTGCCTTATACCTCAAGAGAAGAACAACAATGCAGCTACGGACACGTGTTTCGGAGTTATTGCTCCTCATCAGCATAGCGTAGCTTAGAGAATATATCTTATAAATCAAGCAAAACCAACAAAGATCGGAAAGTACAGTGCACAGTACTCGATTTGTACTTTCATACTTCATGTGCCACATTTAGGGCCTCAAATGAGAGCAATCAGTTTTATACGAGGCTAGTACTCCATTTGTGCCCTGCACTTTCCGATCTTTGTTGGTATTGCTCGATTAGAAGATATATTCGCTAAGCTACGCTACGCTGATGAGGAGCAATTACTCTGATACACGTGTCCGTAGCTGCATTGTTGTTTCTCTTTGAGGTATAAGGCAATAACTTGTTTCTTTATTTAATTATTTAGCCTCATAAACCCCCATCATATTTTACTATTTTAAAAATTCAAAGTTATTTTGAACTTAATTTAATGAAACAAAATATACCTAGTGTTTATAGGAACTATTCAAATCAAAGCGGCCTCTCAATACGTTTATGCATTTCTGTGGACGATTTTAGAATGATCTACTGACATTTCTTAAAGTATTATATAGCAATTTCCTAAAAAACTTCCCCTATTCTTTCCTTCATATTTTTTTGTAGTTAAAGGAGCTCTGTACACTTGCTCTTTAACATAGCCCCACAAAAAGAAGTCTATTTTGATCAAATCAGGGCTTCTGGCAGGCCAACTATGGGGTCCTCCTCTTCCTATCCAACCGTTTGGAAAAGCGTTGTTTAAATATTTGTAAATAGCTGTACTGTGGTGCGTAGATGCTCCATCATGGAGGTACCACATTCTCTCCCTAATATCCTGACATCCTCCAGCCTCCAGTAATTCTTCCAAGCTGTCTTGCAAAAATTCCAAATAAATTTGACCATTCACAGGTCCATCAAAAGAATGTGGTCCTATAACATAATCTTCCAACGATTCCTCCCCAAAACATTCAACGACCATCTTGTTTGGCTATTTGTTCGTGAGATGTAAGGAATGGTTATGTCGTGGTAATGAAAATTATGACGATTAACATATCCATTTTTATGAAACGTTGCTTCATCGGCAAACAAAACAAAGTCAAACAAATTTCTTTGTTGTCCTATTTTTTGTTTTGCCCATTGACAAAATGTATTCGGAAGGTGCTACAACTACATCGGCAAGATCAACGCACTGCACAGCATGATTTAACAAACCCAAGGACGAGCGAGCCGCCTTCCTCTTTCAATGAGCGGTAGCATGAAGGAAAGTGAATACACATGTAGTATGCCGTATGGTTGCTGTATCTCTCTTTTAGAATACCCAGTTGTTGCAGGACCGCTTTTATATTGTGTATGGTTGTGAGCATTTCGACAGACGGGCATTCATTTCGAACATTACTTTAGGTAAATGAGACCATTTAGATGCATAATAGTAGAATGAAACTACATTTTCTGAAAGTAACATTTATTTAAAATAAACAGTAAACTATACAGGTAATAAAGTTACTGAATCTATTTACTTTTTTAATTAAGAATTTTTTTTTTATATAACAAATTATATACAAAAATTAATTATTTAAAAGAGCTTTTTACATTACTTAAATAGTTTACCTACTACAAGTGGAATTTTAATTTTTCGTTTTCAGTTTTTGCTGCTTTATATCACTCGTATCGTCATCAGTTTCTTCCTTTAACTCCTTCGAGGCTGTTTTGTTTTTTGGAGCATTCTCTATTTTTGCCGTCCTACTTTTTTTTAGATCAGTAAAATTTTCAGAAATTTTTATATTCTTACCTTCTAAAGCTAATTTAATTGCATCTAAAAGTTCTACTTTTTCTGTACTTGTAAATGTTTTGTTACCTATAATTGAAGGAAAACACAAAATTAATGTATATGTTTATTAATCAATTTATAAAATAATAACAAATAAAACAGAAAAAGGTTAATATTAACCATTTATTATTTTTACATGCCAAGGTTCTATCCGAAAATCGCTTTTTTAATCTTAGTTAAAAAACCTTCTTGCTCTTCACCAGAATGTTTCGATTGGGTTTGTGCCTCAGACCCTGCTAAAGGCATTCCATCGTCATATTTTCCTGCCAAAGAAAAATTTTTTAGTGTTTGTATTTATAGTAACCCCATTTTAATGAAATAAACCCAAAGGAAACATTCAGTTTATTTTTTATAATGAAACAATGCTCTTATATCTCATATGTTTACCTATGTATGTATATGTTTTTCTTACTCTTGGCACATAGTTTTTAACATCAACAAAGATTAATTTAATTAGAAATGAAAGGTTCAGCATGATCAAAAATAATGACCGTCTCGTGTTTAATATTATTCTAGTAGGATTGTGCTTTCATTGTCACTTTGAAAAAATCAAGAAAATCCAGCACTAAATGTAATCCTTCTTGAATAATTCATTTTCAGTGCGTTTTAGAGAAAAAATTACCGTTACCAATTTTATAGAATATGAAATTTTTAAGTAATCCAAACAGGTCCTGATATACAGAGCTATCGAATTCGAGTAAAATGTGAAAAAATTTCAAAAAATCACATATAATGTACGTTTTACCTAAATATCACATTTTCAGTGCATTAGGCAGAAAAAAGCATTATAACCAATCTATCAAATCATAACTAGATGAAAATCTGAGTGATGGCATATTCAATAGATGTCTTGATCTGAATTTCTTATGTAAATAACCCCTAACACTAGTAGAAGCGACGACAAAATATGCGATAAGGCAACACATTTCTTTTTCAGTTTGTCAAGTATGCCAGATTTGCCTTTACCAATCACAATTTCAAAAAATTGAAGTGCAGAAGTTGAAATTGCCGTCTTTACGTCCCAAAGAAAGTCACCTGATGGTGGGTAATCACTCATATTGTATACTTGAAAACAGTTACATGTTACATGGGTCAGATAAAGGGTGGTTTAATGAAACTGTCCTTAATGCTATAAGACAAAGGGAAGAAAGTTATAAAATGTATAAGTTAACAGGTAATCAAAATGATTGGAAACAGTATAAGTGGAAACGGAATAAGGTAGTGAATGTTGTGAGAACTGAGAAGTGTAGGTTTTTTGAAAGTAAAATTGATTTCTGTAGAGGCGACCCAAAAATGATGTGGAAATCCTTAAAAGAAATCATATCTAGTAAAAATAGGGAGGCCATTAGTGAGGTGTTGTTTGGTAATCAGTTATTAAAGGATATGAATGATATCATTGAAAGATTTAATGAATTTTACATAAATAGTGTGACTGAAATTGTGAATGAAATCCCAGATAATAATAGACTTTACCAAATAATGCATAACCCCAATAAGTTTTCAGACTTTCAGTTATTGGATAAAAATGATCTTAAAACGATAATTTTTTCATTAGCAAATAAAAGCAGTTCTGACGATATTGGAATGTCCTTTTATAAAGACTTCTTTGACGTGATAGCTGACCCACTCCTTAACATTATTAACACTTCGTTGCAGTTAGGTATTGTTCCTGATGCATTCAAAATTTCAACCATCGTTACAATAAGAAAAGTTGCCAAAACCATTAAAGCGGAGGAATTTCGTCCAATAAATATGCTTGCAGCATTTGAAAAAGTACTAGAAAAAGTTGTATATGTGCAAATATTACGATTCGTTGTAGAAAACGAATTAATATGTAAGTTTCAATCTGGCTTTAGAGAAGGTCATAGCTGTGAAGGTGCGTTGCAGTATGTGATTAACGAATGGAAGGAAGCAAGTGACTCGGGTAAAGTGACCGCTATAGTTTTCATGGATTTAAAGCGCACATTTGAAACAGTCGACAGAGAGAGATTACTAAAAAAATTAAAAGAATATGGATTGGATGGAGTTGTACATATGTGGTTAAGTAGTTATTTGGATAGGATGCAAAGAGTAAAATATAACAAGTATATATCGACTACAAAAAATATAAACGTTGGAATACCACAAGGAAGTATTTTGGGGCCGCTACTGTTCATTTTATACACTAACGACATGTCAGATCTGTTCAGCAACTGTTCTTATCATTTGTTTGCAGATGATACAGTTGTTTATATAACGGAGGACAGTAGTGTGTTATTGGTCAATAAAATGAACGATGTTTTGAGAGAGGTCAATGAATCGTTAGAAGTAAACAAACTGAAACTAAATGTGTCTAAAACAAAAAGAATGATCATAGGAAAACAGAAATTTAAAAACGAAATTAAACAGCCAAAACAAGAACTACAGGCTTGTGGGGAAGTAATTGAAGTCGTCAAAGAAATTAAATATCTGGGTGTAATCATAGATGATAAACTTAAATTCAGTAATCACGTTAATTATATATGTAAAAAAGTAGCTAAAAAGATTGGCGTTTAAAAAGAGTTAGTTGGTATTTGTCTATCAATAGTAGAAAACTAGTATACAACACTATTATTTTACCACATTTTAATTATTGTAGTACTGTTCTATATCTCTCTAACCAGAGTGACATAGAACGTTTGCAAAAATTACAGAACAGAGCTATGAGGATTATATTAAAGTGCAGTATTTATACTAGAGTAAATGACATGCTGGAAGTTTTAGAATGGATGAATGTGTACAACTATATCGAGTTTAATGTACTGATTTTCATACATAAAATTAAACTGCATATGTTACCTCCCTATCTGCAAGAAAATGTACAAACGTTTGGGGATTTTCACAACTATAATACTAGAGGTAGAATAAATTTTGTACTGCAACGAGTATACACAACAGCTGCACAGAGGTCGATTTTCTTCAGGAGTCTAATTGCATATAATAGCCTTACTAGGGAAGCTAAGCAGGCAAGTAACATAGCTTCTTTCAAAAGAATAGTTAAAAATAATTACAAATGAGTTTCCTCTTATATGTTAATTTAGCTAATAGTTGAGCTGACACATTTGATCGATATTGATTGATATATTATGATAGATGTATAGGTATGTATAAGTATAGGTATGTATAGGTAAGAGAGGAACTGCTTACTTATAATATGTGAATAAGTATTGTTTATGATGTATGTGTAAATATAAATATTTTTCTCGTATTGTGAACATGTATAGCAAAGTGCTAAATAAAGGACTGTTATTATTATAAATGTCTCCTAGAATTATATCTGTATATCTGCTGCAGCTCTAACAACTTGAAGTCGCCTTTCTTTAGAGTTCACTTTCCTATCTTCATATCATCTGTCACTGAGTATTTCATAATCAGTGTTTCTGAAGCAAACCAGACTCAGAAGCGTAACTAGTCTTCATGGGGCCCTGGGGCGACATACATTTTGGGGCCCCTATAGAAAATAGTGATTTGCAAAATGAACATAAAACAAACATTAATATAAAAATTCTCAAACAGCAAAAAGTATATTCTCAAACATAAACAACATAAATGAATGAGATCCGATTAATCACTTAAAGAAAAATAATGATAATTATTCTCTATTAAAATACTATTGGTAAAGTTATTTATAATTTCAGTCAGATCCATTTTGTAAGCACTTTCTGATTCGATTGATAACAAAGCTAATTGGCTCAATCTCTGTTGACCCATAACAGATCTTAATAATTTTTTATTAGCATTAGTTTGCTAAAGGAGCGTTCTACACTTGCCACAGTTACTGGAAGTGTAAAAAACAATATAAACGCTATGAAAACATCAGCCATGTCACTTTCAAGCGTGCCAAAGTGTTTAATTATCAGTTCAAAATAATTTCTGATAGTCATACTTTGAATCAAATCATTTTTAACTAAAGTGAGTATATGAATATATTGATCAGTGAAAATTTAAGATAGTAGTTCTGAATATTTTTTGAAATCTTTGTATTAGTTGCGTACTAACTTGATCAATTACAAAATAAAAAACATTCACTTTAAATTTTTTTTTCGAGATTTTCAAATATGTGATCATCTGTCAGCTCATCAAAATGTCTCTTATGTTTAGATTGTCTCTTTTCTTAAAAATGTATGGTCTATTTGCCATTTTTGTGCTATTTTCTCCGCCTCAGATTTTAGTTCCTGGTAGTTCTTAGTTTGCACACTTTTTCATTAACTTTTTCATTATTCTTTTGTAATACTCATATTTGTATAGAGGCAGTAAAGATATACTGATGCAAGTGACATGATAGAAAGCAAACTTGGTTTCGATTGTTCTCATCGACCGCATCCCGCGATCCACTCGAGAAGCTCGCGGTCACTCGGGGAAAACGGAGAGTTCCGAGTTGGTGCATACAGTAGAAACCACACCACTGCGAATGCGAACACAAAATTATTATTAATATTTCGGAGGGCCAGGTGGACCGGGGCCCCCAAAACACTGGGGCCCCGGGCAACTGCCCGAATTGCCCATGCATAGCTACGCCTTTGAGCAGACTACTGGTGCACAAGTCTGGCCGAAAATTTCCTTCAATTTGGTTCCCCAAGTGTTCAATAAAAAATTGACATTCATTAAAATTTTCACCTGGCAAACACAAAATAAAAGATGAACGGCTTATGACATTAAATAATTAAAGAAAGAAATAAGTTATTGTGTCTCTGTGAGGAGAACTCTTCGTCTGACTTCATCACATACAAAGTTTGCACCGTTGACTAGCGACCCTAAATATAAGAATTCATGAACTATTCCCAAGGTACAACCATAGATGTCTATATTGGTTGCAGTAGCGAACTAGGCAGCCGCCTAGGGCACCAACCTCGAAAGAGGCCCTGCCCCGGCCAGGGGATAAAATGAAATGGTACACATTAAAGACACAAGGCACGAAAAAAATTTGTGAGTGTGAGCACTCACAATTGATGTGTAATCATGGATGTGACTGTATGTAACATTATCGACATAGCAGCATTAAGCGTGAAGTGACTCACGCACACATAAGAAATTTATTTAAATCTTAGGGATGTCGTCACATTCATGTTGCTGTGTATATAAAAATGAAGAGGACTGTTCTGCACGTCCATTAATGCAGACTCACATGTTACTCCGACCCCCCGTACTCTCCGGGAGGGACAGATTCAAAGTTACCGACGTTACCGCAGTGGCGGCGTAAAGGGGGGGCGGTCCGCCCCGGGTGCCAAGCATCAAGGGGCGATAACGTGGTGACAACTCACTCGCGTAGCTTAGTAGCCAGCCACTGATACATCTGCTCGACGAGGACGGCGCGGGCGGAAGGGGCAAGTGATTTCGGCCCGTCCCTCAACCCGCGCCGTCACCGCCGCGCCACGCCATGTGTCAATTAAAACAAACAATCACAGTCAGTCAGTGTTATTGTTTACAATTGTCGCGTCGCGTCACGGTAGTCGAAAGCCGATAGGTACTAAATATGTAATAAAGGAGTGAGTATGGACTACATTGGAGCTTCTGAAATTCATTGTACCATGGGACTATTCTGAGTCTGTTCCGAGTCTAGCGCTGTGTCTTAGATTTTTTTTAACTATTTGTGTTTCGGTGGCTTCTTCTGAAAGCAGTTTCTCAAAATTAAAGTTAATAAAATCTTACTTAAGATCCACAATGAGCCAAGCGCAACTTACCAATCTTGCCATATTGTCCATTGAAAAAGACAGGGAAGCAAATTTTGATAATGTGATCGAATATTTTAGCAAAATAAAGTCACGTAAGCATGTTTAGTATTTGATTTTTTGTTTTATTTTGGGAGTGCTCAATAGAAAACTGCCCCGGGTGCCAACCTATGCCACGCCGCCACTGCGTCAACGTCATTATCGACAGGTTGATTGTAGAATTATAGATACGTGGCTCTGTTTACAAAAGGTTAAGTAAAAAGTTTGACTTGTCACGAAGCCTTCTATCTGGGAGATTTGGATGGTACTTTGGAAAACGAGTCTCTACACCTGCGAGCTCAATTGTTTCCACTGAAGCTACCGGGGGAAAGGAGTTATCTTCACTGGAGCTATACAGGTATATTTTGGAAAAAGACCTTTTGGACATTTCTCCAAACTTGGGAATAGTGCTTCGGATGCTGTTGTGTATGTTAAAGAACACGATAAAACCCTCGATATACTTTTCGACGTTGTAACAAAATCCGACTTAGGAAATATTTCGTATGAAAAGCGTGTTTCACGTAAAAATATCGTGGAAGAGGTTTTTAATATTCTTAATCATATTTTCGCTCTACGGAGCGATTTTTATGCAAACATTTCCATAACTCCTCAAGGAGCGTCAATTTAGAAGGTGTAGTAAATGTTGCTGCACAGGGACGTAATGTCGCCCCGACCACCTAAATTTAGAAACTATAACAAAATTTGACTTCAGAATTAAAATCCTTTTACGAATCCACGTTGTTAAGCACTGCAACTCATACGAGGTATTAAATATGAGGACAAGTTCAGCTTCTATCCAAAGTATATCGTGAGTTTTAGCGAAAATAGCCCTTAGCGACATGGGACCCCCATCATTTCCTACCAGTCGATTTTGACGGGGAAATTATGAGTTTTAACGGGATTTGCCCTAAACCAGTTCCTCAGTGATTCGGTGTCAGAAAAGTATCTTTACCATGTACTCATATGTGCATGGGACCGCCTTGCCTGAATGTATAAAATTGTAATTGCAGAATACAATTCGAAGTAGTAGCACTTCAAGCATTTTCAAGCTCTGAGGAGAGACCAAAATTGATATTGAAATAAAAAAACGTGTATAAGACAGGCAAGCAAAAGCCCACCAAATTTCAGAAACATTGAACTTTTCTTGAATTTATTTGTGTAATCGTTAGCTCACAAAACTGCATTTTGGATGGTAGTTGGTACATTATGAATCGTTGTGTTCCTCACCATGTGTTGCACACGGGCCAGACTAGTGTTTGTTAAACATATTTCTTAAAAGTTGTTGTAAAAAAAATAAAATTTTTTGAAGATTCAATGTACATTTTTGAACTTTATATTGTCTTTTAATTGTGTTTTCTAACAAAATTCCTTTTCAGGTATAATTTTAAGAAAGTGTGGTACATCCAGTGTTAGGTTTATAGTGTTATGACGTCCAATAGATACCATTAGAGCAGCAGTTAAGCAAAAACGAACAGTAAGTATAAATTTTCATATTATTCTCCGTCTGAAACAGTCATCTTGAACCTTATTTTTTGTGAACGTTAACATTCACTTTTGCAATATATTAAAAGTCCTTCAGACTCCAAAAGATGAATCGTTCACATGTACACCATGGTCAAACTGTTCGGCAGAATGGTCGTTTTCGGTGCTAAAGAGAGTGAAGAATTATTTAAGATCTACCACAGAACAGAACAGGCTTAATCCACTACCTGTGCTGTACACAGAGTCAGAGATAATGTAGTCTCTGAACTATAATAGTGAGATCATCCATTCCCTTGCAGAGAATGTGTGGTATTTATAGACCTTCAGCTCACTGTACCCAAATCGGCAATGATTATAAGCAGTATGCCCTTCAGGCTTATGATATTTTGGCGTATAACTGACTGTGAAAAATGAAAATTAAAATGTCTCCATGGACCATTGGCTAGAAAATGTGTAATTATTGTTATTTGTACAATAATAACCGTTTTTAAAACGATAATAGTCAGTACGATTTTTCATTGTGCAAGTTATGACGAAACCTTCTTAATTTCAAAAGGGCATACCGACTATTATCATTCAAAATGTTATATATTTATACATGTAAAGGCCAATACATGCCCTTAGGACTCACCCTACCTTTATGCCGATCGTTTCCTGAATTATTTTTTAATGAAATATCTTGTGGTATGCTTGGCATACTGACTATTATCGTTTTAAAAACGGTTATTATTGTACAAAAATAACAATTACATTTTCCAGTGAATAGTCCACGGAGACATTTTAATTTTCATTTTTCACAATCAGTTATATGCGAAAATATCATAAACCAGGACATACTGCTTATAATCATTGCCGATTTGGGTACAATGGGCTGACGGTCTATTAGGTAACACACATAGTATGTGATTTTTTGCAATCTTTCACATTTTTCTCGAACGTGATGAGGAAATATCCATCCTCTACAAAGTTAATAATAGCAATTTTTTCTCTAAAATGTGCTGAAAATGAGTTATTGAAGTGTAGGTTTTTAAATGGTTTTAGAAAGTATTATTTATATATAATCTTTTCTATTCTTTTTGGTTTTATTACTTACCATCCTTCTTAAATGTCATCCCCAAAATTTGCCCAGGAGTATCCTTTTCTAATTCCGCATAGGCCAGCATTAATGCCTTCTGCTTTTCATCCAGCCTCTTTGGTACCGCAATTTTAAATGTTACATAGTGATCACCATTACCATATCCATTTACTTTTTTCAGACCCTTACCACTTAGACGAATTTTGGTGTGTGAAGATGTACCTGGCATCACCTGATGAAAATTAAAATTTTCTTGGTAATTAAAGTCATCTATATAAATACAAGTGAGAAATTAAGACTCACTGGTATAAAAGTTGATCTGATGAAGTGCAATTGAATTTGATTTAAAATACAATTACAATTGCTACAATAATGACATCCTTGGATTTTGATTTCTAGCTCAACTTTTGGTTGATCCACTTTTATTGAAGTGGGTCTAAAAGATTTGTTTTTTTTTTTTAATTAGTAAATATTATGGGGAATTTAACAAACACGCAAATAAATTTTACTTAAAATGAAAGCTAGTTGATGGAGGTCATTTAATAGTATAGTACATAAAATTAAAATGGAAAGTGAAAGTTAACAATATTTTAGGATGCGAATATGGTGGAGCCTTGCACCAAACCTGGCCTGAAGCTTTGACTCAGCAGTGTCTAACCTATTGCAGCATATCTGATGTTAGAGGGAGCAGGATATCTGTTAACTCCCCACAAAACTGTAATGGTAGTAATAGCACTCCTTATCGGGAAAAGAAAGCTGGATAACTTAGAACCACCTCCGTTATCAGGTGACTATTCCATTTTCGGAAGACGTAAAGTATCTAGGTGTTAAGGCTTGATTGGAATGAACGCCGTTCAACAACGTTGAATGCAATGACGCTCTTGGAAATAAAAGCATGCACACAATTATACGCTGTCAGACACCGTCATTGATATTTATTTGACAGATACTATCAGAATTATAACCTCAACTATTTGACACAAATATATCGAAGTGTTTTGTTGTGTTGTACGGTATGAATATTTAGTTGAAAATAGTTAATGAAGAAGTAATTATTGTGTTTCATATAATGTATGCGATTTATATGTATGTTCACTTTCTAAATACATGAAGAAGATGTAGACATTGGTGGGTTAGAGAAATTTACAGAGACCGAAACGAATCCGGTTATTATATTAAAATCTACAGAAAAATTACAGATACTGACCCAGAAATTTTTTTTAAATATACGAGAATGGATAGACAAGTTTTTAACCTGTTATTGTCTTTAATACAAGATCATGTAACAAAGGAGTCAATCAGAACCCCTATTGATTTTGAATGCAGATTACAAATAACATTAACAAAAGTAGACAAAGCTTTTTTAATTTTTGTATATAACAAATTCCATATGCGTAGATATTTATCTCAAGGAATATCCCACCATTCTACATAATCATACAAGGTGAAGCTCGGTCAGTGGTGCACAGGTTAATACAAGGCCAAATGTCAATTAGCCAGCAACACGAGACGGTGTACCAGACGTTATACTCGGAGATGATGGCAGATCCCATTCTAGGCATACCAGCAGACATACTGGTCCAAAGGTATAACTTCAACAAGAACTTTCAGGTTGTAATACCAGACAGGAAGGACTGGAAAAACAGTCCTACCATAACAGCACAAAGAGTCTGGTACACTGACGGCTCCATAACAGAACAGGAGCCGAGATTTACGGGACAAGGTCAAAGGCCAGTTTCCCGATAAGTCTAGGGAAATATGCAACGGTGTTTCAGGCTGAAGTGATCGCCATACACTGTTGCGCAAGGGAGATAATAGAACAAGGTGCTGTTAACCAGTCGATTGCCATTTTCTCTGATAGCCAAGCGGCAATACAAGTAATCAGAACACACCTTGTATGTCTATGAAAACACCTAGGGTGGACTCTTTATTGTCCAAGGATCTCTCAATCCGACTCGCGACTGCATGGAGGGCGGTGTCGGTGAATCTTCCCAGGGTGTATGCGTTCTGGTTAGGATGTAAAGGGTTGTCTTTTACTACAACATCCCTTATGTATCGTTCGCATAGCTTCTCCATTGTCTTGAGTAAGAACAAGGTTAAGCTAATAGGTCTATAGGCTTTGGGGGTAGTATAGTCCATCCACCCTGCCTTTGGGATGAACACAACTTGCACTTCTCTCCATGTCTCTGGAATATAAAAGTGTGCTAAGTACACCCTACATACTCCAACTAGGTGCGGCAGTAATTCATCCAGTCTCCATTGCAGTAGGGCAGGATAGATACCGTCAATGCCTGACGACTTAAAAGGGGAGAAGCCCTTGCCCATATTATTCTGTCCTCACTCACTATTTGGTTGGCCATTTGCCAATCCAAATCCGAGGGTTGGGTGTCGACTTCGTTTGGCCACTCCTTCTGTTCTGTTATCACAGATCCCGGGAAGTGAGTCTCCATGAGTAACTCTAGGCTTTCACGAAAGCCGCTGGTTGTTATCCTTAATCTAGTTATTAACTATTGGTTAATATGATGGATATTGATTTCATAAATGCTTAGCTTATTAATCTATAGCCACAGCATTCCTTTTAGCTGTTTCAACATTTCAACAATAACGACGTGACGTCACCGGGCACGAGTCATGTCACCCGGCAGGGACAGAGCGTTTCAATGGTTTTATATTCAGCCAAAATAAATAATTTTTTTTCGCCCTCAATTTTGACAAAAATAAAAAAGGAAAAATACGAGAAAGCATATTTCTGTCGTCTATCTATCTGTGATAAAAAAAAAATCATTCTGGGCACCAATGAGAATATAGATATAGACGTTCAAATGTACCGCTGATATTAACGTGTGTGCTGTTAAATTTATAAATTCATTACTGCTTATCAAAAGTGTTTCGTTTCGTGCTGCTACCACTGGACGAAGGTGAGTAAAGTCCTTTCTCGTTATTTCATTTATTAAACAATTTAAAAAGAAGCTACCTCGATGATTCAGTCAAATCAACAATAATTTATGACAGCCCACTTTTAAAAACGCCACACAACTCTATCCAAAATAATATACAGTAAGCACTACGAGTGTTGGTAAGCGGTGGGGACTGTAGGGGAACATAATCGACCTATCGGAGAACAGCACGATCATGTGCTATAATAATTCATCCTTGACTACACCAATCCTGATAGCGATGCGTACGCCCAGTCTACTGAGTTACTACATTTACATACAGATTCTCCCACCCTCGCCAACACTTGTGGCATTTGCTATAGCTTAGTAGGATACATTTTAATACTCAATTTATTAAATATTTACATAGTGACATTCTCATTTCAAATAAATAAAATAGCTGGTTATAAACTATAGACATGAGAATTCTCTCAATGTTACAAATTAGTAATATGTTTTTTACACGAATTCGTAGTTTCAATTGAATAAGTATCTTTATCAAACAACACACAAACTTACCTGCAAAGTGTGATCTTCGTACACCCCTTGTACCCTAATAGTACCTCCTAATAAGGCTTGAGCTACTGAGATATCTGCTTCGGTATATACATCTGCACCCTCTCTTTTGAAGTAATCAGACTTATCAACTCTAAACGTCACAAATAATTCCTTATTACCTACTGACATCCTGACTGTCTGTCCATCCTCAATACCTGTGAGACAATAATTTTATTTTACCAAAGGACAAGAAAACTATGTAAATAAGATAATAGTATTCACCAGTCAATGCTGGGTTCATTTTATATAATACAGGGATCGCTACTAGGTGTAAAGGAAAATAATATGTACATGTGCAATACAGGTGAGAATGTCCTCTAATTGAGTGTATGGGGCGATTCAATGGGTTGAACGCTGGCGCTGCAGTGATTGTCAATGTTACGGATTTATTTATTATTCTCTAGAGTCCATTGGACTTAGGTCACAGGTAATCTTATGAAATTTAAGTATTATTGCACTCAAAATAATATTAACCTATTAAGATGGACATTTGTTGAACAGATGAGAAAGTGCAAATAATTAAATTGTACTATGGTGGGTTTACAGCGTGATAAAATTTATTTATTTATTGTATTGTACAAAATTCGACCCAATCCCACTTATTTTGAGAAATACTTTTGTTTATTTTGGCTATTTGTTATCCACCATAATTAATTTCAACAAATTAATATTTTGGAATGACACATAGTAATTTGTAAATTCCTTATTTGACGATCGGTCACCTACAACTTTCGCTCCAAATACATTTAAATTACTAACTAAGCTGATCGCCCAGCTGTCATGGCTATGCCAAACCATCCATTTCATATCAGCTCTCGATTCTAACCCATATTGCACATGTATATATAGGATTTTCCTATATGCCTAGTAGCGATTCCCATACTGTATGGTGTCATACAAATATTATACAAATATATCTCTTACAGCATAAGGTATTTTATTTTATAACCTGCTTTTTCATATTAAGCAAACTACTACTACTAAAAAACTTATGAATTTTAAGAAACCATAATTTGTAATTTTCTCACACTTTTTATTTTTACAGTATGGTACACGTATATCAAAAATTTTTCTAAATATAATTTATTTTATATAGAACATAATGTAAATATTTCAATCATTTTGTTTTTCATTTTACAACTACTGAGGTTATTTACGGGGTAGGAGATGACGGACACGGATTCACCAGAAGTGAGATATTCATGGAAATCTTATAAGACAGAAATGAAACACCTTATAATGTTATTATTTTTGAAATCTACGAACTAAATTCTATCAGATCACCTTAAGAAATTCTCATTTTTCTCAAAAATAATTGTAAAATTTTATTTTTCAACCCAGAAGACTGTGGTTAGGGTCAAGTTGTTCTATTTCTACTCTGTCAGCCACACTAATAATTCTCGATAATAAATTAATGATAAATGTTATGCGGGCCAATAAATTTTAAAGTGTTGGTTTTCAATAAACATTTTTTTTTTATTGAAGCGTGAAAAAATCATGGCATTTCTTACTCATTTCATAACATTAAAGTTTTACATTTCAGACGGTTGTGCATTGTCAGTAGCAACAGAAGTAAAAGTACTGTTTGCTTCTGCTCGAGCAAACTTTTACTTCCGTTGCTAATGGCAACGCACAGCAAAATTTTTTTGTCTTTATTTTTTTTTATAAGTAATCGACGTTTCAAGAAAAAAATAACATGTCTTATTCTGAGTAAAAGACACTTCTGTGACTCGTCTGTAATTGCCAGACTTGCTATACGATTGTCCAGCAAACCTATAGACTCTTCACAAAAGTATCACTTTTACTCCTAATAAAACAATATACTATTTTTTTAACTCTAACATGGTTCATCCCTAACATTAGATAGAAAAGGAGAAGTGTCACTGTCTTAACAAAACCTGCATAAATGAGCGCACCCGCGAAGTACAACAAGTTCTTTTATATTATAAATTAAGCAGTAAGCTATAGTGGCAAAATAAACGTGCTTCAACCTGCGCTCTATGTTACAATTGCACGCAACAAGTAAAAAATAGTCAATTCTTTTAGAAAATCGCGCAACTATTTTCAATAAAAAACAGTTGGTGCAATTTTTTTTAAAACTTTTATGAAAGGTATAGTCTATTTTCAAAATACATTTTTATTTTAAGTTTTAGAGACCTTAAAATTTTTGAATTTTTTAAGCTAATATTAATATCAACATTAAATATATCTGGGACAACAAAGTGTTAGCAGGGAAAATTCACAGAGGACGAAAAAGAGAATTTGGAATATATTTTGTATATTTTATTTTCGATCTCTATTTTGTGCCAAAATAAAAATTATTTTGCATACCAATGTTGTTATTTGTGTTGTCTTTAAAAAACATAAATTATACCAATCCGCAAAATGTAGATTTTATTAAAAAAAAAACAGGTATTTTACATAGCCTCATATTCAAAATCTTACTAGAAAACTGTAAAAAGACGGTCAAAATTACTTAACAGATTTTGAGATAGGTTTGTAGTAGATAGACTACACAGTTCTTATTCTACCAACAGGAATACATGACTGCAAATCAAAACACAGCATATTTAAATTTATTATAGTGATTGGTCCAAACATTAGAACAAAAGTGGCAACTATATACCTTTCGTTCCCACGAAAAGTAGGGAAACGGTCGCATCGCACCAAGATTTCTTGTGTTCAGGAATACACAATTTGTCATTCATGAGAATCACAAAAACTCAAGAATAGCTACCCTGGTATAATGCTGAGAAAATAAAAATAAAATACCAAGGAAAGGAATTTGTTGGAGACATTCCATTTACCTTCAATTGAATAAACTAAAGTCCCCTAAAATAAAAGAAGTGTTAAAGCCTTCATATTGATAATTGGCAACCTTTGTTGTTTTTGTTTCGTTGTTAACTGCTGCGAATAGAAAAATTAAAAAAAAAAAAGTAGGTCACAGTAAAATAAGCAATGTGTTATTAAAATTTTTTCCTCAATCTACAATTTCATCCTAATTTGACCTAAAAACTATTAAAAGACATGTTCCTTTCAAGTTCATTAAAATACACTCTTCCAAACCATAAAATATATATTTGGAACTTTCTTTTATTAAAATGATTACCTATTTTCAAAATATACAGACTAAATATGCCTTTCCAAAAACTAAAATATTTATTTGGAGTTTTCTTTTACCAAAATAATTATTTTTAAGATATGCAAACTCAATTTAAATGCCACTCCCACATTCTAATTTAAAAATTTCGCCGTCATTATTTTATTTTAGAAAAGTACTTCTTTGTTACTTAACTTTATTTACATATTTTATTATTGTCTATTACTGTATTTGTATAAGTTATATTTTTCTGCTTTTAAACAGGGATATTTGCTCCACATTATTTTACCACTTACCTGCTGGGACAGGTATCGTAACTTTTCTCCTTTGTACAGTAGATCCTTTTCCTTCACATTCCACGCATTTGTGCTTAATATACATTCTAGTCCCTTGACAGTATCGACATGTGGAACGCATTACAAATGGGCCTGTAGTTATACTTTCCATACCAGTACCGTTACAAAACTGACATTTGGTAGCAGTCGTGCCAGGCTCACACCGTGATCCCCGGCATTTTGGACAATTATCTACTACATTTATATTTACTTCTTTATTGGTTCCTCTAGCAGCTTGACTGAATGTTACTCTCAGGACAATCTAAATAGAAAAAAAGGGAATATTTAGGATGGTAAAAAATTTATTGGCTTAAATAAAAAATATAAAATTTGGAAAAAACTATACATATTTTTCATCAATCAATCAATTTGTGTAGTAATTTACTATACAGTATTAAAAATGAAAGATTTAAATAAATTTAGAATAAACTAAGGTGTAAATTCACATTCAGATAACTTTGAGGTAATCAAAGATTGTTTACTCTTGAAATATTTACTTGCTATTCTTGGAATAATAAATAAATGTATTATTTTGATAACACAAAATTCAATAATTCTAATTACTCTATCGAAGTTATCTGGTAAATATTAATTGAATGTAAAGTTTTATTTGTAAAGATATAGACTTCTGAATTAAATGTATTGTCAATTCCCACGTCATATATAAAGAAACATTTTTCTGGTTCACAACTCGAAATGACACACCAAATTTTTGAAAAACTTAAAAGATCAACAATGTCGATAATGTGGGACATGATATTTTGCATATGAGCAGAGATTAAAGCATCACAGTTTCAAAGTGATCTTTGATCAATCAAATGGTATCAACTGGTTAGCGGATTATATTAATTAAGGAATTCTATTGTATGTTTGTAAGAGTAGGTATTATATACCTACAGGATGTAATTAGTTTTGTCATTAAAAAAAAAAAAAAGTGGGAATGGGGAACAACCATCAGACAAACAAAAAACCTTTACAGTACCGGCAGGTCTACAAAACTAGAATCAACCCTTATAATAAGATCACCTGTCAATACTTACTGTGTAAATTTTTCCTCTAGGAACAGTGAAAAAAATTTAACCTCAATATAATAAATTGGACAAGTTAGTTTGGGAACCCCTCTGTGTGTCAATGGACTTCTACGAGAGATCAACCACCACCGGCAATCGCTGTACAAATTCTAGGCAGTCTTTCTGCAGTCTAGTAGGCAGTCGCGGCAGTCTAGTCTCCAGTTTTGGCAATCGTACCGGCAGTCACAGCAGTCATGTCAGCAGTCTTATCGACAGTCACGGCAGTCTTATCGACAGTTACGGCAGTCTTGTCGGCAGTTACGGCAGTCATAACTGGCGCAAGTGCACCGTACCATGAGCAGTTCTTCTGGGAATGTTTAATGGTGTGTACCTATATTGTACAATTACCAATTTATACAGCTCTTGAGTTACTTTTGTAGTTGCATTTACACTATGTTAATATGTGTATTGCGAGTGCCTATTTTTACAGTTTTTATTATTAAAGAAAGGTAAGTAGTAGGAGAGTGAGATAATTTTATTATTGTTGTTGTAATTAGCAAAAATTAAGTAGTTTGATAGAGATAAAATAAATAGGTTGTTGACAGTTGTAGTTTTGTAACAATTTTTGGAATGGATGCATAGTGGATTGGATCGCGTTTTCGTCCTCCGATGCCAGAATTACAATACATCGCTAAAATTCATTTTATTCGTATGCCGAGACTATTTATCTTAGAAAAAAAATATACGAAAAATGTAGAACAATCTCTAGTTTAATTTGGTGTAATAATATTTTCAAGAAAGTTGAACCCTCTACCAAATACAAGGCAAGTCCAGAGAAAAACCCGCTTTTTTCGTGGTTTTTCGCTTACAACTTTTTAAGCAGGAAAGTTACGAGGTGGCAAACTTGAAATTCCTGTTCAGCACCCAAAATAGCATAAAGCAAGATAAAGAAAAAAATTTTCCAAAACTTTCCAGGCAGAATTCTAAATTGATTAGCCTCTAAAAGTACATGGCTGGTTCAAACTTTGCATTCGAAATAAAGAACACCATCGGACATGCTGAAAATGAAGGATTTGGGAGAATTGGGGATTTTTTTTGCAGGTCCAGGTGAAACACTAGACGACGACTAGAGAAAGTACAAAACGACTAGAAGAGGCTTTCGGGACGATTTTTATGAAATCGGTAAAAGAATCAAAGATGGGACAAAATAATAAAAAATACGAAAATACCGACGAAGACGAGGACACGAATGAAGTACACCTGGATGTGAAGATGAACCAGAAAATTCTATAGAATATGGGGAAGTTGAACTGTCTGATTCTGAAGACATCAATGAAAGACAACACATAGCACAGGAGTCATTGTTTTTCGCCACATTTGATAATTTATGTTCCAAAGAACGTTCCAAACAGGCAGTTGAAGTGCATGCGAGACTGCATGATAAGACACAAAATAGGACTATCTTCCACAACAATAAAACCAAAAATAATCTAAACTATTTTTTTCTCCATATATCAGTCAGATTGAAAAATAAAACAATAACTGTCCGAAAATCGTCGCTTTGTTGGTTTTCCAGTGAAAAAAATGGAAGACTGTCATCAGATGGACTTTTAAGGGTTAAAGGTATGGTGACGCGTGGTAATACTAGGAACAGTAAGAGAAAAAATAAGAAAAATAAATTGCCAGTACCAAAAGTATAAATAATGAATATGAGACTATCCACACAAAAACATACTAAATACTTAGGAATCGAACCTGACAATAAACTTAGTTTCAAAATGCACACCTCAAATATGAAAAAAAAAGTAATTGAACGAAGTACACATTTTCGAACTTTAACTGAGCCCGAAAACTTCCACAAACATATATAAAATGATATGTAGACCAATACTAGAATACGGACATGTGATTTTCTCGAACTTAAACAAACAGACAAGACACAACATAGAAGTTTCCGAAATAGCTAGTCTAAGAGTCCTAACAAAATAGACACCCATAACCAATTACACAACCTCTTCAACGTATATCTCTATAACATAACACAAATAATATCTATTTCTCCACGCCTACAATCTATCATGACTAAATTCGCAGAAAAAGAGGAAAACCAAAGAATACTCCAGAATTTACTTTATAAAAAACCACAAGGATCACAAATCAGAAGAAAATACCCAGAACATGATATTATAGATATTTTAAATGTCAATATTTGATTCTTTTTTTTTTGTTTCATAACACATATTGTACGAAATTCAAATATATCAATGTTGTATTGGCCTTGCCATAAAATTCAAAAAACAAAAGAAAAAAAAGGAAAAAAAAAAATAATGTCTCTATGGCTGAAAGACTTCGGTCGATAGCCCTTTGAAATGTATTTTTATATTTCAATAAATATTTTCTCTCTCTAAATTGCCAGGCGACACAAAGAAGACAAATAAAAGAACAAAAACGAAAACAAATAAAAAATATGATGAGGAAGACGATTTGTCCTTATCTTCAAAGACAGACACGGACGTCAGCTCAGACTACCGAAGTGAATGTGAAAGTTAGCTGAGCCCTCGGCCGAGTCATTTTCTGACAAAGAGGAGGAAGAAGAAATAGGAAAGTATGTGATACAGACGGAGATCAAGATTCAGAAATCACGATACAAGATGTTGAAAATAAGTACATTATATATGAACCTATTAATTTACTGGGCACGCATCCCTTCCAAATTTCATGGAAATATTGAACTGCCATCCAAATTGTATTCCGAAAATATCATGCAAAACATAATTTATAACAATTTTTTTACGAGTTTACCATTTTGTATGAAAATATCTTACTTAATTCTGAGTATTTAATAAATATTTTGTTACATTCTAATGATTCATTATTTCACTGATTATTTTTCGTAATTTCAATTCCCAAAAGTCGTACCAGTCTCTTCGGCAGTCAGACCAGTCTCTTCGGCAGTTAGGATAGTCTTCTCGGAAGTTAGGGCGGTCTTTTCAGCAGTACTGGCAGATTTGAACAATATAGACAGTCGCTGTATAAATTTTCATAGGTGGTTTACCCCTCAGACTTCTAGTTGTGATAGGATGAGCAAATATCGCTTTGCAGTTTGATTTTCATGACAATTAAATTTTATAGCTCAGCAGTTCAAGATAATAAAAAAACATCAAAACGATAATTTCATACATTCGTCACATTTAATTGACCCTACATTAAATCTAACTGAAAGAACATAAGTGATCCTTACGATTTTTTTATAAGAAAGTAATAAGTAAATTCCGATACATAAAAAATGCTGGGAGTTTTTATCATCGATGCAATATTTAATAAAGAAAGGGAGATGCAGGCCCAAAAAGACCCTGAACCTGGCTTAGTTCGACAGTTGTTACTGACTTTATCATCATAATAATACGTACACACTATAGGTATGCCCAGAAGTTCTCAAGCAAATTTTTTTAAATTCCTTTTTATTTTGTTCTCTAAAACTGTGGGTATAGCACATGACCACATGCTAAAGATATGTCTTATTAACAAATAAGTTAACTTACTTCTTGAGCCTCACCAAAGCCGTAATTGGATTCTGCAAAATCGTCAAATGGTGAACCCTTGCCAAAGCCTGCCTCTCCAAATATTTTCCTAAATAATTCCTCTGGATCTATGGTGGATTGGTACTGCCATGTTTGACTAAAACCTTGAGGTCCTGAAGCTCGGCCTGCTCCAGCTGCCCCCATTCCTCCCATTTGCTCTGCAGTTGATCCCCAAGTATCAAATTGCTTACGTTTACTATCATCGCTCAAAATCTGTTTAAACAAAAGTAAAAATAGAGCACAAATAAATGCTATATAATAAACAACGAATTTGTAAAAATAGAGCATTATATATTATTATAAATCTATTTCCACAAAGGTTTTCCGTTTACTAACAAAGGTAAAATATACCTATGGAAAAAGGTACAGATTTTTACCTCATAAGCTTCAGACACCTCCTGAAATTTCTTTGAAGCTTCAGGGTCTTTCTTATTCATATCAGGATGATACTTTTTCGCTAACTTATAATAAGCCTTTTTAATTTCAGAGCTTGAAGCATTACGACCAACTCCAAGAACTTCATAATAATTTTTCCTAGAACTAAAAGCAGCGCTACTTGTGTGAAAATTTTTCCTTGATGCTAACGACAAATCTGAAATTAGGTTATGTCATTAATAACTCTTACAAAGACAATGGTTTAGGTACTTCATACCAGTGGAAGCATTTATAATTAATTGTATGCGGTATGCGTTACAAGGGGGAAATGAAACAATTACAGTTGTAGGGAAATGATGTAACCTTAACCTTTAACTTACCAGTTTTCTGTAAAGAATTCGATAAATTTAATCGTAAAACGGTAGTATCATGGCAGCGTAAACATTGATGCAAATACCTTATTGAAAATTTACTTGTTTGTGGACCTATAAATACATTTATTTGTTTGGTACTCAATATTCCAATAACACTTCTTACGGCGGCCATTTTCGATTGACAGACCGACACTGACATAAAGTAGAGATGTAACGGTGATCACCATCACAGCTACATATCACCTGTTCTTTGCATAGAGCAATCGCTAGCAGTGATTAGGTAAAAATGAACCGGTGATTAAATCACTCTTTTCTGTAGAACACCGTACAGTAATAATGTTCTGCTCTGCTCTTGTTCGTTCATTGCGGTTATCCGACTGGCAGCTGATAAGAGTAAAGTATTGTCTACTATGTATGTTATAAGAACCATGTCGCTTTGTCTTTATCGGTACTCTTTATATGCTTTGTCGGTACAAAGCCGAAAAAGCTTCTTATATTATATTATGCATATAAACACTCATAAATTAACCTTTATGATTTTTTGCATAGAGAGGTGAATAAATATATTTTAATTAATAATTAAGTATGTTATGTTGTATTTCGTTTTGTTCTAGCAAATCAGTTTTATTTCTAATAGCGAAATTATTTTGTTCTACATTTCATCAGTTTAATTAAACTTTTAGAAATTTAATTTAGAGCAATACTCTCATACCAAAAATTAAAGGCTTCTGGCGCGCGTGATTGAATAGGTATATTGTACATTTTTAATAACAATAACAATTAATAATTAATTCATGAATGGCGTAGGTTGATGTCGATCACAGTTGCTTTACATCAGCTGCGAATTTAAAACAGCGAAACGAGCACGCAGAGCAGATCGTGAATTTGTAGAATAAAGTGATTTAAAGAGTGATATATCACTGCTACAAATAACAGTGATTAACGAACAGTCGAAACAGTTCTCACTGTGAAGTAAAAATCGCCGTTTGCCCCATCTCTAACATAAAGGCCGAACAACCGGCCCCACGTGCGAGATGCATTAAGCCTCGTTCAGACAGTTGCGAAATGAACATTTTTTCGTGCGGATGTTTATAAAATTTGTTCTAAAGCAGTCTAATTTTCTTGCAGGTGTATCGAAATGTTCGTAAGACATTTAGTTTACTTTTAACTAGAAGCTAAATTAGAAAATTAAGTTCTCCTGGAACGCATATGCCGAATTTAAAAAAAAATCCGCTAGCGAAAATTCGCAATCCGCAGCTATAAGAATGAGAACTTAGACCCACTGTTAAATTTTGTTTTGGTTCGGCTCAGCATTGCGTTATTACAGACATCTATCTTTCTCACTTTATCGACTGAATATTCTGTGAGAGAGATAAAGATAGTAGCAACAGAATAGAAGGCGGTAATGCAAAAAAACGTATTTAGGTCTAAGATCAGTTGAGAGTTCGGATCAAATTCCATTAATGAAGAAACCGCCAAAATAAGCAAAACATAAAATATAACTTTAATATTATAATATATTCATGATGGAAAACTCGATGTTTATGAATAAAGTAATAATAAACACATTGCGAGAAGATGAAATTAGAGGATGAGGTCAAATTTCGACCAATCAACTAAAAGATTTCTTTTTTGATGCGCCAATTTAGGCAAATAAATTGGTGGCGTTACTGGAACACTGGGTGACCCGACCTGGAGATTGGATGACTATTACACTAAGGCTTAGTTCATATTATTCCGAAATGTGAATTTTTCGTTCAAAATTCTGGTAAATTGGATTTAAAAATATCCGTGGCGGGAGGACATCATAAAATTTTAATTACATATCTTAAAATGCTCACAAAAAAGAGGTTTTGATAGACTCTCAGATTTATTACGTTCTTGAAAATGTCCCCAGAACGAATTTCGGATTCACAAATAAAGTTGTAGATTTCCCGCCTCGAATGCTTTCAAATCAAATTTTCCTGAATGGGGAACATTCTGTTTTATTTTATCCGCCAGAGTGCACGAGCTGTACTCGGTTGTTTGTCCGACAATGTATGTTATCTTTGAATAAACAAAGTTAATTAAGATGTGAAATAAAAATTTGTTGCTGTGTGCCAATGTGCTTCAAGGGTACTAAGTAGAATATTGTCATGATTGATTAATCTAGAGTAAAACAGGATTTATAAACAAAAAATTCAACAAGTTCATAAATGTAATTATATACCTTTCAACCAAATCAGCTTTTTTTCCATGAACTCTAGGACTTCTTTTTCTCAACTCCGCTTTTAAACGATTTTGACCAACTACCGTAATCCTTTTTATTAATGTGACTCTCGGAAATTGGGAAGTTTAAACTATTTAAAGGTTATATGCGATATAAGTTGAGAATGAAATTAAACCAAGTATGTATAGCGTCATCTACTGGATATATTAGGAACTGGCTTGGATTGTTCCTCATTCTTTTTATCAGTTTGGCTAATTTTTACGAATAAGAGATTGGGAAGCTCTCAGAAATCGGGAAATTTAAACAATTTAAAAGTTATAATATAACTTTTAAATTGTTGTTTAATGTCATTCTCAATTTGTATCCATATACTTATTAGAACAGTATATGTTTGTATCATATACTATGATACAAATTGAGAATGACATTAAACCGAGTATGCACGGCGTCATCTATTGGATATCTTAGGAACTGGCTTAGATTGTTCCCATTGGGCACAAAAATATTAGCATTTCGTATTTGTCTGAAAGAGGCCTTGTTTATCAGGTAGGAAGATGAGTTTTCACTTACATTAATGCAGATCCGCGCATTGCCAATGTTTCCGAGATGATAGATGATGTATCTATCTATGATTCTTCTATAACTATATTTTATCATTTTATATTTTATTTCTCTATGGGCCGAGCAGCAACTAATAGAGATATTTTTGAAAATTCAATCACAGATGTCACTCCTGTATGCTTTGTTTTTGTGATATATTCATGTTGGCATTCCTTCTTGACTTTTGACATTTAAATGTGTCACAAAGTCAATTCGTTTATAAATTATAAACAATAAATAGTGATTGGGAATTTTAATAATAATGAGGCGTGTAGTGATTTGCTGAAATTTAAATGTAACTTTTCACGCGAAAGGATAATCGTAATCCCTATTACATATTACATGATTGTATTGTAAAATTAATAACAATATTTTATTCCGACTAGTAAATAAATAACAGTTATCTAATAAGTATGTCCCTCACAATTCAACAAATAATTACTGATGCAAAACGACTTGCTAGCCGTTTAAAAGATAGAGATGTAGTAGCCGATGTTTTATTAAATGAAACTCATGCAATCAATAAAAAAATTGATGCAATGAAGCAGGTATAATTCACCTTCAATCATTTAATTAAGTAGAATGTCTATTTGTTTTGGGTTAGTTTCAGGAAGAAGTTGAGCAATTAAATGAAGTAGCAAACCAAAAACCACATTCCCAACTAATAGCAAATATCCAGAAAGAAAATAGGCATTTACGAGAAATTCAACAAGAAAATAGAGAACTTCGAGCTGCGCTAGAAGATTATCAGACCACTTTAGAACATGTTATGACTAAATATAGAGAGCACACCACAGAACAAATATATAAGTCTAGAATTAATTTTAAAGCTATACAGGATCAAAAATATAATGAAGTTATTCGACAGCAGGCAGAAAAGATACAAGAAATGGCAGCGATTATGGATAAAGCAGCGTTAATTGATGAAGATAGGGATATTAGGGAACAGGAAATTGTGACCATGTTAAAAGCGGAAAATCAGGTAATTTACAAAACATTGATTTATGTGTTTTACATGTACCTATGTCATATTGTGAATAAATTAAAGTTGATTACATTAATATGAGAATTGTAAATGATTAATCCAGTGATATAAGATTATACTTCTTCTTTATGGAAGGAATGCTTTTTATTTTTTAAAACTTGTTATGGCATTATGCGCTCTTTGCAGTTTCTTGAAAGTGAGTTCATGTTTTAGGTATAGTAAGCTAGTATAATTATAATTATCTGCTGATCCTAGCTTTTGATTCTTTCGTTAAAGCATTTACAAGAAATATGATGCACAGACAGTCAGACAAGTTGTTGGATTTGTATGACTAATACAATATGAAATTTTTCTCCTTATAAGCTTCTAATCAAAGTAAAGTATTCCCGTATGCAGAGTATAATAATACTCTGGTTGCTGGAAACTTTTTTTTATCCATTTATTTAAGATCAGCCTATTTTCTTCACTTAGACCAATGACCAATGCCATGAAACTAGCTACTCGCAATCAGGAAATTTTTCTGGACCTTTTCTATTGTAGAGTAAGGTTCTTTGCTTGCCTGATATTTAATAGACAAAGGAACGACTGGTATGCCCACTACAGAACCCCGCTTAGCATTGTGTCATTTTTACATATACAGTGATACACGAACTGATAAAAGGTGGGGCGAGAGATCACTGTATTTTCCTCAGTGTTACCCAGTCATGCAATAGCCTGGATTACTGTTGCTTTACTTTTCCTATCGAAGTATGGATGTTGTAAAGGCAGAACTGTGCTCTCTCAAATAGCTAATAAAATAATTTTGTTTCAGGGTTTAAGAGAAATGCTAGAAATATCTCGTAAATATGGAAATTCAAAAACAGAAGATAAAATTGTACAAACTGAAAGCTCCACGTAGATTGTTCAATACCTTATACAAGATGATTTTAATTGTCACTGTTGTTTTTGTTCTTTTATTATTTATTTGTTTTTAATACTTTTGCACTGTTATGTAAAATCTAATTTCGTATGTGTAGCCTCAAACTGAATAACCTAATTTAAAAAATCTCTACACCATAATTTTATTTATTTTTGGTTACTTCAATAAAGAGACAAATTACCCGTAAATTAGTTTAATTTATAACGTTTCTTGTAACTTTAAGTTTCATTTTAAAATCAGTTGGTCAGAAACAGAGTAGGCAAAATATTTATAATTCCTGCAGTTTGTCATTGGTAATATTTTAGTAGTTAATAACACAACTAAACGGTTTTTCTTAAAGTAGAAGATCTATGATGTTCTTTTTAAAGGCGGGAAATGAAGCAGCAACTGATTTGTCACAAGGCATATTTAGTAAAAAGTCTTGTTAAATAATAGTATCATTAATAATTTTGAACTACACATTTAATAATGTTTAATTCGTGTTTTTAATAACAATAGCGAAAACGTTTACTTAGCAGCAACAACTCTTGGTCTGTGGTAAAACTTTTTATATTGCTTGTATGTTGTATGACTGATGGTCGAGCAGTGAGCGCACTTGCCTCTCACCCAAAAGTTCTGTGTTCGATTCCCGGTCGTGGCAGTGGGATATGCTGTGAGAGAGATTTTTCCACTATACACGGATATTTAGGCATGCAGATCACCCCCGTTTTAACCAACTGACCGTTTAGGTTGAGGTAACCACTTCTAACCTGGCTTTTCTTCAAGTTGACATCGAAGAGTACTTACAGTAAAAAATTAGCCAAAGTTAGTTGATCGGAACATATAAATAACTGCAAAAAACTATAATTTTTTTATTTCACAAATTTTGTCGAATGTCATCTTCAACTCGCGATATCTCGACAAATTATGAATATTTTTAGATGAAATTTCAGCACGACATTGTTCAAGTCATTCTTTAAGATACGGAATTGATCCGAACTCTTACTTATTTCACAGATGAAAATAGTGATTTTTAAAAAAAAATGATTTTCAAACCTAATTTTTTTTTCAAACACAAAAGTTGTGTGACGAACTTTTAATACGATATTTTTTGACAAACTTATATTAAAGTACAATATTTAAAGAAGTTTTCTGTATAGTTTCACGTATTCATATTGTATATATAAAAAGTTATCGCACTTTGAAGTAGCGCAGCAGACATGTTGTTTGTGCGCGGCATGTTTCATTGTGGTGATTGCCGTAGTTCAAGCGTTCGCCGGTATGTTCGCACTAGTCGTTTGTTTTCTTCGCGATTGAACTAGTTTGCTCATGTCATATTATGTCTTGCGCGGAAGTCTAGACGGTCGTACCTGTGCACGGTTTACTTGAAAACATTTAATATGAGTGATGAAAATGTAATTTGCCTGAGAGTAATCTCAGCTCGAAAAAAAAACTCATCCGTTGAAAAATTACCTCCATCGTACCCAGCTCTGTATCAACACATGAAACGTTGTTTTTGGCAAGTGCACAAATGGTGTGATGCTCACATACCAATTTTTGAAGCATTCAATCCGACTGATTTTGGCTGGAAATTTGAAAATGAAGAACTTTTGCCAATACATTTTGAAGGACCAACAAGTTTGGAGCTGCTTCAAAAGTATATTTGTAATTACAGATCAAAAAAAACATCTTGTGATAATAAATTTTGTTCGTGCTACGCTGCTGGTATAAAATGCTGTCTCATTTGTAACTGTACATCAAATTGCTCGTTGCAGTCCATAGATGTTGTTGATTCAAATTAAAAATATTAAAAGCAACCCAATATCTATTATGTATTTTTTAATGTATCAACAATTAATTTAGTATTACCTATTTTCACTTTACAGTAACCTGTAAAAAGGGAATTTGTAATAAAACATTGCATTGATATGATAGTAAACGCCTGAACTACGGCAAACACCACATAGAAACATGCCGCGCACAAACAACATGTCTGCTGCGCTACTTCAAAGTGCGATAACTTTTTTTATATACAATATGAATACGTGAAACTTTACAGAAAACTTCTTTAAATATTGTACTTTAATATAAGCTTGTCAAAAATTATCGTATTAAAAGTTCGTCACACAACTTTTGTGTTTGAAAAAAAAAAAATTAGGTTGCCAAAAATTTTTTTTTTAAAAATCACTATTTTCATCTGTGAACTAAATAAGGGTTCGGACTAATTCCATATCTTAAAGAATAACTTGAACAATGTCGTGCTGAAATTTCATCCAAAAATATTCATTATTTGTCGAGATATCGCGAGTTGAAGATGAAATTCGACAAAATTTGTGATATAAAAAAATTATAGTTTTTTGCAGTTATTTATATGTTCCGATCAACTAACTTTGGCTAATTTTTTAATGTAAGTACTCTTCGATGTTAACTTTAAGAAAAACCAAGTTAGAAGTGGTTACCTCGACCAAATCGGTTACTCAGTTTCTAGAGCACTTATTGAGGGTGATCTGCAGGCTTAATTGGGTGTGTGTCCCTTGTCTCTAAATGTGTAGCCGCCTCCCACACAAGGCTCTTCTAGAGCCTTTCGGGATAAAGGCGGTCGTCATTACCTATGGTGTATTTATTATTATTATTCCAGGAGAGCCCGCAGAGGTGCTGTAACACTGTACTTGTTGCAATACATTTGAACAATCTACTAGAAGAGTTAAAATTGTGTGATTGCATAATTTAGACAATTCAAAGGAAAAAACCGTTAGCAGTCTAATCTCAACTACTTAGTTCTAATGAATTGACTAAACGTGTTTCAATATAATAAACATCTAAAAAAAGCAGTTTTTTATTATGTCATGAATTTTTTTCTATAACATTTATTTATCATCGGCCTGTTTTCACTACAGGGGCTTAACACCGATGCCTGTAGACGAGCTAGCCCCAACCAGGAATTTTGCCAAACCTCTTCTTTTTCGAAGAGTAGGGATCTTTTAGTTGCCTAACGTTTAGTAGACAAGGGACCGACGGCTTTACATCCCCTCCGAAGGATGTTATATCCTCTACACAATTCTCACCTAAGATTGCATAGGTTTCGCGCATACACTGATTTACAAGCCGCTGGAAGTTAGTCATGAATTATTGGCACTACCTTGCGAAATTGACATCTCGTGGGGGATGACCATGGGGATTTCTCCGTCCCTTAAAAAAAATTTACTAACAAATATTGTTTTTTTCAGTTGAATTTAGTTTGGACTTAATTAGATATAATTGATTTCAGAGGAGCAACTAGCAAACTATGGAAGTTAATTATGACAGTGTACACTGAATACAAACTGAATTCTTTCTATTCCATATTCAAACAGTGTAATATGAAATATTATCAGCATACCAACTAAATAAACTTTTCAGAGCAGATTCAAATTCCAACAGCTTCCAAAAGTCTTAAAATCATAATTCATTAAGATGCTTTTCATCTGGCAAAATTATCTATTTATTTATTACCCAACAGTATAAGATAAGATAATTTTATTCGTTTTTAAAAGTTTATACAGAATATAACATACAATGTAGAGACTTTAGTAAACTAGTCACCACAAAACATTCAACATAAAATTAATAAAATAGGTATAGAGGTGAGCAAAATCAACAATTAAGAAACTCATCTATGTCATAAAATGTTTTATCACACAAAAATTTAAATATTTTATTCCTAAATGACATGTTGCTGTCATTGTTGATACACTGATTCATTTTATTAAAACATTTGGTACCAATATGTTTTGGCGAATTTTCTCTCAGTGCAAGTCTGGAATATGGCTGATACAAATTGTCCTTGATTCTCGTGTCATACACATGAATATCACTATTTCTAAAGAATTCAGTTTCATTTTTTTTAATGTACATTATTAACTGGTAGATATACAAACTAGACACGGTAGGTATTTGCAAATCTTTAAATAGTGGTTTACAACTGGTTAAGGGGTGGATCTTACACATGGTTCTTAAAACCCTTTTTTGATATTGAAATGCCCTATTAAAATATGAGGAACTTCCCCAGAAAATGAGTCCATACTGTAGTTGAGACTGAACCAATCCATAATAGAGGGTATTTAGGATGTTTATGGAGACGGTATCTCTTAGATTTCTTATAATATAGCAGACAGTGCTCAATTTTGTGCAAACCATATTTATATGCGCTTCCCACGTAAGCTTTCGATCCAAGGTGACACCTAGGAACTTGGTAATTGTTATACTCGGGATGGATCTATTTAAAATTTTAAGGTACAGATCATAGTTAGTCACAATATTTTTTGGCAGAAAACGTATATAATAGCATGTTTTATTTACATTTAAATTTAGTCCGTTGTTGCTACAGTAATGACTCATTTCCTGTGATGCATTGTTACTATTTATGACAATCTGTTCAATGGAGTTATGAGACATTAGCATATTTATATTATCTGCATAGAAGAAGTTGATTTGAAGTGATACATGTGTTGGGTATATCGTTAATAAAAATTATAAAAAAACAGAGGTCCCAGAATCGAGCCTTAAGGCACTCCCAGATTTATGTTTCCAGTTTTGGAGTTAACACCATCTACAATAGTAGTTTGCGTACGATTTTGTAGATATGAGGCTGCCCAGCTGTATGGTGCCCCTCTTACTCCAATGCCCTCTAATTTTCTGAGTAACAAACTATGATCTATAGTCTATGGTATCAAATTAATACACGACTTATATCATAAAAAAGACCTAAGACGTGACACTTGTTGTTCAGTGCATTATAGATAAAATCTATGCATTCTAAGACAGCAGTATTAGTGGATTTATTTTTTTGAAAACCATTTTGGACATTTGAGATCAAGTTAAAATTCTCTAGATAATTGGTCAGTCTTATGTAATATGGCCGTTCAAAAATTTTAGCAATTTGACTTGGTATGCATTTGGCTCTATAATGAGTAATGTCTGTTGTGGGACCTTTGTTTTTATATACAGGTATACATTTGGATTCTTTTATGTTGGGAAATAAATCAGCAGCTAAGAATTATTCATTTATCATAATAAGTATGCTAATGGCTCATTAATAATGTCTTTTACTGATTTCATCACTTTTCCGTTGATGTCATCGATACCAGCGGCCGGTTTAAGAGTAGTTTTCCGAATTATTTCACTTATTTCTTGTGGTATCGTCGGTGAGAGAAAAAAAGTGGTACTTGTCTTTTCAATGTTGACATTACAGTTAGGTTTTGATTGATTTAAGGCAAGATTTACAAAGTAATCATTGATTTGATAAAATTACTCTTCTCCATGGCATTTGATATTAGAATACCCTGGTTATCACATATGTCTATGGATGGCTTCTTTTCATTGATTGACTTGGATTCGTTAATAATTTTCCAACTATCCCGCATTATATTGTTGGAATTAATTAGGCGTTGGTCGTTACATTGTTTCTTGTGCTGCTCCACTAAGTTTTTGTACATTGACTTAAACTGCATATACCTTTCAGTATAGGCTGGATTATTTAATCTTTTCCTAATGCTGTTCATTTCACACAGTTGATCATGCATTGACTTAATAGCGGGTGTAAACCACTTTTTATTCTTGAATTTATTAAAAGATTTCATAATAGGAAAAGCACAATTGTAGTGAAATAAAAAGGTGCTATAGAATGCAGTGAATTTCTGTTGAAATGTGGAGGCAGTATACATTTCACTCCAGTTTTCGACGAATATTAGATGTTGAAATCTTTCAATGTTTGTAGTGTAGTTTCTTCTGTAGGTGTAATTTAGACTGCTATCATTATGTAGAAATAGATGGAATGAACAAATTTGAAAAGCGTGATCAAATATGAACGACCCACAGACTTTTATGCTGTTTGCTGTTAAGTTGGAGAATATATTATCGATACATGTAGAACTATTGCTTGCTATTCTTGTAGGTTCCTGTATGTGATTTATGACTTTTGTATTCAGCTAGTAAGTTTAACAGCAGATTTTTCTCTGCACCTGTTTGCAAAAATCTACAATTACATCGCCACAAATAACATAGTAGTTTTTTGGGTTGTAGAGTCTATGAAAAAGTAAATCAAGCCTTCCTATGAATTCTTTAAAATCACTGTCAGGTGTTCTGTAAGTTGTGATAATATAAATTGAGTTTTTCCCATCTGAAGATATCATTTTTGCAACACATACCTCAAAATGTTTTTCTTCTGCATCTTCTTTTGATGGGACGGATGTGATTTTTAGGTCACTTTTTGCATAGGCACTCCACCTCTCATTTGTTTGGTACAGCTGAAATAGGATACTAATTTGTGTAGTTTGTAGTGTAGTAAAATCAATTACAGGGTAAAGCAAATAGTGTATAGAATAAGACAAAAGAGAGAATAAATGAATATTAAGTAGTTAACAAAGACATAGGTATATAAAACAGGATATCATTACCTATTAATATTATCGCAATATAATATAGATTTGAGACTTGAAAAGTTTATCACAGTTATTGCTTAAATAATCAGTTTGTGCACATGGTATTGATTTGAGACTTTAACATCATGTTTCTTAAACATAGATTTGGTTGAAATGTAGTTGGACCCGGACTTACATATCTGATCGATAATATGTGTACAGAATGACAGTGATGAATCAAAGTATATGTCCAGATCCTTAATCTCTGTGCATCTTGTAAGAGATTGTAAGAATCGTTACTAATTGCATAGTTGTATAAAAATGACATACTTTTACAAGTGAAAGTTATGTTTTAACTTTTTGAAATGTTTAAAATCAATTTATTCGAATTACACCATTGATTAATTTTATCTAAATTAAGTTACAGGTGTCAACAATCATCTGCAGTACAAATCGTGGAATAAATTTTCAAATCATCTGCAAACATTCGTCTATTACTATCTAACAACTTAAGTAAATCGTCAATAAATATAAAAAATAGTAATGGCCCAAGGTTAGACCCTTGCGGAACCCCAGATGTTCATAAAAACACATTTGATTTAAAGCACTTCTTGTAATAAACATATTGCTCTCTGTCCAATAGGTATAACTCTAAAACATCAAAGGATTTAATTAAGCTAAAACCGATTCTATCGAATTTTGATAAGAAAATATAGTGATCGATTTGGTCAAACGCTTTTTGAATGTCAGTATAAGTAACATCCAACTTGACTTCTAGTATCCAATATTTTAACTGTATATTCAGCAAAATTAGCCAAGTTTCTTATAATAGCGGATCTTTTCACATGAAACCATGCTGCCAGGGATATTTCGTATACTACTATATATAGCCCTGTATATTATAGGATCTCCAATAATTTGACAAAATTACAAATTGTAGATATAGCACGATAGTTATTTACATTGTTTGGATCACCAGTTTTAGGAACAGGACATATCTTAGCTACTTTCCAGATAGTTGGGAAAGTACAACTTTCTAATACTAAATTGTACAATATACAGAGGGGGAAAGCCAAAGCACTTTTACAGTCTTTTTCCATGAAACTGGGCACTCCGTTATCGCCAGCAGTTAGACGATCTTTCAGTTTTTTTGCCACCATGATAATGCCATTATCAAAAGACTTTTATCATATGATCTTTGATGGTATCTGTTTCGCTTGAATCAATTCTTCAGTTTTTTAATTGCTTCTTAACGTCTGGTGGCAGCAATTTGTGGGAACAATTAAAAAAAAACTGTTTTGTTTTTTTCTTTATACCTCTATTAAAACAGTAGTTCGGTGTTAACCACAAGTAAAATTTTTTAACGTTCTTTTGTAAGAGAGATATAGTGAAGTTAAAAAGTTCTCGTTAAAATATGTCTGTAAAATTATTAGTTTATACGTAACCTTGGAAATCATTAAAATAAAATATAATATGAATAACTACGAAACTAGGAATAATCAACTGCGAGTAGCTACGCTACACATGTAGTCTCATCTTTTACATTTCATTAGATCTATTCTTCTGATGAAGACGAGTGTACGATCAATGAGAATTTTGGCTATTTCTTATGGTGTAAACAAAGGTCTCCCGAAATGTGAATGTCTTCCAACCACCATAGCTGGTCATTCCCATATAAACAGGTAAGTGGTTTCTTCCTCAACATCCAGAGTGTATCTGACTTAATAATTCCTTTATTGATGCTTTTGCAGTATTGTAGATATCCTATATAGGTTGGTCCTGGTCCAATCAAGACTTACCGTTGCAATTTTTGGCTAGCCTATCTACTAACATAATAGAACCTTTCAAAACACATGAAGGATTGAGACAAGGTGACGCATTATCATGTTAACTCTCTAACATTGCCTTAGCAAAAAGTTAATAATTATGATGCACACTTAGATATCAGGGGAACAATCTTCAACAATAAGAAAATGAAAATAAAACAAAGACATGTATTCGACATTGTTTTTACTTATAACAAAATAAGGCAACAAAAATATAAATAAATTACATCCTAGATGTCGTGTATTCTGAAGGGAATTTGAAAGAATGGCTTCCACTTGCAAATATATTTGGTAAGAGTCCAGCATTTGGTATAATATTCCAGGATAACGTCAATGTTATGTTGTTGTTACCCCTGAAAAGAGAAGAATTAAAATTACTTGCCAGATCAATGCCCTCAGGCATAGAATACGTAGGTACACAATACATAGTGCTGCTATGGCATGCATGAGGGTAGTGGCCACCGAATTTAAGCAGTGAAATTAAAAGTTTCCACTAACATCGGGTTAAACTACAATTGATGGGATATTTCATTAAGAAGTACTATCTATATTGATTAATGTTGGTGAATCTCTGAATTGCTGATATATAATCTTTTTAATATGCAGTGTGTCACAGAAGGAATCAGTCAAACTTCATGGATGTTTCTTGAGTAATTTTAAGCAAAACAAGTTATATCAAAATACAAAGCAAAGCATTTCATAATATATCGGGTGTGGCATTTAACTTGAGATTTATCTCATGAATATATTTCAGAAAAAAAATATTTCAAATAAGTTGTTTGCTGTCAAGGGAGAAACAATGTGATGATATTGGTTTTCAGGATCATTTTGGGGTAACTTTTGTTTGAAACTATCTTTTATGCAAGATATTAATTTTGCAACAAGATTTTCTGTTACTTTACAGTTACAGACAGTTTTTATTTTATCGTTTTTAGGCTACAAATAGTAAAATTTCTAATAGCAGTAAAATAAAAATTGTTAAAGTCTGCATTTTATATTGTAAATATTCTTACTTCAAACCATTTCCGTCGTCCCAAAAGTAATATTTTGTGTTCATGTTTTTAAAGTCCAAAACAGCATTTTCTCCTCTTTTTATAATTTTATCCCAAAGCACAACCTGAAATAAAGAAAAATATATACATGAAAGAAACAGTACTTATGTTGACTTAAATTTAAATAGATATAAATAAAAAGTTTTATTATGGAATAGACATTTGGATAAGGGGCTAAGATGGGTACTATACCACTTATTTACTCAATCTCACGATAATATGTTACATTTCAATATGAAATTAATAAGTGAAAATTTAATATAACAATGAGGGCGCAAGATTGATAATTGGTTAAAGCCTTGGCCTAATTTTTACTTTAGTTTCATTCTTCTTTATAAACTTGTTTATAATAATTATAAGCTTGCATCTTATTCAAATAAATAAGCAGTTTATTTTCTTATAATAGGTATTCACCTTTTTTCTCCGATAGGTACCTACAAAACTGAAGTTTATGAATAATCATTCCATTTTTCATTAATGATTTAGATTTTTAAATAAGAAATTTTTTTTTTTTTTAAACTTGCCTTTCTGTAAAAAGTACTAGAAATTAAAAAATAATAATGTACGACTGCAAGAAAAGCAAGGCATGCGCAATATATATGATTGTACGCATGACTGTATGAGAGGGGTCGAATCATACACATATAGTAGAGTACGGTAATCGAAGTGTTATACAATTTTTCGTAGAGATTCCAAACGTTGGGTAGTTATTAGTTGTCTTAAAAATAAGATATTCCTAGACACCTTCTGTAAGTGTCGGAATGCTGTTTTAAACTCGAAAACGGGGTAAATTAACTCTCTTTTGGGGCAATTTTCGATTTTAATTTTTTTTTGGACCCCATAAACTGTAAATTAAGCAACGAAAATGTGATCCTTTTATTGTCAGTGTTCAAGGAACCTCCACTTAAATTTTTGTGATGTTACGTTCACCTCCCCTCCTGTAATTCATATATATGTACGTTTATCTTTTACCAAAAATTGATTATTAGATAACTTGGGCAAATCTTGCCCGAATCAGAAGAAATTTTGGGTGAAGGCGGCTCATAATATCTACAAGTAGCCTGCCATAGTTCAAGTCAAAAGCACCATTAGTTTGGCGGCAATGCAATTTTTTCGCAATATTTTAAAACACTGTAACTTTTTGGCCGTTTATCGTACGACAATTTTCTTCCCGTCAGAATGTAAGTTTTTTAATGAATTTTTGGGTGATATGACTCAAAAAATCTTTAATACAAAAATTCGATCCATTTTCGGCCATTTACGGTATACATGTACTTGCGGGCAGTGATTTTCCGTTGCACGAGGTACAATAGATGTTTGTATGTTTAAATATAACTCGTGTGCTTTAGACAATGTTCGAAAAAAAAATGCACAAAAGGATATCTGGTTCAACGGAGGTATAGTACAAATGGTAAAAGACACAAATCACATTTTATTTACATTGAAAATATTAGATTAGATTTATTTATCTACGTGTAAAAATGTTTTAAGCTGATTTCTTATTTTTTTTAAGGACTTTGATGCTACTTGTATTGGTCGCTTTCCTGTACTCTTTATGCTGAATGTACTCGCAATACTACTGTGAGAGCGACCCGCTTCTGAATCCGTCACAGCATTGAAAATTTCATCGGTTTCACTCTCGCTAAAGTAATATAAATCGCTCTCAGCTTCGCCCATCATATCATTTATTTCGTCGTCCTCGTTCTCAGTCGGGATTATAATCATCATCATCGATAAATCTTGTGTTCTCATCTGGCATGTCATCAGTAAGTTCATAGACTGGTGACCCACTGACCGCTTTAGAATTTTGGCAGATTGTATTCAGACCAAAATGGCATAAACGTGGTATTTTCAATAAAGACGTGATGATAGAAGGTATAAGCAGCTGCTCGCGGTTGCAGCTGTTTTCTCATAGTACTAGTCTGCTGATAAAACTAGAAATGCACATGTGTGAGGTATGTTAGTGAATTTGTCTACCATGGGGAGCGTGAAAATTAAAAAAGATAATTTGAAACTGAACAGTAACTGAGAAAAAATTTTATATTTGAATAAAGTATGAATGAGATTTTGAATCATATTTTTATAATAACGATGCATCTTTTTTTTAACGGATACTTTGGATGTTTTAAGTTATATCTACCTTGTGCAACGGAAAATCACAGCGCGCAAGTACATGTATACCGCAAATGGCCGAAAATGGATCGAATTGTGATATTAAAGATTTTTTGAGTCATACCACCCAAAAGTACATAAAAAAAAACGACATTTTGATGGGGAGAAATTTGTCGTACGATAAACGGCCAAAAAGTTACAGCTTTTAAATATTTCGTAAAATTTTGGAAAAAATGGCATCGTAGCCAAACTAATGGAGTTTTTGACGTGAAATGTAGCATGCTATTTGTAGGTATTATGAGCCACCTTCACCCAAAATGTCATCTAATTCGGGCCAGATTTGGCCAAGTTATCCCAAAATCAATTTTTGGTAAAAAAACATACATATATATGAATTACAGGAGGGAGGGGGGGGAGGTGTACGTAACATCACGAATATTTAAGTGGAGGTTGTTTGAACATTTACAGTTTAAGGGGTCCGAAAAAAAAATTTAAAATTGCTCCAAGAGAGTTAATTTACCCCTTTTTCGAGTTTAAAACAATGTTCCGACATTTGCAGAACGTAGATATTCCAGGAATATCTTATTTTTAAGACAACTAACCAACTACTCAAGGTTTGGAAATTGTATTATTCTCCGCTATTTTCAGTTTACCATACTCCACTAATATTGCCTTCAATCATGCGTACATAAAGATGATACATATACTTATATACAAGATGTGCACACCTTGCTTTTCTTGCTGTCGTATATTATTATTTTTTAGTTTTTAGTAGACTTTTTCCAGAAGAGTAAGTTTAAAAAAAAAATTCAATTATTTTATTTTCTACTTTTTAGTCATACTTTAATTAAATTATTATTATACATTGCCTAAGTTTAATTAGTAGGTTAATTTGGATTTTCAAAGATCCTTCTCTTTCTCGCTCCTTCGTTTTGCGGATATTTGCAAAAGTAATGTTGGCATATTGAATTGTCATCCGATCTTAGTAACTGTGCAAAATTTCATCAATGGATTATGCCAGGAAGTGTGTTAAATAAAGGAAGCAAAGTTTAAAGACAAACATTGTGAAAACTGAAAATACTACATTGCGAGTTAAAGAAAAGCAAGTAAAAATAGAATTTCGAAGTGTACATACTATTTACTTATTTATCTGTTAACTGTACGTAATCTGTTTAATTAGTTCATAGTTAGAAGTGGTTGCAAGTTTGGCAGTTCGAAACGACAGTGTGGGGATGCTGCGAGTAACCTCCATTTGAAAATTGTATAAGTAAATTACCTGGTTCAGTACGTTATTAGGTGTCTCATATTCCGCAGTCAAGTACAAGAAGAGTTCTTTAACATTCCAGTTAAACAAATGAGTTAAATCGGTTTGTAAATCAAATGTCAAAAAACCTAAATCATTCTTTTCCCTGCTGGCACTATAATCAGGAACGTTTTTCCTACAACACGGAATATATAAAAAGATATATACACAATCATTTATAAGAAATAAATACTCACACTACTACTTTAACAGTATTCATTTTAGCGTCTGTGACATAGTTTAAGAACACTGTTGAAACGAAACAGGCAAAAGTTAAACATGCTAAAACGCTTAAAGCGTACGCTAATATAGAGTTGCCTCTTTGTAACACAGAATGCATCTTTTTAATGGATAGATATCTGAATAAAATAATTCTAACCACATACACGGCAAGACACGTCAAATTTGTTGTCGTCGATGTCGTCTGTCAGGTCTGTAGTTTTGCGGTGCTGTCAACCAAACCATATTTAAGCCATTTTTGTCAATGGAACATGTTAACCTAATTACAAGCCTTTTTATGGTTGGGAATTTTCTTCTTGCAGATTATTTTCTGCAGAATTTATTAAATGGAAGCTGTTAGTGGGTTTTGTCTAAATTTCAGCACCCATAGATTATTGTCTGCAAAATTTGTTTTACAGGGTGTTAGTTCTTTTGACTAAATTTCATCATATTTCAGTTCTCCAGAGGGAGAAGAGCACGCTAGAACTATAGAAGATACCGCACCTTCTCCCATCAAAAAAGGTATTCTTTCATTATTAGGAAATCACCCAATAATTGAGAAATGAAACGGATAAATTTGTAAAGAAAGTTACAATTATTCTTTATTATGGATTTATTGAAATATTCCATATATATTTCCTGTTTATAATGATATATCTTGAGCCATATTTTACAAATGAACCAAAAACATAACAAAAAATTGCCGTCCGAGGGTATTCAATGTATCCATCTTATACCCGCGCTCAACGCGTGTGTTAAAATAGAAAAATATATGTACGTATTATAAAAAATATTTGAAATACCTTGTTTCTATAATTATATATATTTATAATTGATATTGATGATCCCTGTATATGGTTGCTCACGATCAATCAAAATAAGTTCTATAATATTTTCTTATCTCTGACTCGTGTTTCTTTGAAATATACAAAGAAAATTCATCAACAGGTTTCTCACATATGAAGAAGAATCGACAATTACAATTTCTGTCGTTCCACAATAAACCTTCTGATGATTTCATTAACAATATGCAATGGTCGTTTTTATTGTTAGGCTGGCCTGGACCCCATTTTTTATATTCGATACGTCTAGCTGTTGACATCCATATCCAAGTCTTCCCATCTAGCATTCTCGTACCTGATGTCCAGAAATCACCAGTTATACCTGAAATAAAAAGCGCAAGATTGGTTTTGGATATATTTATTATATAAAATAAACCTTTCATATTTACTGGGACAAATACAGGGTGTAAGTAATTTCCTGCTATTAAAGTACTGGTAATGAGACCTATATATAACTTTTCCTTTAGGGCATTTTGAAAAAAATCGACCCACCTAGTTAGTTAAGTTTATCGGTTAGTTATAGAAAAGGAACAAACTCGCTCAAGATATGCGGTATAAAATTAAGGTATGAAATGTGCTTTTGAGAAGTTACCCAAATGGGCAATAAATGAAAGTTATCGGCATTCTTCAGGGCTGGATATGAGGTAAAAAGAAAAAGAAACAATGTCAAACTTGACAATTCTCTCCATCGAGAGACAAAACAAGAACAACATTGTTGACACTCATTAGTCCCACTTGCGAGTATTTTTCTTCGGACACCCTCCCCCTACGCTCTCTTCATATTTTTAATAGAAGCGATCAGATTAAAAAAAAAATGACAGTGATTCCCCGCTCTTCATATTTTGAAAAAGAAAGAAACAATTAAATATTGTATACAGTATTGTTTTTCATAAGAATGTGGATAAAGTAAGAAATCGCAAATTGCACTTATTTCGGAACATTTAATTTTTTGAGGTGAGGGGGCGGTAAAACGCAAATTGTTTAGCAGCACAAGGACGGTATAGTCGTCAGTTCCCTCTCGTACTGTGCCAAATGCTTAGCCGTTTCCTATTAACTTTCCAGTAAGATTGAATTATTGTAGACTTATGTTTCGGAAGCAGTTATATTTTATAGGTAAAGTACTATTCACAGATGAATTCTGCTTTACTCGATATGGAGTTTTAAACGTCATCGTTTCAAGGAAATGCTTATTTTAGCCCCACATCTTCTAGCGGTTTGTATGTCAGTGTATGCGCAGAAACCAATCTTAGGCAAAAATTGCGTAGTGGATCGTGTAAAGCTGTCGGTCCTTTGTCTATTAAATATTAAGCGGGTAAAAAATCCCCAATCAATCAATAAAAACAAATTTATTAACAGTTAAAATATACGCAAAATTTGCTCCTCCGGAATCCGCTCGGGGCCACACATACCTCCTCGACGCGCAGCGTCGCGGGGATTGCATTGTTGGACGAGGCGGATCCGGATCGACATAATAAAAAGACGACATAAAATTGAAGCTCCTTTTGCGGAAGCGCAAATTAAAATCAGTAATAACATTATGAAATGATTAACAAAAATCTTATACTATGAAATAATAATCTTACTATGAAAATTTGGAGCACAAAAAAAATTTTGGCAGTTGATATAATAATAATACAGCAAACCAAAAAATTTGGCATTTAAAATATTGTGATTTTTAATGCAAATTTCGAGGAAGAATTTTCAAGAAACAAACAGAAGCAATGAGATAAAAACAAAACAGAACCAGCAAAGAGACAGACAAAAAGAAGGAGAGGACAGGAAAGACTTACACGTGTCAAGTAAAAGAATTTAGGGTAAAATAGGGAGAGTGGGATAGAGAAAGATTAGGGTAGAAGGAAGTTTGGCTAAAGAGGTTGCCGGAAAATTAGCAACGCCTGGTATGGTAATTTGCGTTTGATCCGAAATAGGGCATGATTCGTGTTATGTCTCTTGTTAGCGGACTATCGCCCAGCTTAAATTCGTAGAATTTTTGCGAAATCTGTTGGACGTAGTCCGCTAATGAGGCTATGTCGTCACAACGTCTGAGGAAAGTGTAACTTTCAGAGTTCGCCACGAGGCGCATAAATTTGTGTTCATGCACTTGAAGTTTTGTCATTGTCGTGCGTGGTTTGGTGTACCACACCGGCTCCACAATCCCCACAAAATTTCTGGTTGGGTGCAGTTCGTCTACAGGCGTCAATGGTAGGCCTCAGTAGGTCAATACGACGTTAAAGTGTAACGTTTAATTTTTGAAAATTTTAGTGACTCGCAATATATTAATGTATATCTGTTGCATAGTCTAGTATGGAAATTTAATATAAATATATTTTTGGAAGAAGGTCTGAAATAAAAGTTTGTTGTCAAGTTCATAACTATATAATAAATCTCGAGAAACAATTGAAAAAAATCACAAAAATAGGGATTTACTATTTTCCCGCCGCTGTAACTCATTACATATTAGACTTATATACAAAAAAATGTGAGGAATTGTATCTTCTTTAACTTTGTTGAAGACATTTCCGTCGTTGGATCAACCGCTGCGGGGTTATTTTCAAAAAACTAATTTTCTCGAGCTCGAGCGGTCCTCCCAATGTCGAAAATTTGGATTTTTCTTTGTCACGGACCAGACCTTATAAAAAACCATTTATGGAGCTACGGATATTCATTGACCTTTTCAATAAATATTTGGGCCTGGTTTACAGGCAATTAATAAATAGAGCCCTTTTAAGATATCGAATAGATTTAAAAACGGTCCAGCTTATTTGAACTTTTTGCAAAATGACCTGGACGATTTACATCTTGTATTGCATCAATTCCTGGGGTGAATTGATTGGAAGTGGGAGAAAAGCCACAATTAAATGGTCTCCCCGACCCCCATTAGACTTTTGCTATTGAGGCCACTTGAAAAATTTTGGTTACTCGTCACCCTGTCCTTATCGTATAGCGTGGAAATTTTAAGTGAGGGAATTTTTAATGTTGCCACTGACGTTTGAAACTTTCACATGTTTTAAATAGCGCATGACATAGTATGACAATTTTAGGAAACGGTTGACAACGTGTGTTCAAGCTGGAGGTTGATCAAATATTTTAATATCTAAAAACGACAATCGTTGTCTTTATGCTTAAATTTGTTCCTGTTTAAATTCATCTCTTGTCAATTTTGTATTGCGTAGTAGAATGAAAGAGGAAGCCTGCCTAGTTTGGCTACCGGTAAGACGGCTCGATTTCTGGGATAACTGGCGAACAACCATTATCACGGAACCCGAAAGATCGAGATTGTTCGAAAATTATAAGATATATAAGATGCGAATCCAACGCACGTGGACAGTTCAGTACAGTTCTGAGATAACCGGATAAGATAAAGAACAGCAATAAGTTGTGAATTATAGTAGTGAGACTAGAGTAGATGAAATTTATAATTAGTGTGTAATTATAAGGACTTAAGTATTGTAATTCAGTAATTAATAAATTAGTGGTTACTGAGAATTATTATTGTTGCAATTTTTGAACCTACGTTTGGGAGTGTTTACTACAGGGTGTAAACACGTAACAATATCATCTTAAATTGTGCTGTATCACGCAAGAAAATGAATTTTGAGTGGATATAACTTTGTTATTACTGTTGATATTTTCATTTTTTTTTAAATTATTTTCATGCACTGTATGTAGCCAAATTTAATATGGTCTCAAAAGTACTAAAAATTATTACTGTGCTTGATAATTTTTATAGCAATTAGAGGGTTTCGAGAAAAACGTGTAATTGGAATTTGGAGGTGAATAGGAGGTTATTTGACAAAATTTTAAAAATATTTATAAATATTTAATTACTACCATTTAAAGCCGACTTTCCCATAAAACTGTTAGCAAATGTACTATTACATTCACAACACACCTAATTTGGAATTTTGACTTACCATTTTTTTCAAGCAGTCGCTCTATTTCATCATTTTCTTCTTTTGACTCAATAGTAATAAGATGCATATGCATTAGTTTGCAAAACAGTTGAGCTTGCAAAAAGGTTACCTAAAAATTAACATGGAAGTATCCGCTTAGTTTTATTCGAATATAGAAATACTTTTATGTATTAAATTACATGTAGAAATGTATAAAATTTTTACCTACCTTAAAATATTTTCCCGCATAATATGTCTTCTCCTTAGATTTGAATAATGGAATAAGTGAAGAAGGTTTATAAAAAACATTAAACCAATCTAAAAATAATTTTCAACAATAAATTAGGCCTAAAATATTAAACGCTTACTTGCCTGAATATCCAGGCTTTGTGGTTTCTTCCACAACATTAGGTAGCTCAAAGCTTTCCCTTAAAATAGAGATTAGTATTAGAAAATACAGATGCATAATTTTAGACTGATATAAAATCTACACAATTATTTTTGTTTTATGACGTCGTATTTACAGACAGGAAATTTATTTCAGTCGTTATCATTATTTTCCTGGTATCTTTGTCAATTAATTAGGCCAAGTTCACGCATGTGAACGTGAAATTGAAATTATAACCAACAATATTAAAGTAAGCAATGAAAATATATCAATTTATTTATGTATAACATATAGACTCTGTGGAATTTTGGGGAGGGACAAAAATCTCCAAAATATTTACGCTTCTTTCGGTTTTTTCGAAATATTTCGAAAACGGTTGATAGCGTACAACTTCATATTAATAAATTTTATCTGATTAAATTTCCCGCAATTTTCATGGTAAAACGTATTTTAAGTACCAAGATACAGAAAAAGATACGTCAGCAAAATACATTATTTCTGTGTTTATTCCGATTTATATTATTTGCAAAACATAACTACTGACTTTTCCTTTGGCGTAAACGTCACGGTTTTGAAGAGGATAATAATACATGTGGTAGAAAACCCAAATAATAGGAAAGAATATACCAAGATACAGAGTTTCGAAAAAGTGCAGAATTTCTCAAAATCGTAAAAAACTGCTGAAAAGACTGGTTTTCGATATTTATTTTCTATTTTCCAACATATTTAATGGACTTGTGGTATCTACTTCTATTTGCATAGGTTTACAACTACCCCCTAACTGGGAGAGGTAATGCCCCATCATTATTATATTCAGCAGCTTCATGCAAGATCGACCCAAAAAATATTTTCTTTCTGCATGCAGTAAGTGGGTGCAACACCACTTCAACCCCCTTCGGGCAAGGGAAGAAGACGGTCTGCAAAATTTACAAGAAAAACACTTCCCTACATGACCTAGTAGCTGTGTTCAAAGACCCAGAAGCCACCCCCTATCAGATTTCCCAGGCAGGCGAGAAGTTTCTGGTGGCACTGTATGGAGGAAACATGGAAACAGATTCCCTCGACAACCTCCGGTACCAACTTTTTACTAAGTCGGTGGCTAAACCTAAATTCCAATTGGCCAGACTGCCGCCTACCAAAGACGCGGCCACCCATCATGTTTTCCGAACATATCTCCAGGTCCAAACATGGCTGGGTAACGACATTTTACCATCAGTTTGGGAGTGGTCGCTGACGAGACGAGGGGTCGTTCCCATTAGCACCACACGTAATGCAGCCCCAGACAACATATTGAACATCGTCTTTTGTAAATGCCAGAAAGGATGTAACAATGCACCCTGCAGCTACACCTACAGCGGTGCTCCACCCTTTGCAACTCGATGCATGCATGCGAAAAATACCCAGAGGACGAAGAAGCAGGAGCACGAAGAAGAAATGATTACGGACGCACTGCTAAGTGATGAAGAAGAGCGTGAAGAAGATGAAACTGCATACGGTGCCAAACGCCTAAAATATTAACTTTACTTCAATAATATTTACTTTACATTGCCCTACTTTAAAATTTTCCTTACAAATTTACTTTATTAGATAGTAAGAACCGCTACAATATACTGCACATAAAAATACTGTGTTTTAATGTACTTTTTTTTAATCTAATGAACATCTACTAGTGGGAAGACGAGCTGACATGTACACTGTATAGTATGAGCATCTTAAAGGAGGAGGAGTAGATCATGATGGGGGGGCGGGGGGAGGGGTTAGTTGAACCTATGCAAATGGAAGTAAGAATCAACAAGTCCATTAAATGTTTTGAAAAATGGAAAATAAATATCGAAAACCAGTCTTTTAGCAGTTTTTTGCGATTTTGAGAAATTTCGAAACTCTGTGTCTCGGTACCTATGTGGTCAAAAAATATATTTTACAGTGAAAATTGCAGGAAATTTAATCCTCTACAATTTACTAATTTAAAGTTCTCCGCTAAAATCAACCATTTTCGAAATATTTCGAAAAAAGTGCAAAAATCTTGGGGGATTTTCGCTCCTCTTCAAAGTTCCACAGTGTCTTTTGTTGGATAAATTGAGTGTAGCGCTACTGAATATCCACAAAACAACATCCCAAAGTTTCATTAAGTTCAGGTATCCCCAGATTTGATCCTATGACGACTAGCCTATAATATTTTGTCCATACATAGACATATACTATAGTCCATATAAACATATACCTTATTCATTTGACATAAAATCAATAATATTCAAGCTAAATATAAAATTCATAATGTAGGTACTACCTCAATATTATTAGCTACCAATAATGCCGATATTCCATTAAGTAGTAGGTTTTACTGAACGCAAATAAAAATATATTAAACATGAATACAATATTAATTAACACTTCTCAAATGTTTCTCTGTATATTCATTTTCTATTAAGAATTTAATCACTGTAAAAGATGATCAATAATAATTTTGAATTCAGGTTGTGTAGGCGTCTTCCTTGTTTATATTTATATGATTGATAGTGTCCTGTAGTGCACTCTTATTTAGTTGATCATTCTCCATATGGTTACCTTCCAAAAATTGTGCGTTTATGCAACATAGTTAAGCGTCTGAGACCAAGATGTCTCTAGTAGTGCCATACAGCAAAAATAAATGGATATATTTTGCTCTTTATTAAAAGGAGTCATATAAAGAGAATTAAAATTACGACGTAAGTAGAACATCCAAATGAAAACTGATCGTTGAATTTAACTTTTCGGATTAGAGCCTAATGCATAATACTATATATAATTAATGTAGTGATATCTCGGACATATTAAAATTAATAACATTTAAATGATTCTCACCTATTGCACATTCATCGACCTCTTTAATTAATTTTTATATCAATAACAACGACACAGGACACTATATTATAAACAGTTCATTGTTTTCTAACACCCCCTCTCGATGAAATGTCCTCTATGGAATAATTTAGACCGAGTATTTCTTGAATTTGATATTTCTTTATAACTAGCTGATTTTTTAGACATCGTGTTTAAAGCAAAACAAGTAGCAATGTCATAACCTTCATGCCAAGGGGGTTTTCTTCCTACTAGTTGATTTTCTGTGTTCCTATTTTTCAGTAATACATCTTGATTGTTATCTTTAATTGTACTATTAAAATCATTATCTTCCAACTTTTTAGCTTCCTCTTGTTTCTTATAGTACGCCAGCCTGCTACGATTTACACGTACATAAACAAATAAATACGTTGGATAGTTATGGTTATAAGATATTACATAAAGAATCTCACTTGGGCTACTGTAGCGTAGCAGATATCGCAGACACAACTTACCCCGGATAAGTGATGTAACGTGCCCACGATAAAATTTCACTAGCTCAAACTATCTCAGGGCGTTAAGTCCAAGTTTACATAAACTATGACAAATTATTAGTTTACTTACTTACACCAATCACTGAGGGTTCCATACGTAGTGGTCGCAGACGAAATAATGACACATTCTTTAAACATGAAATGCACTATATTGCAGAATTTACAAATATTGGTTCTCTAGCATGTAACCTGGCGATGTTCAAAATTTGTGGCAAATTTCTTGATTAATAAGTTACAACATTAATAAAATGCCTCGTGTAGCTACACATCGGTTAACAACGTGAGGATAAATGATAATAAATTCGGCCATAATGGGTCTGATTTAGAGAACCTCCTTAAACCTGCATAAAATCTTTAAATATGTACAAGTTACAATACAAAAGTAAGTATGAATGGAATATAACCGCGCAGAACCACTGAAGGTGGTCCCCGGTAAATAAAAACAACACACTTATCTAGGGTGGTACGATACCGACTTCGACGTTGAAGAAACTGTAGCCCTACGGAGGTGTCTTCGGGACGAAAAAAATTGACCCGAAGATGGGGTTGATTATAGCCTCTCCATCCCTGGAACTTTCTACTGTGTGTGGATGCCCCGTCCGTGGAACTTCACTACTGTGTGTGGAAGCCCCGTCCGTGGAACTCTCACTGATGAGGGAACAATCCAGCAATGTTCCTAGAAAGCCACATTTGGATGAATGGGGTCGAGTCCGTCTTTCAAGTCGACACGATACTTCCAAAGGAAAGCCTTGTATACTTAAATATCCTGCTTCCGCAGTTAAAATTTACTCACAACAACAAAAATATTCTGCTAAACGGAACAACAACACATGGAGAAAATTTTCCTGTGTTGACACTCCCAAAATCCACCAGGATGCCTCGGATAAAACGAGTTTTGTGAGATTATCAACCGTATACCGCCATCAAAAATGTCTCTCCCCTTTTCACCAGCTGGAAGTTCGCGCCTCCCGTGGACTATAGCGAAACTCTGCTAGGGACGTAGCGGTTGTTATTATGCGGCCCACAAAACGCTAAGGCGTATGGTGGGTCGTATACGCTAGAGGTCCGCAACAAGACCGTAACCAACTTTTTCGACTTATCGCCTTATGTTCGTTTACTATTTCTTGGTGTTAATAAATATGAAAAACGAACAAAGTTTTCAATTAAATCGGCTAAAATTCATATAATTGGGGTTTTTGGGGTTGCCGATTACGAATCCGATGTGAAAATTGGAAAATTCAAAATGGCGGACCTAAAATGGCGGACTTTAAGAATTAAATCTTGATTTTCGCCGTTTCTATTGATTTTACTGAAAAACATGTAGAGTAAAAAAGTGTTTAGAATGCCATTTTGCATAAGAATACACTATTTTGGTAAACACACTAGTTAACCCTTTCGCTTCTCCCCCATGGAAAACCTCTTACGCTTGACCCCTTTTTGCGAAAATTGCGTTAAAAACTTTTTTAGAATTTCTTATTATAGTTTGATAATATTGGACTAATAGAGTTGAAATAACCAAATAAAATTAACCCTAATCGTTTCAACCCCTTTACTGTGGGTGAACATAGAGTGACCTCTCAAAAAATACGATTTCTCCTAAATTTGACTACAAACTAATGGGGGAAAACATGGAAATATTACTAGTAATGTCTATTAAGCCCCCAGCAAGACTAATCCTAAAGAAAGGACTACAGTCTACAGGACTGCATGGCTGTTGTGCATCGCCAACCGTAGACTAGTTTCGAGCTTAATAGCTCTCATCAGTACGACATAGGAAAATGCACAACAACACTTCACTGTTCATCTAGTTATCAAGTTACAGATAGGAGGTGTCCGCAACTTGCGAATAGCTCGATCTGGTGGTGGTAACTTAATCCAAGTTTTTCGCCAACTTTGATTGCAATAAGTAGTATCAATAGTTGCTTTCGTTTGTGCATGAACACTAATCACTGTTTACGTGAACATAATCTGTGTTTTACTAATCATGATCATTACGTCGTGTAAATCGAACGAACGCATCACTACATGAACTTATGAGATTCAAATACAAACAATTTTATCATAACTTCTGAATTCTTACGTTACGACTACGAGATATTTTGTGGTGCGATATGTTCCAGTAAAAAAGAAGTGCGGGTTCATTTTATTTTTTATATAAATTATCATAAATTATGAATGAATCTTCAGGAACTGTTTTTCGTTACTTTCAAATGAAAATTTGTTTTTGTTGCCCTCAAACAGAAATAAAATTACAGGTATACTTAATTCTTGCCATTTTTACAAGCATTATATTAGCTTCACCTGTATGTATGCTTGTATTATGTAAGTACGTAACTTTTTGAATTTTTGAACGTGATTCTCACCCACTTCAAAACGTCAGACTAAACTGAAATTCTGCACACTTATCAAGGACCGACGACAATACAATTATTTGACACCTTTGTCCTAATGTCCTCACCAGGATCATCAGGATAAAATAAAAATAAAAAAAGAGAGACTAATCTAATTGTCGACATTTTACCGGAGGCGCCGGGGTTTTTAATATCGGAACTTTGAGGGGGTTGACTGCTTAATTTAGAAATGTAAAAAAAAAAAAAATTATACAAATACAAGTTCACGTTACCATAACACCTCTTTGGGCCCACGCTAACGGTATGCCTATGATTTTCCTTGAAATTTTTTATCTTGAACTTCACTTTAAAAGACATGGCAGTCTGACTAAAATCGTACCAAAACGTATAGTTTACGAACAACTGGAGACTTATTTTTCTATAGGAACAACCCAGGATCACTATTTGATATATTATATTACTTATTATCATGAGAATTTACACATAATATATTAGACGGAATCTCGTTTTGGGTTGTCATTTTCTTGCAGAGGACAGGTGATGATGTTAACTGTTATCCTTTATGTATGTAAATTTTGATATGTTTACATATACACAACAGCACCAACGTTTACATACACAACGGACAACAGTGTACAATTCCTTATGTGATAAGAATGAGAAAATATGAAGTAGGATATCATTTGGTAAATTTGAGGAATAATCACAATTTCGTAAGCGTTTGACTGGGATGTATACTTCAGTGCTACAAGATTTTTAATTGGGGCGAGCGTAGGTGCGTCTTTACTATGTACATACTTCGGTATGCGATGTAAAGCAACGACAGGCGCAGTTAGTACTTGGATGGGTGACCATTCCAACGGAAACCGCGTTCTCGCCTCACACATCTTCCAGCGGCTTGTATATCAGTGTATGCGCGGAAGCTATACAACCTTAGGCGAGGGTTGTATAGGAGATATACCATATGATGAAAATCCGTTGGTTCCATCACATATCAAACGTGGAAGTACTCAGGAGAGCAAACAGCCTTCCAATTGAGGTGCTTATTTCAAGAGCACGCCTAAGATGGGCAGATCACGTTTATCGTATGCATGATAACCGCCTTCCTAAATGTACACTTTATGGTGAATTGCTAAGCGGTAGAAGAAGGCGTGGTGGTCAACGAAAGAGGTTCAAAGACGCTCTCCATGAAAATATAAAATCCTGCGGTATTGCAGACGAGCAATGGGAACAATTTGCAGCGGACAGAATCGAATGGCGAGGGGTTGTGGCCAGCTATCAAGGAAATGTTGCTGCAAGAAGGCCGAATCCAAGATCTAACCAGGTCTATGTTTGTCCTGACTGCGGTCGACATGTGCTCTCCCGAATTGGCCTCTATAGCCATAGTCGTGTGCACCGTAGATGAATGGGAATTACAATAGACTACACCTTTTACTTGTTTTTTATTGTACACAATTTATCGACTGTAACATTTTTATACTCGGACTCGAGTAACGGGTAATAATAATAATAATACCATCCTTCGGAGGGGATCTAAAGCCGTCGGTCCCTTGTCTATTAAATGTTAGGCAAGTAAAAGATCCCTACTCTCCTTAAGGGAAGAGGTTCTTCGGCAAAATTCCTGGTTGGGGGTAGCTCGTCTATAGGCGTCGGTGTTAGGCCTCAGTAGCGGAAATAGGTCGACGTTAAATAAATGTATATATAAAAAAAAAAGTTCTTATTATAAACTGCTGGGGGAAAACGTGGTATTCCGTTTGCGTATGCCCAAGTACAGTTTACGTTGAAACAATTTCGTAAAATTATGGGATATATGATGCTGCGAAGTTTGCGGAAGCATTCATGTCCACACCACCTTTTAGGTAGAATGCGCGGCGCGTTTTTCTTTACATGGTTTCCCCAGTTAGCTTAATCCATGCTATTGTCATGGGGTTTGCCTATCAATCATCTTCATTGGAATTTCTATAATTTTCTGACGGTTGTTCAACTGAAGCAGTGTCCTCCATATCATCATTGTTCTTGTGAACGATCCAGCTTTACATGTCTGAAAGACTTTTATTATATTTTCCAAAGTGGATATTAAACGTTCACAAAGAAGGGTTCAAATCGACTGTTTCAGACGGAGAATAATACAAAAGTCATATTTACTGTTCGTTTTTGCTTAACTGCTTCACTGATGGTACCAATTGGACGTCGTAACACTATAAATCTAACACAGTAAATACAAACACTTCTTAAATTTAAACCTGAAAACTAATTTTGAAACACAAGAAAAAGACAATATAAAGTTCAAAAATATATATTAAATCTTTCAAAAATTATGTTTTTACAAAACGTTCAAGAAAAATGTGTTGACAAAGTATAATCTGGCTCGTGTACAACACATAGTGAGGAACGGAACGACTTATAATGTAACCAACTACCATCCAATGATTAGTTTTCAGCTAACGATTACACAAAAAGATTCAGTAAAAAGTTCAATGTTTATAATTTCTTGGTGGGCTTTTGCTTGCCTGTCTATTGACGTATTTTCAGTTCAATATCAATTTTGGTCGCTCCTCGGAGCCTAAAAATGCTTGAATAACAACGACATTGAATTATATTCTGCAATTATAGATTCATACATTCAGGCAAGGCGGTCCCATGCACGTTCTAAGTACTTGGTAACTATACTTTTTTGACACCGAATCACTGAGGAACCGGTTTAGGGCAAATACCGTTAAAACCCATCATTTTGCCGTCAAAATCGACTGCTAGAAAATGATAGGCCACCCTCGACGCTAAGGGCTATTTTCGCTAAAATTTTCGAAATACTTTGACTAGAGACTGGATTAACTTATCCTCATATTTAACACAACGTATGAGTTGCAGTGCTTAACAACGTGGATTCGTAAAAAGGTTTTTATTTTCAAAATTTCCGAAGTTCTCGTTATACTTTCTAAATTTTCTGGTCGTGGCGACATTACGTTTTACGCGACATTTAGTATACTTTCTAAAATTACACTCCTTGATGAGTTTCTGATTTTTGCATAAAAAAGGCTCCGTAGAGCGAAAATGTGATTGAATGTATAAAAACCTCTTCCAACGGCATTTTTATGTGAAGCACGCTTTTTATGCGGATTTTGTTACAGTTTCGAAAAGTTCATCGAGGGTTTTGGCATGTTCTTTAACATTCTCAATGTCAGAGAACGTTGCGGCAGCATTGAGACACGATTGCCCATGAGAATAGCCACAAGGAGTGGAACATTTTAGTCCGCCTTTCTTGCACCCACAATTTCCACCGCAACCCTTTGCACATTTACAAAAAATGAAATTCAGTAATATTTCCGGTGCAGGTGGTAATTGCGTTGGAATCGACTCCAACATGTCATTTTTCCTAATCAATCCCCACTACTCAGGATCAAGGTCATTTCCCCTCCAAGTTTGAACTAGGTAATATACTCGACACAAATGCTGTTGTGCTGCTGAAGATGTCAGCGGAAGTGAATACAATTTCACAGTAGTTTGTAGTTTTGTTGACTTGGCAAAGCAAATATTGCAACTTCTCTTTCTTTTTTCTCTTTTAGATATTAAACATTGAGATCTTGAACTTTTGTAATAGATGTTTTTCACGTTGGAGCGATAGGAAGCGAGATAACAAAATCCGCGGCCTTTGACGGGGAGGTCGATTTTTGGAAGACGGTTACTAATTGTCCTGGATTAGAGGGTGAGAAAAACGATGATGACGGTTTCGAGTTCTGAAACTTTGCGTACTACCCCTATCAAGCACAAATCACCCCAATTTCCGGCTTCTTGGTTTTGGGCTTGCGACGCCCTGAAATTTTCGTTGCTTGGCTAGCGTGAATATAGAATCCCTTCGAATCGCCTCCCCTTTCACCTGAATTCAATTATTGTACTAAAACTGGTAAATTTACTTGGTGCATCTCTAACTATATACAAACGAATAATTTATTAATTTTCTAGCTAATTCGCTCAAAGCGGTACAATATATTTTAATAGTCATTTTAATGGAAATAGAAAAGAAGGACAATTTTACAGAAAAAAACACAATAAATGAATCATATTTTGGTGGCGAAAAACGCTTCGTTACAAACTTTTTCTTTTTGCTTAAAAATCGACCCATAAATACAACTTTCATCAAGGCGTTCAGGTTTGAAAAGGAACACACTCTATATAATAATATAACTCAACTCACATTTCTATAATACATTCTTTAAAAATTGAAGAAACAAAGTTCTGCTGTACAATTTCAATGATGGTTTAATTTCGCTTCTACTTTTATGAAGATTTGGGCCACATAAAACAACACACTCACACATTACGAAGGCGAAACTTAAACCTGAATTTTAAGAGACAAACATTGCATAGTTTAAGCCTGGTATATCTACATTTTCTTAGTGTCAAGTTTAAGGATTCAAAGTAAGATAGAATATAGCCGATTAGCGAGACACTAAATGATTTATCACCGCAAACTTGCAAAAGAAAATTATGAATTAAATTAAGTTAATAAAAACTTCCACCAATATTTTCAGTTTTCATTCTTCATCTGAGAAATAGCTGACAAGCTTGAATGGAAACAATACTGTTTCTTAAAGTAAAAATAATAAATGTCAGTGTGAGATAATACCCCAGTCAACTGAGCATCTGAATAGGAAAAGTTAATAAAATGCTAATTTAGTTGAATGTATTATTATACACAACGGTCTTATATAACAAGAAAAAATTAAAATCTTTGTCATTTTTTGCGTGAAGCGATATATTTTGCTTCATAATCTCTGCTTTTTGTATATGAACAGTAACTATTTATAATATAATGGTATTTATGTAGGCAAAAATCGATTGGACCCCAACAAATAACCGGAAGTAGGGTGGAGGTGGAAAAAGGTGTGCTTTTATGTGTGAAACGTGTTTTTTTACGATTTGCGGCAAAACGGGACCTCCTATCAAAAAAAGTTAAATACAGAAGTTGTAGACAATTGAAAGATCTACAACTTTTATTGCTATATTCTTGACCTTATTTTTCAACATAACCTCAAAACTATTGAGGAAAGCATCAAAAATCATTTTTTTGATTTTTAATTTTTATCTCCCACAAAAATAATTAGATTTTAATGAAAATGGATATTTTTATGTCCCAACTAAATTGCAATTTTTTTGAAGCGAAATACTTAATTTTTGATTTTATGTGAATTTAATTTGAAAAAAGGGTTTAATTTGCATTTACCTTTTTCCATCCCCATCCTACTGCCGGTTATTTGTTGGAGTCCAATCGATTTTTCCCTATTTATATACCATTCATTAATCTTAATTTTTCCGACCATTCATGTACTTCTAAGAATTTTGTCGATTTTTGGCCACTGAAAACCGGCTCAGCACTGCACTAATTATTATAAAAGTATATTATACAAATGAATGGAAATAATTAAATTTTCGTGGAAACTTATATTATTTGTTGGTGGATTTAACAATAAATTCTGTAACCAAAAACCAGACTGATTGTTCATATAAAATTTTGAATTTTCACTAAATATGGTTATTTTTTATGAAAAATTAAATGAAACAATCAAATCGTAATGAATATTCATGACAAATTTATCATATTTACAAAAAAAAATTCATACCTAATAATAAAAATTCAATCAAATTTTCATTGAAATGAAAAATTTTTGAAATGAAAATTTCTCGACATTTTTCGAATTATTGCTAAATAAATCGCTTGTAGCCGGTGAATGAAATCTCACTTTATAACAATTAATGATGGTTCATATGATACGAATCTCACATATGTCGATCTCGTATCGCAGGTACCTAGAATTGACGAATTCTATCATTGTCTTTGATATAACCTTATCTTTAAAGAGTGATAAGATTATTGATAATGACAAATATTATTTTTATTCCTTTTTTATCTTTGTAAATTTTACATTATTTTCTATATTATTTTGGTATTTAGTTTACACAATGAATTAGCCACTATTAATAGGTTGTTAGTAAAAATGAAAACTCTCTTAGTTGTTTTAGTGTTATTTTTCTATATTGCCCTCTGCACAGGTAAGTACATCGTTACTAATTTTATTAGCAGACAAAGATACAAATCGCAAACAGGAAATTTTATTTAGAAAAATAATAATACGTTTTAATAGTTGAAGACTGACTCATATATACTCAATGTTAAAAGGTATTTTTTGATACAAAAATGCTGTTGCCTCATGTAACTGTATGTTTTAAATATTAGAAGTTAATTTATGCTTAAAGTTTTTGCCTACGCCCACTGCTTCCGGTCGAGTTATAGCGACAGTTAGAGAATTTAGGTACTATAGTAATGATTTTTTTCCATCAATGCCGCGGTTATATTTTTAATTTCAATTTTGTTAAACTGAGATTCAATTGGTCACTGATGGTCAACAAGGTAAATATTTTGAAGCAAGCATTTTGTAGATTCTATCTTTCAAAAGTATAGCAATAATCCAGTCAATTTATATAAGAAAAGGACAAACCTCTAAAAGATCCAACTGAAGTTTTTTCAGCGGATTCTCTTTATTTTGGCGTCACAAATAATTTCTCATAAGTCCATAAAACCAACTGGACGGCTACAAAAGTTACAGAATGTCAAAGGTCGCGAAAATCAGTTTCTTTCAATTATCTCGTAAATTATCAGTTTTACGTTAATTTTGGTTATTATAAAATTTATTCGTGAGATAAATCTGCATAAAAAGGGTCCTATACAAAATTTACGTAGAACGAATAGTTTTCGAGATATTGGGCTAAGAAAACTTCGGAGCAAAGCGCATGCGCCACTATTCTATACGTATAGCGGTGTAATATTGAACGATGCCTTGTACGTTTTAAATGGCCATTCAGTGGTGACCAATTTAATGCCTTTTATACAAAATCTTTCTGACAGTATGTCAGATAGAAAACAGGTGGATGCAGTGTATACCAACTTTTCCAAAGCGTTTGATAAAGTTCATCATAATACACTCTTAGTAAAGTTGGAAAATATCGGTATACATGGTAATCTTCTAAGGTGGATTACATCATATATATTTAATAGATCACAATGTGTTAAAATTAACAACTGTTCATCATCTTATATTAGTATAACGTCAGGTGTTCCCCAAGGATCACACTTGGGTTCACCTTTATTCTCATTGTTTCTATATGATATTCCCGGCTGTCTTCTTCATTCTAATTACTGTCTGTATGATCTCAAGTTGTATATGACCATAAATAGTTTATTTGACTGTATAAATTTACAAGAGGACATATCTAATTTATATAATTATTGCACAAAGAATAAATTATTTTTAAATATTGATAAATGCCATTATATAACATTTTCAAGAATGCACGAGAATATCTTATTCTCATATCACATCAATAATTCAGAACTTCATAAAGCGAATTCAATTAAAGACTCAGGTGTCATCTTAGATTCCAAGTTAAGCTTTGAAACCCATATGGAAGTGATAACTACAAGAGCCTACAGAAATTTAGGTTTCATAACGAGAATAACTAAGTCTTTTACTAATCCTAAGTCTATTATACTACTGTATAATTCGCTTGTTCGTAGTCATCTTGAATTTGCATCTGTGATATAGAATCCTTTTTATGTCAAATATATTGAACGTGTTGAAAAAATACAAATCAAATTCGTACATTTATTAAATTACAAATTTAACAGAAATCTGCACTGTGATACTTATCAAGTGGTCCTTAAACACTACAGAATATTGAAACTGTCTACTAGAAGGACCATACATATATTTTGTTCCTATTTAAAGTGTAATAATATGATTGACTCTAGGATTATCACTGGATATCTTTCTTTTAATGTAAAGCAATGTATCACTCGTTTATTATATAATTATAATGAATATTTTAGCCATATTGATATACTTTGCAAATCACTGTATCATGTCATGCGTGAAGCTATTATGGTGTTCAGTTAATAGTTTTTATCTGATTAGATACCATTTCAGCTTCTTCCCAGGTTATGTAAGATTATGTTGTAGGGACATTTTCCGGCTGAACATTTCCAAATGGGGATGTTCACATGGAAAGTTTCTAATGAATATTGTGAATATTAATTTGTTTTTGATTTATATGGGTATGTATTTGTGTGTATGTGCATGTTTGTCCATGCGGGGTGGCTGGTGGGCGGGCGTGCTCCTCTGCGGGCGTGTTGTCGGGCCCATTTTATGGGCTCTATTAGCACGCCCTTGGAGGAGTGCGTTCGCTTGCCGGTCTCCCTGTGTGTATGTATATGTGTGTATACACGTGAATATATATATTTGTTTTTCTCGGTTATCATTTTTTCTTTTTCTGTTAGTTTTTAGGTAGCTCGTAGTTTGGTTAATTCTTGAATTTTGTTTTTATTTTAAGCAAGTGTACACATTAACTAGTTATGTAAATGCGTTGCCCTATTATTGGAATTGTTTTTCTGTTGGGTGACCTTCTTTATAAATAAATAAATAAATAAAATTCAGTATTACTCATAATATCTATTTTCTTACACCCGGAAAAAAAGACGTCCAATCGAAGATCTACAATCCCTGGGCAATCCAGAAGCATGCAGAATGTAGAGATATTCTATTTTTACATGCCGTTACTGGTTGAGATACCACTAGTGCTTTATTTACAGGAAGCATTGGCGGCATTCAAAATAGAAAACTGTTCGAAAAATGTGCTAATAAATAGTGGCACATTGTTTATTTTAGCTATGTATGGAATTCAAAAAAAAAACTTCAATTGATACTTATAGATATTTTAATTTTGCAAAATGCACTAGGCTAAATAAGCCTTTGCAATTGTCGTCACTTCCACCCACAGCAGCAGCTACTCAACAACATCTATTCAGGGTATATTACCAGGTTTAAACTTGGCTTAAAACTTATACTGCTTAGTCAATTTAAAGTTCACTAACGATTTGCCTTCGCATGGTATCATTTTGAGCTTTCTGACAGACAGAAAGACATAACGATACATATTGTATGATGATACGAAAGTCACGTAATATACATTATTTTACTTGATATTTGATTTGTATTTGCAAAATATTACATAAATTCTATCTGTTCTCATAAATAATTGCATTCTTTTTCAATAGTCTCTCTGTGTAAAATTTCTATAGCTCGAAAAATAAATGGTTATGATATGCCAATAATAATTTTCAGGACAATCTATCAGCGCCGGCGGCAACTCATCATACCCCACATTACAGCCCGATTGGTCTTATTGTTACGAATTTACGTGGTTTGGACCAGACTATGACAATGTAACCCAATACAATGGCACTTGTCAGGATTACCTCGATGAGACAAGGGCAACTGATGTACCTTGTGCAGCACCAATTGTTATTTCATGTAAGTCGATTACCAATTACTATGAAATTAGATTTTCCAGTAATAAGCCAGTCATATCTTACAAATAAAAACTTTAAAATAATAGGCGATGTAAAGCTGCATTTTGGTATGTTATTTGGACAGGTTAAGGAAGTGGGAAACTATGTTTTGCAAGCAAAAAAAAAAGTTGTGCTGGCTACGTTATACGTGAAAAATTGCAAAACTTTCAGACTTTTTACAGTTTCTGGAGTTCTGGAGTCACAAACTATGCGTTTTTTGATATTATCATTAAATTTATGACAATTCAAGCTTACCCACAGCTCCTCATGTCTAATAATTTTTGAGTTAGGGCACTTCAAAAATTGGCATTTTTTCCAAAAAATGAAAATTTTAAGTTCTGCTTTTGTTTTTAGCCAAATATTGGCACAATCGCTCATCCTACGAGAAAAATTATAAGAAACTAAGTTTTAGTACATTTAATTACCTTTCTAACAAGCGCAAAACAGGGTCAGTAGACCTTATAGTTCCCTTGCAATCGCAATAAAACAAGAAATTGTGAAAATAGAATTTTTAAGATATGGGCCTAACTAAATACTTATAACATAAAATTGTGGGCATTAGGCGAAAGAAAAAGCCAGATAAAAAGTTATATCTATTGAGACGCCTCGTCGAAAGTCTCAGCGAAACATTTGACGAGGAAAACAACCCCGAACGCTACCATCCACAATCTCGAATAGCGCAACAAATGTTCTACAACAAACCAGCATGGACGACATCGAAGTAGCCGCTACAGTAGCTTATAGTGTGCACATAACTATTATAATTTTGTAAAAACATACTGCAAAATGAAAATTAAGAAACCTTGGAAGGAAAGACGGTAGTGGGTGACAATTCAATTCAAAACTTCTTTATTATATATTATGAGTACAATACATGTGCCGCCCCAGAACCTATTCCGGGGACCAACCATGCAACCACCGCGTAGTTCGCGGTGGCGGGTTGCAGGGCCAGGCGGAATAGAACTGGTTTGGCCAAAACACAATTTAAAACTTAACCGAAACTCCTTTCACATAAAAGATAAATTAAAATAGGTGGTAACATTTTCTATATCTAACAAAAACAGACTTTAAAAAACTTATAACTAAACTTGGTTTTAGATACTCTCACATTTTTTTTAAAATTTTGATGCCAACGCCAGTACCTCAATCTGAACGAGTAACCTTCTTCGAAACGTGTAAATGCCGGGCTGCACATAGGCTGGCCTAAACTTTGGTTTTGATAATTTGTATTTTTCGAAAATTTTGATTTTTGTTGAAAAATTCCGATGGGAAATTAATTTAGAAACAAAAATGTACAAAAGGAAAACCAGAAACAAACAGAACAAATATGAACAAACATAAAGGAAGAAAGAGATTTAAAGATTCAAAAGTATGAAATATCAGTAAAGACGGATAGGATAAGCGGAAGTTATAGTAGGTGAAGTTTGACTACAGAGGTTGCCGGAAGATCGGTAACGTCTGGTATGGTAGAAAGTGTTTTATCCGAAATGGGGCATTATGCTATCTAATTTGTGTTATGTTTCTTGTTAGCGGACTATCGTCCAGTTTGAAAGAGTAGAATTTTTGGGAGATGTCCCGGATGTAGTCCGCTATTGGGGTTATGTCGTGGCAAAGTGCGTATAGGTCTCAGATGTACCTTCCAGAATTAGAAATGAGGCACATAAACTTGTGCTCGAGCACTTTTAGTTTTCTCATTGTCGTGGTCGGTATGCTACACCACACCGGCGCCGCGTATGTGATGGACGGCCTGACCACCATCGTATACAACAATTTTTTATTTTGTCGGTTAAGTCTGCTACCCCTGACCACGAGCGGTTACAGACTCCTGGACAGGGAGTAGACCGTCCGTACTGTCTCATTTATGTGCGTATTGAACGTTAGCCGCTGGTCCAGTCTGACCCCCAAGTACTTCACGCATCTCTTGGTTGGAATTTGGTTTCCCCGGATCAAGATTGGTGTTAGAATTTTATTTTCAGTAAATCGGCGCGTGAAGACTATCGCCTCCGACTTCTCAGCGTTTACCCGAATCTTCCATCGGTCGTAATACACCGTGGCCCGGGCCATATGAGCTTTGAGCAGCATGTTTGCATGTTATGAGAATGTGCATACATGGCTGTGTCATCGGCGTACTTGGCCAACTTCGTATTCGGGAGCTCTGGGAAGTCGGAGACGAAGGTTGTACAACTTTGGTAACAGGCATGATTCTTGCGGGGCTCCCGCGCGAATGTCCCGCCGTGTTGACAGTTTGTTATTCACTCGAACTTGCAGAGATCTGCCCATCAAGAACGAGTGAATGAGTTTGATGAAATAAGTCGGAAAGTTGTAGTCGTGCATTTTGTATAGTAATCCTGGGATCCAGACGGTGTAGAACGCCTTCTCAATATCGAGAAGCACCATGGCGGTGCTCTTCCCGAGATTGTATTATACTTTGACGTCGTTAACTATCCTAACGGCTTGTTGTACCGTACCCCTGCCCCTTCTGAACCCAAATTGAGACTCATCGTCGATGTGGAGCTCCTCCTGAACAGCGCCTAGTCTGGTTAGGACGAGCTTCTTCACCAACTTGGAGATCGCCGACAGTAACGAGATCGGCCTGTAGCTGCCGGCGAACTTCGCGTTCTTGTTTGGTTTAAGGATGGGCACGACCACGGCGCATTTCCACTGGCTAGGCCAGTGTTGCAGCCGCAGGATCGCGTTAACGATATACGTTAACTGTGCAATACCTCCCCTCAGGAGATATTTGAGCAGTTTGTACTCGACGCCGTCTTTTCCCGGGGCTTTGTTGTTTGGTAAGTTTTTGACAATGTCTACTATTTCCGAGGGCTTGGTCATGACCTTCAGAAATTCTCTTCTTGTCAGTTGTACGTCATGACCAATGATTTCGTTTATGTCATTTTTGATGCGGTCGTGCTCTAAATTATTTGGTATATTGTTGTTGTGTATATTTTCAAAATGGGAAGCTAGGTCATTCGCTTTTTGCACGTCTGTCATCGCCGTCTGTTCGTTCGCGTATGTCAGCGCGGGTATGGCCTCCCGCGTATTTTTCAGTGCCCTCGTCAGCTTCCACAACGAGTTGTCTTGAGGATTTAGCGCTGCCAGTTTGTCCCCCCATTTCTCGTTTCTTACAGTGTTGATGGAGGTTCTGATTTGCCTTTGCAGTCTTATCATCTCAGCCTTAGCGCCGGCATCGCGATTTCGCTGCCAAAGCCGTCTCAGTCTGTTTTTCTCGTGTATATCTTGTATGACCGCTGCGTCGAGTCGGTCTTTGTTGGGGTTTATTGTTGTAGTGGTGGCAACAGTCTGTTTGGCATCCTGCAGCACTCTCGTAAACTCTTCCACTACATTTTCCAGCTCGAAGTAGTGGGTGACAACAATTCATAGAAATATGACAGATGATTTAATTTCTGATGAAAAACGTGCTTATAAAACAGGTTCTAATCTCAATTGAAACAAATAGTCGGCAAGGCAACGCGAGGGTGTAGTAGGATAGCTAGTTCTCGGACCTCGATACGGCTCGCTCCCTTTGACTCGAGCTCATAAAACCGACACGACACGGAACGCTGCCGAGGCGAGAGGAGACAGAACGAGCTAAGATGAGCATACCATCCACAGTCTCGCGCTCGGGCCGCCTCCCTTTGTCTCGTGAAGTGTCGAGTGAAGTGCCAGCATTAGGAGGGTTTGAGGAGCTAAGTCCTTTGTGAAAGTCACGAGTAACAGCCACTGCTGCTTACTGGTGCAGCCCGGGTTGGTTGGTTCTCTTTCTACACCCAACCTCTCCCGAACCTGGTGGTATGTTCGATATGCATGTTGAGCTGCAGCCTGTTCAGTTGGGGGTGGACGAGACAGGTGGAACTTGGCGTTGGCAGTTGATCGCACGCAGATTTCGTAACAGAAAGTGTAAAAAGTCCTCCCCCATATAGAGCCACGGGAAGGTTATTTTCAGCAGCGTCTATTTCTTCGTGAGTGGCATCAGGCTGCAGGAAAACGGTAGCCACATCAACTAGCCGTGGATGTAATTGAAGGACGCCCAACATCTTCATCTTTCCATGCCAGAAAAGGGCAGAAGTAGGGGGCAAAGATAGCTCTCCGTACTTGAAAGATGTAGAGAAAAACTGCAGAGAGCCTGATTCACCCCTGCCCTTTTTCTGGAAGAACACATTGTCAGAAAGTCAGTCTATTCACTTTTCTGGATATGAATTAGACGCACATAATAAATGTCAATAGACATAACAACTTTTTACCTGGCTTTTTCTTTCGCCTAATGCCCACAATTTCATGTTATAAGTGTTTAGTTAGGCTCATATCTTAGTGTAGTATAAATTTTTTTTTTATAAATCTTTCCCTTAGCATGAGAAATTATTACAGTTCGCTCAATATTTCAAGCGCACCGCACAGGGAAATGAAGCATTCCTCGACGGCCGCTACATAATAAAGAAAATTTGTACGCATTAAAAATGAAAAAAAGCGTTTTAAAGAGAAAGAATTCAACTTTCCAACGGTATATTTACCTCAATTTTTAAAATTTTTATTTCTTATAAATTGCACGTGAAAGTTAATGATATTTCTTTCCACTCTATATTAAAACATAAATATGAAATAAAATACTAATTTAAAAAATAAATCCTTGTAGATATAGCTTGTTTATACCTTAAACTTCAATCTAAGATTAATTTTTATGCTCTAAAGTATCCAGGGTAAAAAAATGAAGTTTTAAATCATTGGTATTTTTTCAATTTTTTAGGGTTAGGAAATTTTGCCTTGAAAACTTGTCTAAAACGGTTGTAGGTAAAAAAACGGTAGTTTTTTTTTACCTACAAGCCTTTTTTAAAACGCTATCTTTTTTTTCGTTTTTAATGAGTACAAATTGTCTTTATTATGTAGAGGCGGTCGAGAAATGCTTCATTTGCCTGTGTGACGCACTTGAAATATTGAGTGAACTGTAATAATTTCTTATGCTAAGGGAAAAATTTATTAAAAAACACTTTTATACTATTTTTATGTGAAATTTGCCCGCTCTTTCACATGGTGCTATCCGTTTTTTTACTATTATTTTTCGAGATATTAGCAAAAACTAAATTTTTCCGTTCCATTTCAGAGGGTTGTTTTTAAGGGTTCGCGGGGGTAGATTTTGGCAAACTTTTTTGAGCCGCTTTCTACTAGCAAAAAACTAGTCTTTCATGAAAAAACCAGCGAGGTAACAATTAATTCTAACTTCTTCATCAAAATTAGTCTTGAAGTCGTGTGTCGGCTGTTTTTATAGTTTTCCAACTGAGTTTTGAAATATTTTACTAGTGAAACAAGTTAGAAAATGTGATCTTCATTCAAAATATTGTATTGCGCTACGAACATCAAGTTATGCAAGTATTCAGAACTTTTGATTAAAAAAAAAGATAAATTAGCAGAATTCTTATATAACTATACAAGTTTCTATTAGGAATAGGAAAAGTATATAAGGTATGCAAAAAATATTCACACTCTGTTATTTTGAAAAAGACCTATTTGTATTATATGACACCCCTTGATTAATTAAATAATTGTTTACATGTTATTCAAATTCACACCCAAATTAGGTACTCCTTAATATACAGGGTAGGGCAATAGTAGTTTTTTGTTAAAATAATGCAATCTGCAGATGGATATTAAAAAAATCACCACAATCACAATTACGGGTTTTAAGAAAAACTTATGTGAATACCAGTTACGAGACATCTAGTTAACGTTTTTGAATCATTTCTACTCCCTAAAAATGTACAGCGTGGACAAAAATTATTTTTCAATTAAGAACATTTTAAATTGAATTTTCTCAATTTTTTCAAATGGAACACCCTGTATATTTTTCGTCGATGTGATGTAGAAATGAAAAACGAACATTTTTGTAAGCACTATCCTAGGGCAACCAAATTTGTTTTATTTAGCAATAATTACAAAATTCAAACATAAACCTAAAAAAGAGGTTTCTTCAAATAACTCAGTAGAAAAAATTATAATAAATGTTTCACATGTTGCCCATTTTGATTGACACACATATCTATGCGCTTTTAAAATGAGGTTCCCACTGTTCCTAAAACTGCCGCTGTGATAGATGTAAAGGCAGTTATTATTCTTTCCTTCATATTTTGTATTGCTGTTGGTTTGTCTCTATAAACAATTTCTTTCATGTATCTCCATAAAAAGAAATTCATTTCTGTAAGATCTGGGGATCTAGCAAGCCATTTAATAAGTCCATTTCTTCCAATCCATTGAATAGGGTAGGTATTATTTAAGTGATCTCTAACTGCATTTAAATAATGTGGTGGAGCACCATCTTGCTAAAACCACATCCTATTTCGAATTCTTTCAGAGAGATTTACCAATAATTGTGGCAGATAGTTTTCCAAAAAATGAAGATAAATAGCTTCAGTCAATGTACCATCAAAGAAATGTGGCCCTATTATATGTTCTCCAATTATTCCTTCCCAAACGTTTATAGGCTAACTGTGTTGGTTATCAACGTACATAAAAAAGTGAGGATTTTCTGAAGCATAATAATGGAAATTGTGCCCATTAACAAATCCACTTTTATGAATTGTTGTCTCATCATTGAATAAAACAGTATTGAAGAAGTTGACATCATGTTGCATTTCACCTCTGGCTCAATTACAAAACTGTAGGCGCTTTTGAAATTCGTCATCAGATAATTCCTGGTGGATTTGAATATGATATGCATGCAACTTATTTGTTTTTAAGATTCGACCCACAGACCGTCTACTTATTCCTACTAATGAGCTCACTTCTCTCTGACTAACATGGGGATTCTCAACCGTTGCCAGTGTGAACGATCCATGTTTTATTAGTCTGAAGGACGTCTTTTCTGCTTTGAAAAACTTAGAAAAATTTAAAAAAATAAGAAAAAGAAAAAATTAATTTTCTTTTTCCTCAACCTTTTCTTAATTCTAAATAATAAATATTACGTTCACAAAATTTTTAGGGTTCAACACGACTGTTTCAGGCGGAGAATAATGTAAAAATTATACTTACTGTCGTTTATGCTTAACTGCTGCTCTGATGGTATCAATTGGACGACGTCGTAACACTATAAATCTAACACTGTCTGTACCACACTCTCTTAAAATTAAACCTGAAAAGAAATTTTGTTAGAAAACACAACTAAAAGACAATATAAAGTTCAAAATATATATATTAAATCTTTAAAAAAATTATGTTTTTACAACAACTTTTTTCAAGAGAAAATGTTAACAAACAATAGTCTGGCCCGTGTACAACACATGGTGAGGAACGGGACGATTCATACTGTACCAACTACCATCCAATATGCGGTTTTATAAGCTAACGATGCACAAAAAGATTCAAGAAAAGTTCAATGTAACTGAAATTTTGGTGGGCTTTTGCTTGCCTGTCTTATAAACGTATTTATTAATTCACATTAATTTTGGTCGCTCCTCAGAGCTTAAAATTGCTTGAAGCGTCTCTACTTCGATTGTATTCTACAATAACAACTTTTTACGTTCAGGCAAGGCGGATCCCATGCACTTATGAGTACATGGTATAGATACTCTTTTGACTCCGAATCACTGAGGAACCGGTTTAGGGCAAACCCCGTCAAAACACATCATTTCCCCGTCAAATCCGACTGCTAGGAAATGATGGGGGTCCCATGTCGCTAAGGGCTATTTTCGCTATAACTTCCGATATACTTTGAATAGTCGTTGGACTAACTTGTCCTTATATTCAATACCTCGTAAGAGTTGCAGTGCTTGACAACGTGGATGCGTAAAAGGGTTTTTAATCTTAAAAATTTCGAAGTCTAATTTTAGTACACTTTCTAAAATTAGGTGGTCGGGGCGACATTACGTCCGTGTGCAGCGACATTTGCTACACTTTCTAAATTAACGCTCCTTGAAGCGTTAGCGAAAATTTGGCATAAAAAACGCTCCGAAGAGCGAAAATATGTTTACAAGTATTAAAAACCTCTTCCACGGCGTTTTTACGTGAAGCACGCTTTTCGTACGAAGTATTTCCTAAGTCGGATTTTGTTACAACGTCGAAAAGTATATCGGGGTTATAGCGTTCTTTAACACCAGCACCACAGAAAACTCATTTTCTTCGTTCACAACACGTTTTATTCTTTCACTTTTTTTATATTTGACATTTCCAGTATCCAGAAATCTATCGAGAAGGTTTTGGAAGCTGCTAACGTCAGAAATCCTTCTTTCAGGATAACGTTGGTGATAAATTCTATTGGCAAGTAAATAATTTCTGCCTGACTTGCCCAAAACAAATGTCATGACTAAAAGTCCCGCTTTATTAAAATTCATATTGTAAAATTCCAAATATTTTAAACTCAATACAAATTGTAACGAAAGATAAGTGTGATAAATGTTCCTTTGTACACGACAATTTATACCATAATAATTTTTGGCCACCCTGTACATTTTTAGGAAATGGAAATGATTCAAAAACATTATTTAGATATCTTGTAACAGGTATTCATATAAGTTTTTCTTAAAACCCATAATTGTAACTGTGGTGATTTTTTTAATATCCATTTGCAGATTGCATTATTTCAACAAAAAATTCATTACATCCAAGTGACTGGGAGATGTTCAATGCTAATGTAGGAATGAATAGAGCCTAGAAAAAGGTTTTAAGAAATGTACTAATATACATAGCATTTCATTTAAAAAAAGGCACTTGGTCCTGTAGTTTCGTCTTGGCTCGCCTTGTATGTTCGAAAATAATTTCCAGTTATGGACTTTTTTATCTAGTTTACTTGCAATTTTTTAAAAATTTTCTAGCTACTGTAGGACTCGAGATATCGAGGTCCGACGCATTATTGCCCCACCCTGTAAAATTCAAGTTGATAGCAATTAATTCGATAAAATCTTCCCTATTCTTTTTGTGCAAAAACGATTGGATCCACTATAATTTCTATTTATGAAGTGGCATTTTTTTATCTACATAGTGATTCAATATCATTTCCGGTTTTAGTGGAGTACATCAATTTTACATTTTAAAAAGTAGTAATTTTTGCCTAATATCAATATTCGACGAGATTTAGGCAAAAGTCTTCCGTTTTACAAATTGCTTTAATATAACATAAACACTTTTTTGGAATTGAATAACTTGAAATTCGGATTCTACAGTTCAAATACATAAAAAAATAATTGTTTTACTATATTATTTTAGACTTGAACTACGTTTTAAACCATTATTGACATTTATTTATGACATTACTAACAGATGTAAGTCAAATTTTTCTTAGGTATAAGTGTCCATTTCAGGGATTTTCTAAAGAATAAAGTTTCTTTATAATCACTGATTTAAGAACAATAGTGTTTGTAATTGCTTGTAAATTTATAACCAATATCTCTTTTCCATTTTAGACGATGGCACACATCCAGATATGGATTATTTATGGGACAACTATAGAAACAGCATTTTATGTAAGAGAAGCAGAAACCAAGTTTGTGTCAAGTACACATATTATTTTAACAATCAAGGTAAATGTTAACTAATGTAATTAATATGTAAGAAGATATTTTATTGATTTAATGATATTTTTATAAAAAGCAGTACTATACGGTATGAATCAATCTTTGCAAGTTAGCTATTCATGCAATGAGTAAAAGTAGAATTTTCATTATTAAGAGTGAAGATCAAAAGTCGTGTGATAAAATACAGTGTTTAGTGCAATAGTTTTCCTAATCCTCTTGCAATATACCGGGTGATTTTTTTAACCTGAACCTTTCAAATATCTCAAATAATAGACACTATAAAAATGCCCATAATTAAAATTTAATTTCCGTGGAGGAAATACATTATTGTTAAAATTAGTCGTCATCCCCCTCCTTGTAGGTCGGACGGGAGTAACTTTCAAATTTGAAATAGGAACCCCTATTTTTTTATTGGAGGTTCAAATTCTACGGCTAAAGGTACGTACTTAGATGCCGGAGAATCGTAAACTTACTTGGGTGTCGAGCAACACTCCACCCAAGAAATGAGTGTAGTGAAAAACGCTCTCCGCGGCAAGTATCAGCACCTACTCCGACAGATCTGGTCTTCAGAACTGTCGGGGAAGAACAAGGTGTCTGCTACAAATACGCTTGCCGTTCCGACCCTTCTCTAAAATTTTCGGAATAGACATCCATACGCAAACTTACCCTTGTTTTTAATGGTACATAAGAAAAGATTATAAGAATTGGTGGTTTCCATTTATAAAAATTGATTTTTGACAGTTCTCTCAATTTAATTTTTATTCTTATTTTTTGGACACTGTGCTAATAGTTAAAAAAATATTATAAAAACTCTATTAAAGTAGGTCTTTTTCAAAAAAGAATCCAACGCAAATTAGAAAATAAAGGCTTCCTTATAGGAAGAATTGATAATTCTTTTAGGGCCTGCAAACGTCATTTTTGACATAAAAATCTTGAAAATATTTTAGCCGACTTGCCCCCATCGACATTAGTTTACTACCAGATTTTCAAAATTTTCCGAGAGATCGATAGGGATCACCGCAGTTCGTCGTGGGACACCCTATATAGTTATAGCAATGTACAATGATTCCATTTGTGATTTGTAGCAACACATAATACATTTAAAATGTCTCCAGATATTTATTTTGTAAATTCTACATGCTACAGAAACCAATTTAGCTCTTTATTACTCAATTTCCATATATATAAACAATTCAGTTCTTTCTCTAATAAAACTAGTTACAACGAACGCACCTAAAATCTCTCGAAATGAACAACATCCCTAAATCATCCAGCCAACTTATTGGATATGTCTAGCATGTTGTATCTATGGAGAACGCAAAGTTCCAGCCTGATGACGAAGTCAAAGCCGTTGTTTCAAAGTGGATAAGTTCTCACACACTCTATAGAATATAATACTGCAGGGTTGGGACCCTGCTAGAACTTTGGAATATAGGTGGAGGGTATTAAGTTTTTATATATCAGTGAACCCTTTATGATACAGGTTCGCTACAACTTGTAAACAGCCCGATGCTATTTTCAATGTTTATTTTAATAAAATTCATATCACAATGGTTTTCGATATAACTATTGATGCTCAATATCTACAAACTATACTATTATCATCTGATGAGATTTTCTGCTTAATATTTATAAATTGTAGTGAACTTTGAATTATATCTCCCTATCTCATCATCTGATTTATAGAGTTCTATGGACATTTTTGGGAAAACCTATCATTGTGTATTATATTCATACAGGAAACATCTGTTCTATATCCAACAAAGAAATTCAAGTTATCTTGCACCACAGTCGAGTTTTTCATACAAATTTTGTCCAAAATACATATAACTTAAAATAAATATTTGGCGATCAGACATTGTGCTATATATCCATTAAAATACATACATAGTGTGGTTCGTATCCTGAATAACCAAATATTTTATATTTTTAAAATAAAAAATAATTTTTATCTATAGTATCTATAAAAACTGAGATTAAAAAAGGTACAAATTATAGGACAATTGTTTTACTAGTACTATCCATCTTTCTAAAAAATATTGAAAGTAATAACTTACTATGTAAACGACAAATTATTTTCAGAAAGAACAAATGTACTGAAAAAGCTTTTATGTTACTGGTTGAAGAATTTGAGAATAATATATAAGTGGGTAATTATATTGTGATTTAACTAAGGTTTTTAATTCCATTACAAACAATATTTCTTAAATAATATAACTGGGTACGCTTTTGTTTAATACTATTTTACTAATATGTTCATACTCCAGTGATAGGAACAAATCTGCTACTATAACAAAACTCAGTAAAGACATACTTTCAGAAGTAGCATACCTCAAGATTCAGTACTGAATCCCACAGTTTTATAATTTTTTGCCGAACCTCTTTCCTTAAGAAGAGTAGAGATCTTTTACTTGCCTAACATTTAATAGACAAGGGAACGACGGCTTTACATCCCCTCCGAAGGATGGTATATCCCCTATACAACCCTCGCCTAAGGTTGTATAGCTTCCGCGCATACACTCATATACAAGCCGCTGGAAGATGTGTGAGGTGAGGACGCGGTCTTCGTTGGAACTGTCACGCATCCAACTACTAACCGCACCTTACGTTGCTTTACATTGCATATCGAAGTATGTACATAGTAAAGACGCACCTTCGCTCGCCCCTTTTTCTAATTTATATTTCTTGACATAATATAAACATATCTCTTACAGTAGGCAAGCCACAAATCCAAAGCCAAGACTTTTCGGGAAAAACGCAGATAGGCGTTTACTAACTATCGGCAGTGCCAGTGTCAGAGTTGGGAATTGAGCAATATACACGATAATCAGCTAACCAAGCATGCTTTCCATATAAAGCGTTTTAGTAGCAGCATGCGGTGCTACGGAAATAATCACACTCTTTCAATTACTGTTACTAAAGTGCTCTGGTGTGAATGGTAATTGGTGAGGTACATATTTTACGTAAAATTAGAAAACGCATCGTGTGGAAAAAGGGAAAAATATGAATCTCACTAATTTATGTAAACCATTCATTCTAGACGACCTTCGGAGCAGATGTTTGAAGCATTGTGATATGTATGAGAAAGAAAAGGCAAAGGTCAGAATAAATTCTTTGTTAAGCCTGATAGTGCCTTGTATCTCGAACCTTCAGTACGATAGAAAATGTTTATGAAATACGGTAAAGATAAACTGTAAAAAATATAAAAATATATGCAGGTACGTTATTACTACATAGACTTAAATGTGCATGAAAGTGTTTCTGTAGATATGAAGACAATAGGTGTTTGTTTCATTTGCGAAAAGACACTTCAAGAAGGTGAAACTGTGCGTGTTGAAAGAGGCGTGGTGAATTTAATAGCCATTAGCGAAGCTCGACAGGGCGATAAAAAATATAAACAGCTTCAAAATATTACGGCTATATATTTCAAATTCAATCTTGGCGAGGAGAAAACTTGGAACCAACGGAATGGGATTGAAAGAAAGTGGGCAATATTTTAGCTCCCATTTACACCACCAAGTTCCAGTATCAATTTCCACACTTCAGCTAGTATCCTGCAGCTGCAAAAAGGGTTGCGGAAAACAATGCATCTGTGTTAAAGTTGGATTGAGTTGCTCAACAATATGCACTAATTGCCATGGACAAAGGATGTTTATATTCCGAATTTGAAGAACTGTTCGTCGATGAAGAAAACCGCTTTAAAAATCTCAGAGGTGGTGTGGAAACGAGCTCAAATTAAAAAAACGCGTCTTTGTGGAAGAAAGGGGAAAATAAATAAAAATCATTTGTGTCAACACTCGCCAGAGGAAGTTCCGCTCTATAAATTCCTTTTTCTTTGCATTTTTCTCGTTAAATGAACCGGTTTTGAGATATTCGCTGTGAAATTTTGTGTAAGATCGATTTTTAACTGTGCGCTCCAAACTAACCCTTAGTTTGGACGCCCGTTAGGGGTGTTTTTTGCAAAAAAGGGACTCTCCGTTCCTAAATGGGGTGGGAACTTTTCGGGTATCTATTCCTAACCCTATCGAGAGTACGCATCTCAAATATTATCTCTTTATAAATTATTTCTTCTATTTAGTGTTTTTTAATCTAATTTGCGTGTACTATAAATTACTAACAAAACACTGTATTTTTAAGTATTTTAAAAATTTTAATGTCCTACTTAGGCGAGCAGGACACCCCCCAGAAAGTCGCTTAAAATAGGAGTAAGTAACCACGCAGTTCTAATGGCTGAATCCAGTTTTTTTCATGTTTTCGAAGTCGCTGAATAATTATTTTTGCAAAAATATGGGGCGTCTATGTATAAAATCGTATTTTTTTGAAAAATAAATAAAAATTCATACTTTTTCACATTTATCTCACGATATCTTCGACAGTTTTAATTATTTCATTTTGAAATTTGAAGCTTATTTCTCAAGGTATAAGCTTAAGAATAAGACTTGCCCGAAATTCCCTCGACATTTATTTATTTTGCGACGCATTTTCAAAGCTGCACTGCCAGGGTTTGCAAATTTTTACAAACCATCGCAAAAGTTGAGTGAGGAAGTTTCGAATTTTAAATAACTAATTATCCAACATTAAAATATAATACATTATGATGTTTTGTGAAAAGTTTCAGTCTTTCATATTTAAATAAAAAAACATATGCTCGTTCAAAGTTCAGCGTCGAGTTCGAGCGCGCGCTTGCGCATATGGGTAAAAAAAAAATAATAAGAAGAGACAGAATACAGATAATCAAGATTAAACATAATATTTTTAGTCGCAAACTCCTCTATAAAATCCTTATTTCACTATAAGGAACGTAACCAGACTGCAACCAACAGCTACTCTCCGGGCTATGTGCCCCGCCGAGCGCTGAATTACAAGTTACAAGTCTGGCGCGTTAAGTGTAATAATTGCATATTACCATCAAAACGCTAATGATTCGATTGCAACAAACACAAGCCGAAAGACTGATCCTACTTAAAGGAGCTCTCTTGCCAGCCATCACACACCACTTGCAGACGCAGTTTCGAGCTGTTGGCTCTCGTCAGTGCAAGGTAGGCATGTGACGACCGGCACGAGGATCCTTTGACCATTCGGTACATCCCGGTATTCTTACAATAGCGACATGTAAAATAGTCAGCAGGCGCCATCTAGCGGTCCAGTGTCTGTTGCAATCGAAAAATATATAGCCTGACTGGGCTTAGCATAGATCAAATGTGCTTTTAGAGAGCGGAATATTAAACATAATATTTATAGTCACAAACTCCTCTATAAAATCCTTATTTTACTATAAGGAACGTAACCAGACTGCAACCAACAGCTACTCTCCGGGCTATGTGCCTCGCCGAGTGCTGCATTACAAATTACAAGTCTGGCGCGGTAAATGTAATAATTGCATATTACCATCAAAACGTTAATGCTTCGATTGCAACCGCTAGATGGCGCCTGCTGACTATTTTACATGTCGCTATTGTAAAAATACCGGGATGTACCGAATGGTCAAAGGATCCTCGTGCCGGTCGTCACATGCCTACCTTGCACTGACGAGAGTCAACAGCTCGAAACTGCAGTCTGCAAGTGGTGTGTGACGGCTGGCAAGAGAGCTCCTTTAAGTAGGATCAGTCTTTCGGCTGGTGTTTGTTGCAATCGAATCATTAGCGTTTTGATGGTAATATGCAATTATTACACTTAACGCGCCAGACTTGTAACTTGTAATTCAGCGCTCGGCGGGGCATATAGCCCGGAGAGTAGCTGTTGGTTGCAGTCTGGTTACGTTCCTTATAGTAAAATAAGGATTTTATAGAGGAGTTTGCGACTAAAAATATTATGTTTAATATTCCGCCCTCTAAAAGCACATTTGAGATAATGAAGATGTTATTTCAAACAAAAGAGCGTTCATCCTACAGTCGTCTATTTTTGATTGGTCCAGCTTGTGTTTTATATGCGGAGAGAAAGAGAACATAAAAAAAGAACAAGTATTCGATAGTATCGTAGTATCGAAATATGAAACAAAAAGTACTCTACGCAGCTGAAATTCGAGAAGACATAGATCTCCAGCATTTATTAGGTGATTCTACTAATTTATTTGAAAATAATGTGCGTTATCATACAGTTTATTATCAAAATTACATAAGCGAGAGAGATCTCCTATATATTTCAAGGCGTGAAGAAAGAGAATCTCAAAATATTCAATATGAGGACACAGCTAGAGATACCGTGTTTTTTTTAAAGAAAAATTCGAAATTGGTATAGTAATTCTACTACCTTTGCTTTGCGAATATTTTAGAAATGCGTTAGTGGAATCTAAATTCAAAACTATTAAAGAAGAATCTCTTGACACAGATGTTTTTTTATTATTACTCTCGCATTTCCAACATTTTGAGAATGAACCTCAACTGTGGTTTTTTTACAGGCAAAATTATCGTGTGTACTGATTTGAGAAGATATATTCCTATACATGTAATGTCAAAAAATTTAGGTTATAGTATGTGCTCATCTTTGTTAGCTGCGCATGCTTTGACTGCTTGTGATACAACTTCAGCATTGTTTTATATTGACAAAAATACTGTTTATGCGGCTATTAAAAGCATGTCTAACGAAGATTTATTAGATTTAGCTCGAATAAATGATTTACCGATCTATACTGTCCTAGAAATCGTTAGTCCTTTTGTAGCGAATTTATACGATCCTAAAAAAAAATCGAAAGGAGTACGTACTGATGTTAACTCCTTGTGTTATAATTTAGCAATCGAAATAATCAAAATATCTCTAAACTTCCCCCATCTAACCCAGCTATGTTGCAGCACATTTTGCGAGCTCTTTGGCAAGTAAATGAATGGAAACCAGCTACTGAATCGATAATTGTTTCCGAAGACGTGACAAAGTTTGAATGGTCGATAGAAGGCAAAAAATTAAATTTTGATTACTATGAAGGACCCACTGCAATTTAAATTTTACAAGAATATTTCTGTTCTTGCAGTGGGAAAATTACTTGCTCAAATGTGATTTGTCCTTGCGTTGTATCTCATTTGAAATTCTGTGATGTTTGTAGTTGTAAGGATTGTTGTAGTAATATTTATGAAATAAATGAATAATTTTGACAATAAATAATTTTCATTTGGATAAAATTCAGTATTTATGCACTCGATACATTTTATAAACATATAAAAAATAATTTATACATATCTATAGGATTTATAATGTAAAATAATCCTCGCCGAAGCAATAAGCGCTTGTTGATCGCGCGCGCTCGGACTCGACGCGTGTTGAACGCGCATATCTTTTTTTTATTTAAATATGAAAGGCTGAAACTTTCCACAAAACTTTATAATGTATTATATTTTAATGTTAGACAATTATTTATTTGAAATTCGAAACTTCCTCACTCAACTTTTGCGATAGTATCTAAAAATTTGGAGAACCGGGCTGTGCTACTTTGAAAATTTGTCACAGAATGAATAAATGTCGAAGGAATTTCGTACAGATCTTATTTTTAAGCTAATACTATGAGGAATAATCTGTTAAGTTCATAATTATTCTGATTTACAATTTTTATAAATAGACAATGCTTAAGTCAGTTGACTTAAATAAGTTTATTTATGTTACTATGTATGTAGTTAGGAGATGTTGATGTAGAAGTTGTAGTGCAGTTTATGTAGAATATGGGCATCTTAACGCTATCTGAAATTCACATCACGTTTTCTCAATTACAAATAACACTTTCTCAAATTCAATTCACTAATCTGAATTACAACTGAACATTTCTGAAATTAAATTCATTAATCTGAAATACAATTCATGATTTCTAACATACAATTAATTAGTCTGAAATACAGTTGACGTTTTTTGAAATTAAACTGATATTTTCTGAAATACAGCTGGAAAAGGTGTAGATTAGCCCATAACAGCAACGCTTACAATTATTTTGGTTAGTATTCTACATCCATCTTTCCAACTTTATAAAAAAATACAAGCGGGAACCATACAAAAAAAATACTAAGAATGGCCTCATCAAAAGCGTTTTATAGCTATAATGAATCTCTGGAATGTAATCTAAATTACATTGAAACAGATGACAGTTAATGAGTTGGAAAACTTTTTCAACAGAAAACGACTTTTGATAAAAAGTCTGCATTGTTCAACAGTGCAAATGTGATCTGTCCTTGTTTTTCTTTCGTTAACTTGTATTTTTTGCAGCAGAACTACCCTTATGGATGCTATTTTTAATTCTTCTACATATAGTAGATCTTGAGTCAGGAAAATTTGTTGGCGAAACTGCATTAACTGCAGTCTCAAATGGATTTTCCTGAATATAATTTATAAGGGCTTCATATTGTTGCCCATTAATTTGTTAGATCTACCATATCCATGCTCGAGGCATATAGTCCTTTAATTTTTCCATCTGTTTTTAACTTTCATTGCACTGGATTTATTTATGATGTATTAAGAAGCAATTGCTTTTATAGACCATCCATTTTTCAATATATTTGTATTTTGGTAACTATTATACGCCCGATTTAAGAATATCGCAAAAGAAAAATAATCTTACAATTATAGAAATAATTTTATAGTTATAAATAATTTCCTATTTTTATTTTTTGATAGTATAATATTAAACAATATATTTTTGTTTCAGTGAACAATGTCACACATATGTGTGCAAAAGTTCAGTCCTTGAACACTAATGATGGTATTACAAGTGGGTGTTATAAACAGAAAACTGGTGCATACGAAACAGAAGTATGTGTTTGTAAATCTGGGCCAGGAATTTATCCACCTTGCAATAAGACTTCCATATCTGCTGTAACAATCAGTTTGTTGTTATTAGTTGTTATTATGTCCATGTTGAACAATATTATATAAAGTGAATTTGTACAGTGCATATAATTGTATTTATATAATACATAATAACCATAGGATATTAAACGATAACAGAGGATGTGATGAGAGGAGCCACTCCAAGAGAGGTGATAATACCAACTCAAGATCTATAGGGATTCTGTTGTTATTATCACCAATATATCCTTTTATATTTTTTAAATTATTTCGTAAAGATATATAGCTGATTTCAGAAAAGTCGTAACTAAAAAAGGAACAATAAAAAGTAACTAATTATGGCGTCTTATTATTATTATTTTATAAAAAAAACTATTACTACGACCTAAAGTCAGGACAAGCAAACGAGGTCCCAGATCTTACAAATCCTTGAAATGAGAGCGAACAATAAAAAGAACAAGTAAAAAGAATACAATTTATTATAAAAATCAGTAAAGTATAGTACAAAAATTGAAAGGTAAAAATCTTAAAATAAATATCAAGAATATGGCAAAGTCTAAGGTGTTTCTCAGCTTACGCTAGAGAAAATAGTTATTAATTTACATTATACAATAAAAATTATATATACAGAAACTATTTAGCTTTTACAAACATTTTGAGAGTTTCCAGGTGCTCCAGACTTGAAGGTTGTTGATCGAGGTTCTTACTGGTTGTAGAAATCCACGCAATGATTAGATAGGGGTTATTCTCAATCGCAATGTATAAATCAAGGCAAATTCGTATACAAAAATTCGTGCACCAAAGAATAGCAGTGATCCAAAAGTCCAAATCCAATAATCAAAAATAAAATAGTTAATAAGTTCTGTACCCAAAATCTAGCTGCATCAAAATCGAAATCTGGCCTTAACAAAATCGAAATTTAGCCGTACCCAAATCGTCTATAATTAAATTTACAAAATTAGTCTCAAAATTAACCTTCAATGTGAGCACGTGTCTATAATAAATCAAATAAATTCAAACTTAACTAAAATACTACTTCTAGATGATACTCGCTAATTAAATCCTAATAAAACGAAATTTCAATTTAAATAATCCAAAATATTAATTGAAAATATATGTTAAACCTAGTTTTTGATCCGGTATCAAAAATAAAAAATGTTGCAATTGGAGAGCAAGAGTTGAGATCCTAGATTGCGTTCGTGCACTTATTTTTGTTGTAAGAGGTTTGGTTGATGTTTCTGAGAAATAAAATATTTTTGGTACCAGGGTCCAAGCTTCACCTTGCAGACGCGGTCGGAGCACTTAACTTTTGTTAAAAGTTTAAAAAAATCACTTTTGGTAGATTGGGCAGGGTAATTTTGTACCACCCTGCATATCACTGTTCAGAATAACACACTGGATTAAAACGGAAAATTAAAAGATTTATTTAGATTCACTTCAGAGAGTTTTAAACACTTAAAAAAATAACTCAAAATTATATTCTATAAAAAAGGTAACTTTTCAACAGTGAAAGTTGTGTCTTAAAAGGAAAAAATTAACTCGATTTGTTTTGTAGATTTTAGATTTGTAGAAGTTCATTTTTGGGCGAAGGTGCCTGTTAAATATGAAACAAAATTCACTAAAAATTAAAAAGAGCTAAGGCAGAGATTTTAGTTGTGCCCTAGCTTATATACTATCTTGTATCTTTCTTGGCGTTTTTCGTGCCCCATCGAGTCAGGCACGATCGTTATTTTGCTGTCTGGAAAGGTCCCCACATTCCATGCGGGCTTGGTCTAAATCCAGTTATTGGCCCCGGCCAGTCAGTGCGTGCACTAACTGCGTAATCTCGGAAATTAATTGAAATCTGTACTGAAAACTATATCGTCATGTAGAGCTTGCAATTAGAAATATTTTATAATATATGATTTGCAGGAAACAACTACTCAGCGGGCAAATACCCCGACCTGCATCGAACTACACCTTACAAATCATGAAAGAGTGGTAGCCAATATCATTTGTCAACTCCCTGACCAGACATAGGGTATTTGCCCGCTGAGTAGTTGTTTCCTGCAAATCATATATTATAACAGTAGGTTAAGTCCACCTAGGACTGAAAGGTCGCCGCTCTCAGGTACTTGCAGAATCGCAAGTCGCTATACACCCATGGAGACATCTATGGTGTATAGTCGCAATTGACCATATGAGAGGATTCACTTACCTCTCACCACTACTAGAAATATTTTGTTTTTTGGATGAACCCTGTATCTGTTTTACTTTGGGAGTTATTTGAAGAATTGTCTGAAATTATTGCGTGAATTTTCGCTTAACCCCCGTACTGCTGATTTCCAGGCCAGCACTTATCCACGGCTGCGGATATACTAATGCAGCGGTTAGCGCTCTCGGAACGGAAGTAGATTTTGATATAATATAAATTATAGGTGCTGCGAAATGTAGATTTTATATAAAATATTTGTGTCGGTGAATGTTTTAGAAGCGAAAGTAAATATTGATGGAGAGTTGTAGACGGACGTGTGGAAAAATAATTAACCGCTTGTTATTTAAGACACAATATCGGATAGACATTTAGATCGCGCGACTAAATGCTTGTAGAATTTTTATTTAAACGAACTAAAATTTGATACGAGGGGTATTTGAATAGTGTACTAATTTTTTTCGGAATTTAATTTTGAAAATTGTAGTTTTTTTGGTAAACTAAAATACTTTTTTATATGGTTTGACACTGCGGGAGGAAAGATTGATTAATTTGTCAAATTTTGTTATTTTTTCGTGTTAATCTTTTGATTGAACGGAGTATATACTACAACAGTAGCAAGCACATGCTTTTTAAACTAAGTTAATCATTTAGCAAAGTTTTCAGCTCAATTTTTTCATCCAAAAGGGAAGTTTGAAGGAACTTGGATGATATTAATAACCACTTTAACTCTCAGAAATACCTTTTAAACAAAGTTTATCATTTAGCAAAGTTTTCAGCTCAATTTCTTCATCCAAAAGGGAAGTTTGAAGGAACTTGGATGATATTAATAACCATTTTAACTCTTAGAAACAAGAGGAAATGACTTAAACTGACAGTTAAACAATTAGGCTGTCAGAGTACCAATTTGAAAATTTTTAAAAACTAAATCGATTAAGGACTTTTTCGATCATTAACTATCTTTATACTATTACTTTATATACAATTTTTATGCACTAATCATACTAATAGTTTATATTTTAGATTTCCCATGATATACACTATTATTTTACAATGAGGATGAGTGTGTTGGCATCTATCGCTGAATGGGCAATCCATTACTATAGATATTTAATTTCTTAGACTAAGATCCTTTATTGTTATATGGCACGTCACAACTATATTATAAATGAAACACAATTCATATAATATTATAGTAATGCCACCATTTCTTTACACATGCCCATTAAATGCGCCTATATTAAGGGTGGCGGCACAGATTTTAAAAAGATGATTCGGTAATCGACAATTTTACATCCATTCCTCGACAGATTCAAAAAAAAGTCTTTTAGAGAACACTGGACAGAATGGTACTTGTGAAAACTCAACAAAAAATCGTTTGTGGTTCACAAGAGAAGAAGTCCAGTACTATTTTGTTTTTCATACAAGAAAAAATAGTCCAGTACAATTCTATCGAGTTAAAACTTTGTGTAGCTAAGCTAGTGATGCATCAGGTTAAATTCAATTTTTTAGATTAATATAGAAAATAACGTACTTATATTAACTAGTGAGATGTGTCGAACAGCTGAAGCTAGTCTCGTAATACCTGGTTTCACCATAACATTTGGTGCTCAGCTGGTTTCGGCAGAGATAATATAATTTAGCTTATAAGTTGTCCAGGGTGACTTCTTGAGTCGTATTCTATTATACATTCATTGCTGCCGCTATATCTGCCAAAAGAGCAGATAACAATGTGTCCCACCCAGCAACAGGAGCCATGAGGTCACCCATTTATTTTGTATTGAAGAATTAAAACTTTACCACTCGCAAAGTGTGAAACTCTTAGGGTGGTTCAGTTGTTGGCATGGAACTAAAGTTAGATAGGACAATGTGTCCACGACAAAAAAGCTTGCCATAGTAAATAAGTTGATAGTAGATCAGCTGCTCCAATTAGAGAGGGATACCACCCCCCCCACCCCAAAATGATGAACACTCTTAGGAGCATCCATTCTAGATCATTCGTTCCTAGAGTGAACCTACTACGTCAAAGGGAGGCGAGGAGTCTTGAGCTTCGAGTGAATATATGAAAGAGTAGCGCTAAGTATGGCATGTAATAAACCCTTACACTGTGTGACCTATAACAGTAAAGGTCAATAGGTTTATTAATAAAGCTGAAGCTGAGGGATTCATTGTGGCCTGTCAAGGTAGTAATAACTCGGTCTGATATAGATACGTTTTGGATGTTTTGTAGGACCTGCCGTCGGGTGCCGCAACTGCTCATGATTTTGTATTTATATATCCAACTTTCGTGAGTTCATCATACATCTATAGACGTAATGTGGTTTTACAGCTGCTATATTACCATCAAAGACACTCGTAGGAGTAGGAGAACTTGACCAAATTGACCTGACATAGTTCTCCCCAATAACCACTGACCCAGGGAGACCTATGTCATAGAGTTCTTCACATCCGACGAAACAAACGTCACCTTGTAGGAGGAAGAAAAAGGGTTTAGATACCGAGATCTCTGGTATGAACTAGTGTTATACCGAGACTATTCGATCAAAAGAGCCGTCCTAATAATCGGCGTACTCGGTGAGATGAGTTCTAGACTGCTCTCAGAATAAAAGATCACACTGGCTTGCTAAAAATGAGCCAAATAGTTAGCAGATTAAATCCGGAAGGCGGTTATCCTGGCATCACTTTTTCTACTTAAGGCATACGATTCGCTGACCCTCCGGAATACGGCTATAGATACTTCGTTGGTCCTTCTTCCGTGGATATGTTTCGAGAATTTCATATTTTTTTTTTGTAAGAACATTAATTTGACAATTAAAAGGAAAGAATCAATAAAATATGTGGAAGAAATAGAATACACAACTATTATAGTCAAATAAAACCAAATTGACAACTTAGCCACAGCTCATGACATGACATAAGATAAAACTTACCTACAATAAAAATGGACAAACATAAATTGCTATTAACTAGATTATTTACAAATAAAAGTACCTACTAAAAGGCCGCTTGATATGCTTTCTTGGGGAACATCAGTGTGGATAATAGAGCGAAAGTTAACTACTTAAATCCTAACTTTCTAAGTAGGGGCGAGCGTAGGTGCCTCTTTACTATGTACATACTTCGGTATGCGATGTAAAGCAACGACAGGCGCAGTTAGTACTTGGATTGGTGACCATTCCAACGGAAACCGCGTTCTCGCCTCACACATCTTCCAGCGGCTTGTATATCAGTGTATGCGCGGAAGCTATACAACCTTAGGCGAGGGTTGTATAGGAGATATACCATCCTTCGGAGGGGATGTAAAGCCGTCGGTCCCTTGTCTATTAAATGTTAGGCAAGTAAAAGATCCCTACTCTTCTTAAGGGAAGAGGTTCGGCAAAAATTCCTGGTTGGGGGTAGCTCGTCTAGAGGCGTCGGTGTTAGGCCTCAGTAGCGGAAATAGGCCGACGTTAAATAAATGTATAAAAAAAAACTTTCCAAGTAAAATATTTGAAAAGCCTATCGCACAACAGATAATATTTTATTCTGTGAAAAGTACGAGTTGAAGCTAAGAATGTGTTGGTAGATTACTTAGCCTATTTAAAATTGGTATTTGAATAGTGTACTAATTTTTTTCGGAATTTAATTTTGAAAATTGTAGTTTTTTTGGTAAACTAAAATACTTTTTTATATGGTTTGACACTGCGGGAGGAAAGATTGATTAATTTGTCAAATTTTGTTATTTTTTCGTGTTAATCTTTTGATTGAACGGAGTATATACTACAACAGTAGCAAGCACATGCTTTTTAAACTAAGTTAATCATTTAGCAAAGTTTTCAGCTCAATTTTTTCATCCAAAAGGGAAGTTTGAAGGAACTTGGATGATATTAATAACCACTTTAACTCTCAGAAATACCTTTTAAACAAAGTTTATCATTTAGCAAAGTTTTCAGCTCAATTTCTTCATCCAAAAGGGAAGTTTGAAGGAACTTGGATGATATTAATAACCATTTTAACTCTTAGAAACAAGAGGAAATGACTTAAACTGACAGTTAAACAATTAGGCTGTCAGAGTACCAATTTGAAAATTTTTAAAAACTAAATCGATTAAGGACTTTTTCGATCATTAACTATCTTTATACTATTACTTTATATACAATTTTTATGCACTAATCATACTAATAGTTTATATTTTAGATTTCCCATGATATACACTATTATTTTACAATGAGGATGAGTGTGTTGGCATCTATCGCTGAATGGGCAATTCATTACTATAGATATTTAATTTCTTAGACTAAGATCCTTTATTGTTATATGACACGTCACAATTCATATAATATTATAGTAATGCCACCATTTCTTTACACATGCCCATTAAATGCGCCTATATTAAGGGTGGCGGCACAGATTTTAAAAAGATGATTTGGTAATCGACAATTTTACATCCATTCCTCGACAGATTCAAAAAAAAGTCTTTTAGAGAACACTGGACAGAATGGTACTTGTGAAAACTCAACAAAAAATCGTTTGTGGTTCACAAGAGAAGAAGTCCAGTACTATTTTGTTTTTCATACAAGAAAAAATAGTCCAGTACAATTCTATCGAGTTAAAGCTTTGTGTAGCTAAGCTAGTGATGCATCAGGTTAAATTCAATTTTTTAGATTAATATAGAAAATAACGTACTTATATTAACTAGTGAGATGTGTCGAACAGCTGAAGCTAGTCTCGTAATACCTGGTTTCACCATAACATTTGGTGCTCAGCTGGTTTCGGCAGAGATAATATAATTTAGCTTATAAGTTGTCCAGGGTGACTTCTTGAGTCGTATTCTATTATACATTCACTGCTGCCGCTATATCTGCCAAAAGAGCAGATAACAATGTGTCCCACCCAGCAACAGGAGCCATGAGGTCACCCATTTATTTTGTATTGAAGAATTAAAACTTTACCACTCGCAAAGTGTGAAACTCTTAGGGTGGTTCAGTTGTTGGCATGGAACTAAAGTTAGATAGGACAATGTGTCCACGACAAAAAAGCTTGCCATAGTAAATAAGTTGATAGTAGATCAGCTGCTCCAATTAGAGAGGGATACCACCCCCCCCACCCCAAAATGATGAACACTCTTAGGAGCATCCATTCTAGATCATTCGTTCCTAGAGTGAACCTACTACGTCAAAGGGAGGCGAGGAGTCTTGAGCTTCGAGTGAATATATGAAAGAGTAGCGCTAAGTATGGCATGTAATAAACCCTTACACTGTGTGACCTATAACAGTAAAGGTCAATAGGTTTATTAATAAAGCTGAAGCTGAGGGATTCATTGTGGTCTGTCAAGGTGTAATAACTCGGTCTGATATAGATACGTTTTGGATGTTTTGTAGGACCTGCCGTCGGGTGCCGCAACTGCTCATGATTTTGTATTTATATATCCAACTTTCGTGAGTTCATCATACATCTATAGACGTAATGTGGTTTTACAGCTGCTATATTACCATCAAAGACACTCGTAGGAGTAGGAGAACTTGACCAAATTGACCTGACATAGTTCTCCCCAATAACCACTGACCCAGGGAGACCTATGTCATAGAGTTCTTCACATCCGACGAAACAAACGTCACCTTGTAGGAGGAAGAAAAAGGGTTTAGATACCGAGATCTCTGGTATGAACTAGTGTTATACCGAGACTATTCGATCAAAAGAGCCGTCCTAATAATCGGCGTACTCGGTGAGATGAGTTCTAGACTGCTCTCAGAATAAAAGATCACACTGGCTTGCTAAAAATGAGCCAAATAGTTAGCAGATTAAATCCGGAAGGCGGTTATCCTGGCATCACTTTTTCTACTTAAGGCATACGATTCGCTGACCCTGAGGAATACGGCTATAGATACTTCGTTGGTCCTTCTTCCGTGGATATGTTTCTAGAATTTCATATTTTTTTTTTGTAAGAACATTAATTTGACAATTAAAAGGAAAGAATCAATAAAATATGTGGAAGAAATAGAATACACAACTATTATAGTCAAATAAAACCAAATTGACAACTTAGCCACAGCTCATGACATGACATAAGATAAAACTTACCTACAATAAAAATGGACAAACATAAATTGCTATTAACTAGATTATTTACAAATAAAAGTACCTACTAAAAGGCCGCTTGATATGCTTTCTTGGGGAACATCAGTGTGGATAATAGAGCGAAAGTTAACTACTTAAATCCTAACTTTCCAAGTAGGGGCGAGCGTAGGTGCGTCTTTACTATGTACATACTTCGGTATGCGATGTAAAGCAACGACAGGCGCAGTTAGTACTTGGATTGGTGACCATTCCAACGGAAACCGCGTTCTCGCCTCACACAACTTCCAGCGGCTTGTATATCAGTGTATGCGCGGAAGCTATACAACCTTAGGCGAGGGTTGTATAGGAGATATACCATCCTTCGGAGGGGATGTAAAGCCGTCGGTCCCTTGTCTATTAAATGTTAGGCAAGTAAAAGATCCCTACTCTTCTTAAGGGAAGAGGTTCGGCAAAAATTCCTGGTTGGGGGTAGCTCGTCTAGAGGCGTCGGTGTTAGGCCTCAGTAGCGGAAATAGGCCGACGTTAAATAAATGTATAAAAAAAAAAAACTTTCCAAGTAAAATATTTGAAAAGCCTATCGCACAACAGATAATATTTTATTCTGTGAAAAGTACGAGTTGAAGCTAAGAATGTGTTGGTAGATTACTTAGCCTATTTAAAATTGCTTTTAGAATTCATCTTTAAAAAATTCTATTAACGAACTACTTAAAAGTCTGTTCATATTGAACTGTTACATCTTTACCATGATTTCATGCATATTTTATGAGATCTCTTTGTTAAATATATCCATTATATCTAAAGTAGGTACTTTAGGATAACAGTCTTCAGACGATCAAACAAAACCTTGTCCTTACGTCTTACTAGTCGTTTTATAGATTCATGTTTACGTTAAGTAGCGTAGTTAGAAAGATATTTATATTAACTTGCTGATACTAGAACTCGCTTTTAACTGGTTTAATGGTTTGGAAGCTCTTTACGCTGCTATTGAATTGATATAAAGTACTTAGTCGATAAGAAACGTTTAAGATAATAATACGTGTTATTCAAGTCGGTAAAAGTATCCACACACCGATGCTCACAAATAAATATAGTTATGTGGCATGAATTGTTTTAAATATTAGATGAGCATAGCGCACATACTATTTTGACTGACAATTTTAATTACAAATGTCATATCAAAAAATGCACTGAATTACTAAGATATTGGTGTTAAATCTTCGGCAGTATCATATTTCATATTGTATAACAACCCCTTTCTCATTAACCTCCTATGCTAATCAGCATCTAATTTCATTCCAACTTCTCATGGATTCATACCGAATTATCAACCTGCGTTTCCTTTATTTCAAAAGATTATAAATTTCTCAGTGTTTTAATTTTTGAACTATTATGTGCATATCTATTTTGCAAATATAAGACAAGAAGACGAAAACTATCCATTGGTATTTCTATATCGCCCTCATTTCCATCGAGACCTAGTAAACATCCCAGGACATTTACTGGTCTACTTCCCCCACGAAGACGACCTCCGTTAAGAAAAGAAAACGATGAAGATGAAGTTGTAGAACTTACCTAAAATCAGACTGTTTTGTGCCTTTTATTGACTTTTGATTCAAAACAATAAAAACATAATAAATAAACAACTGAAATGAAGTAAAATTCACTGAAGACTGTAATCCAGTGAATTTTACTTCATTTCATTTGTATAATTACTACGTTTTTATGATTCAAAATTTTTGTTATGTTGAGTTGTATTAACATTTTTCTATGCTTCTTATTTTGATTTTATGATTCGTGCTAAGCATTCTTACGCCTTTACATTTTAGTTTTTATATTTTCACCATTTTTATCTTTCCATAGAATTATATATTTTTATTGCCTTATTACCTTTAAATACTTATACTCCATGAAAAAGTTGCAAAAAAGGCTTAAAAGACAAAAGCTCTGTTACAGGGATGAAACATGGCTCCCCCGTTTTTAAGTACGTTGAACATGATGGTGATATTTTTCAAGTTCCCGCCCTTTAGCAACTACCCTTAAACTCGAAAAAACACCTAAATTTTACATTTCTTTTTCCATCGTAGGCATGCGGATCAGTTCATTGGGCAGGATTCGGGTAGACCGTATAAAATTTAGCCATACAACATCTTATCCACCCTTGGGGTTGAAAATACCACCATACCTAACATTGAAATCCACCGAAAAATACAAAATAGTGGAAAATGTTTTCTCCCTGTTTCGAGGGCGCTAAACGCCATGTCAATACTATTTCACCCCCCACTTTCCATCAACTACCCTCAAATCCCCAAAACCCCGTTTCACATTTAGAGGTACTGGGCATGCGAGAACTTGTAGGATCGGATTTTACTATGGAACTGGGCATATTCTAGTCCCCACATGCCAAGTATCAAGAAATATAAAAATGGGGTGGCTTTAGCGGTGGTTGGTCTGGTGGGGGAGAAATGAATATTATTATGTGTTGAGCACCCTCGAAAAAAAATTTTCATGCATTTTAATTTTTTTGGGAATATTAGGAGAGGGGGTAGTTTCAACCCCGGAGGTGGATAAAATGTTGTATGGTTAAACAATTTTGGCAATATTTTTTTAAATTTAGCACCACCTCAAAACCAATTTGTTTATTATTTTTTTCGCACACTTATTCCTTAATTAGCATAGAACTGGGCCCATAGCCTATTATAATTAATGAAATTTACTAGACTGCTAACTACAAAAATATGCAACTGGTAACAATTAACAATCCTTAAAAAGACAACTTTAATAAAACTAAGTTTAACATTTAACATGTTTTACTAATTCTATAGACAATAACTTATCAACCTATATTGCCGTTACCTAGAATAAAGTTGGTAGGTTTTGTAAGAAATTAAAGATTTTGTGGTTATCTAAATTTTTTTCATCTTAGTCAAAATATCAAGAACTTACTGCTTCGCATTAAAATTAAGTTCGTTGTTGGTTTTGAAATATCTGTATATAAAATATAGGTAATATAATTAGCGTTATGAATTTCTGAATTATTCTTGGTACCGAAATGTCTCTTCTCGTCTCGTCTCAAAGTTTGCAGTAATAGTTCATCGCTTTAAATCGCAAAATTAAATTAAGCAGAAGCCACCAACATTCGCGTATAAAGAACCTAAAATTAACTATATCAAAAGATGAACTGAAATATCCAAAAACTTCTGTTACGAATATATCAAAGCAATGAAAAGAGAAAATTATATTACCTTATTTTGTTATTCATAGTCGTTCGTCGTCCATTAAAAGTTTAGCCTCTCGGGTGTATTTTGCAAAATAAAAGAGCGGCGTATTTCTGTGGGCTATGCGTCGGTTTGTTTAGTTGGAATTTCTCACACCCCCGACTTCGCAGTGGGGGCGAATAACATTAGCATCTCTTGAGAGCTTGATATCTTTACTCGCTATGAGAAAATGTATAGAAGCATGTATCTACAGGGAACATAAGTTATATTCTGCTAGCCCTAGTCCGTTCTAATAAAATAAGACAAGTAATCTTTAAATTCACAACCGAATTTAAAGTTTTCCGAGTTCCGATCTAAGTAAAACAAGGCCAGTTAAACAGATATGGTTAAGTATATCCTGACAATTATTTGCTGTTTCTTAAAAAAAAATGTTTTCTTAAAATGTTTTCTTAACCGCCTCTCAAGTTACCGAAGTAACCCCCTGGAAGATCTCAAGGATCTTGTGCTAGGTAAGGAGAGATGAGGCCCTACAGTTTAATGTGGACTCCGAACCACTCTTGGGGCAATTTTTTTAATGAAAAATTGTTTCGCCTTGCGGAAATCGAACCCGCTTCGCTATTCACCTCAGTTTGCTAGCCAGACGCTTTAACACACTGAGCTTATCACATATTATTAGAAATAGGAAGATAATGATAAATGACATTAAAATCAGGGTTGGCTCTACGTGATGTCCTACTAAACATGAAATATTCAGTAACTGTTACAACTACATTACAAACTACAATACAACTACTACTGATACAATATTAATATCAATTATAAAAACATTGAAATTACAAAATTTAAACAACATAACCAGAACACCGAACTCGAATACACTACTCGATGAGCTAGGTCTTGATCACCTCTTGTTGATACTAAGAAGGTTAGAGAAACGCACGTCAGGTAGTGGATTCGAGTGTAATGTACAAGTGTTTTGATGTTTGTGTAAGCTACGTAACAATTATGTATCTTTGATTCATATTTTTAAAAATATTATATGATATTCAACATTGTTAAGACGGTTTATAGTCAAAGTTTCTCCGCGAGTGCGTTTAATGCAAGGAAAATACTACTATGACTATGATATTTAAACGTAGATGTTAATAATAAATATTTTAAACAAATTTGTGATAATACATTAGAATAATGTACCATGAATTAGCCGAGTCACATCTTATATATGGAATCATAGGGAGCTGTAATGTTAAAAATTCCAAGATGCCGTGGACGTCCATCGGCTTGATAGATGAGTAGAAGGTCCCCTTGAACCACTCGGTACCCTTCGTTCAGCTATTGGTCGTGATCTGTAGAATTTATGGCCCCGAGAAGGTCACTCTGATTGGACGAAATGTGAAACCCGTCCGTTGACTAAAAAATTACATTCTAGGTCTCATCAGAAACCCAGTGCTATTTTTTTTTAATTTGGTCCACGAGGTCCAAAATTATGGGCAAATAACCAAATCTTTGTTTTAATTTTTCTGTCCAAGATGTGAAGACCCTTCAAAACCTTTTCCAACCTGTTTTCCCAGATGGAAAAAGTATCAAAATCCAATTGACAGACAAAATTATTTACCAGAATTTTTTTTGAGCGACTTTGAAAATTGAGAAAAATACAAAATTTGATGTTTTTCCACTTAATTTTCGGAATTATGCGGGAAAATGTCTGTCAACCATTTTTCCTGATAACTGGACCCATAAACAGTAGTGAAAAACAATCGACAGACAATTTCATCCCGTACACAATTTTTGACCACCCTTCCAAAATTTGTCAATTTATAAGAAAGTGGAATAAACCATCTATTTATCCACAGTGTCCTTTGTACTGGTGCAATTTTCATTAATATCATGACCGAAAACCAGGAAAACCAGAGAGACCTAAAAAAAAAGACAAACTATTTACCCCCAACCCTCTCAGGGATTGCAAATTAATGTTTTTGAATCATTTTCATTTCCTAAAAATGTACAGGGTGGCAAAAATTATTTTTCAATTAAGAACATTTTAAATTGAATTCTCTCAGTTTTTTTCAAATGGAACACACCCTGCATATTTTTCGACGATGTGATGTAGAAATGGAAAACGAACATTTTTATGTAAGTACTTCCCTATGGCTAATTGCAACCAATTTCGTTTTATTGAGCAATAATTACAAAATTCAAAAATAAACATGTAAAAAGAGGTTTCTTCAAATAATTCATTAGAAAAATTTATGATAGGTGTTCGACGTGTTGCCCATTTTAATTGACACACGTCTTTATGCAACTTTGAAATGAGGCCATTTAGTGGGACCATTTCTTCCAATCCATTCAAATTAGTAAACAGACCGGTCCTTTATTTTTTTTTGTACATTTTTTTGCTATTTTCGTTATTCGACAAGCAATAAAACCTCAGTTTGGTATAAATTGTCGTGTTCAAAGGATCATTTATCACACTTATCGGTCGTTACAATTTGTATTGAATTTAAAATATTTGGAATTTTACAATATGTATTTTAATAAAGCGGGACTTGTAGGCATGACTTTTGTTTTGGGCGAGTCAAACAGAAATTGTTTACTTGCCAGTAGAATTTATCACCAATTTTATCCCGAAAGAAGGATTCCTGATGGTAGCAGCTTCCAAAACCTTCTCAATAGATTTCTGGAAACTGGAAATGCCGAATATAAGAAAAGTGAATGAATAAAAGTGTTGTGAACGAAGAAATGAGTTTTCTGTGGTACTGTCAACGGTTGAGAATCCCCATGTTAGTCAATGAGAAGTGAGCTCATTAGTAGGAATAAGTAGACGGTCTGTGGATCCAATCTTAAAAATAAATAAGTTGTGTGCATATCATATTCAAATGCACCAGGAATTATCTGATGATGATTTTCAAAAGCGCCTACAATTTTGTTATTGGGCCAGAACTGAAATGCAACATGATGTTAACTTCTTCAATACTGTTTTATTCAGTGATGAGGCAACTTTTCATAAAAATGGATTTGCTACTAGGCACAATTTCCATTATTACGCTTCGGAAAATCTCCACTTTTATGCAAGATAATAGCCAACACAGATGGTCTATAAACGTTTGGGGAGGAATTATTGGAGAACATGTAATACGGCTACATTTCTTTGATGCTATTTGTCTTAATTTTTTTGGAAAACTATCTGTCACAATTATTGGTAAATCACCCTGAAAGAATTAGAAATAGGATTTGGTTTCAGCAAGATGGTGCTCCACCACATTATTTAAATGCAGTTAGAGACCACTTAAATAATACCTACCCTTTTCAATGGATTGGAAGAAATTGACTCACTAAATGGCCTGCTAGATCCCCAGATCTTACAAAAATTAATTTCTTTTTATGGAGATACATGAAAGAAATTGTTTATAGAGACACACCAACAACAGTACAAAATATGAAGGAAAGAATAATAACTGCCTTTACATCTATCACACCGGCAGTTTTAGGAACAGTGAGAACCTCATTCAAAAGAACATAGAGATGTCTGTCAATCAAAATGGGCAACATGTGGAACATTTATTATAATTTTTTCTACTGAGTTATTCGAAGAAACCTCTTTTTTCATGTTTATTTTTGAATTATTGCTCAATAAAACGAAATTAGCCCTAGGGAAGTACTTACAAAAAATATTCGTTTGCATTTCTACATCACATCGTCGAAAAATATACAGGGTGTTTCATTTGAAAAAATTGAAAAATTCAACTTAAAATGTTCTTAATTGAAAAATTATTTTTGGCCACCCCGTACATTTTTAGGAAATGAATATGATTCAAAAACATTAATTAGATGTCTCGTAACTGGTATTCACATAAGTTTTTCTTAAAACCCATAATTGTGACTGGTGATTTTGTTATATCTATCTGCAGATTGCATTATTTCAACAAAAAAATTCATTACATCCAAGTGGTTGGGAGTTATTCAATTCTAATATAGGAATGAATAAATCCTAGAAAGAGGCTTCAAAAAATGTACTGATATACATACCATTCCATTTAAAAAAAAGGCACTTGGTCCTGTAATTTCGTCTTGGCTAGCCCTGTATATTCGAAAATAATTTCAAATTATAGACTTTTTTATCTACTTTACTTGCAATTTTTTAAAAAATTTCCCGCTATCGTAGAACTCGAGATAACGAGGTCCGACACACTATTGAACTACCCTCTATAGCTATTTGTAAAAATTGCTTAACTAAAATATGCCCCACAATATTTATTTGTTCAAATAAACATTATTATTATTATATAAACTGATTTGCAAACAAGTACAACAAACTATTAAATTGATACTTTATTCTTTATCTGATGATATTTTAGTTGGTATGCATGTTCTTTGCATATAGACCAAATTATTAAAGCATTTATTTTCTTTGAAACAAATTGTAGCATGACCCCTCTGAATTTTCTCGAAACCCGTTTGGTATATTATGATATTAAAAGTCCAATTTACATAAAATGTTACCGCTGGCGCAGCTTTTAAAATGATTACTGTACTACACATTAAAACTTATATTATTGAGAATATGAGTTTTTTTTAAATATGGGTTTCAGTAGGATTATATAAGTATAATATGAACCGTAATAATGTTAATGAAACATTAGTTTAAAAGTAACTTAAAATGTAGCTAATACTATATTTCAAACTCAATTATAAAACTATTGTATAAAAAATTATTGAAATAGCCACTGCATGCTTCAAAATAGAGGATTTATTTTTTTATGAAAAATGTATATTATGAAGTGTATTTTTATTTTTATGTTTTCTTATTTAAGTGGTCGGGAAAATGCTAGCCTTATGCAAATATTCACGCAGTTTGTAAGTAATTGGGAGTGTAAATGCAAATGAAACTTGGAACGCCGTACCAGCATACGTCGATCATTGTCGCAAGACATTTTTTTTTAGCATTCAATAACTTGTACGACACGGCTAATATACATAATGTTACAATCTGATTACAATAACTGAAATGTTGACACTTCCTTATGATCGAAATAGACAATGTCGTTATTCTAATTACTATAGAGCGGATAATATGCGTTTTTACTTCCCCCGTTTACAGATGATAAGTATTGTAAATGTCCAAAAATTATTCATCAAGATTTTTCCGAATTTTCACGCTATGGCACGAAAACTAACGTCTTTAGATTCCATCGATGTGCCTGTGTGAGTGTTGGTGTTATATCTATAGAACTGTTTAATGAAGATAAATAATATTTACAAGTAATCTATTCTAAGGAAGAGCTAGTATATTTTTGGTGAAAAGATACAGAGTGGACACTGCAAATAAAATTAAAAATATAATGGATGATTAATAGGCCAGCCGTCAGGTAGATTAACATCGTTTTTAATCAGACAAAAGATTTTACTGTTGGAACCAATTCATCATAGATCTCTTTAAGATATACTAAATTTTCCCCTTCGCCTACACCCCGGAACATCCCCAGTTTTGGAGCAATATCGCGTAAAAATCTTTTTTTGCAAATATCTCGGTTCTGAATAGTCCTACGAAAAAAAAGATGGTTATCAAAGTTAAAGATAAGTGAATTCTCTATTGAAGTAGTTTAGACCCATTATTACGTAATATTAAAATTCTTGGAGTCATAGGCCGGGAAAGTCAAGCGCCGTATCGCATTCACCCTGTATATCGATACTTTTCGATACATTTCCACGCTTCCTACTTGCTTGCTTTAATTGTCACTTTTGAAGTTTAAGTTAATTTATTTATTACCAGTTTTAAAATTACAAATGTCTACAACTATCGGTGGTTACTACCAGTATATGCTCGTTTCCACACCACCTTACGGTAGAGCATTTGGCTCGTTTCTTTTTAAGTGATGTCCCCAATAGGCACAATTTTTCTTTTTGTTTATTTGGTTAACTTACTTCTAATTCTTTCATTCTCTACTACTTCATTTTCTACTGCCAATAATAGGTTCAAAACGTTCCCTTGCTTCAATAAAACTGCTAGTATCGATTTAAGTCATCTACATATATTTAGACATTTGTACATGTTTGTCCTTAACATACAGAACAAATAACGGAACATCTTAGTCCAGCTTTTCTACAAGTATATATGTCATTACAGTCCTTTCTTCACTTGCAGCTTATTGTTTTCAAAAGTCCTTGTGGAGCAGCTTCGTTTCCGGAGTAATAAGAAACCAACCGCAATCTTGAGGACTTTTGGTGTTGCCGTATCACTGCTGAATTTGATAGTGTGTTCTAAAAACGTGTTGGCGATGCAAGGTTGCATGTACTTTTTGCCACTAACTTAATAAAGCATTTGTACCTGAACTCATTCAAAGAATGCTGTTTGGATTCCGCTCCGTAAAGAGCTAAGATAACTTTTTGGCCTGCTGTAAGTATAACATCAGTGTGAGAATTCAGGTTTCTAAAACATTCCACATATTTTTGTAATCCTGCTAATTTTTGTAGTAATTTAACGAATTTTGCTTTGCCTCACCTAAAAAGTGCAGAAGTTGTGCCATATCAACTGAATGCGTGGAGGAATATATTATGTTATCCGCAACTTCTTTTGGGTATTTAAAAGAGTTTGAAGAATAAATTCGTTCGTCCGTTTTCCTCTTGCTTGGTTTCATAAAATTCATGTTTGAACAACGTGCGAATAATCCTGTCATAAGGATTAAATGGTCAACGTCTTCACCAACTATAATTACAAAATCGTAATGAGATGATATATCTATCGCTGAGTTAATAATAAGAGAATCAGCATCTTCGGCAGCTTGCTCAACAACCAAACCTCCAGTGGTAAGCTTTTTACGTAATAGTGAGATAAGCTGATTTTTATTTTGATCTCTGTTACATTTTGCTGTCATGTAGGGTTGCATAAACATTTCTTTGAGCCCATCGTTGATGCTCACTAGATTTTTGTGCTTTTATCAATTGCATTGGTAGGATACCCGTCGAATACAATGATGCTATTAGCTCTATAACACTTCTGAATATACTCTAATTAATATATATAATTAATTTGATCAGTGATTGGAGAAAATAAGTCATAAAAATTGGATTTTTAATCTTTTGCATTTCACCTTCATCAAAGAGTAACAGCGGATAGGGGACCAGTTCAAACTGAAAGTATTGATGCAAATCTTTATCAGATTTCTTAGCAAATAAAATTCTTTGAAAGAGTAGCGTTGAGTTAACTGGTATGACATCATCTTGTATTTTAATCACATAATTAGCCGCTCGAAAGGGGTATTCTTTCACACATAGGATGTAGAAAGCGTGGAAATGTAGAGAAAAGTGTCTATACGGGGTGTAACAGGATCATGGTATATCCTCTTTTCTCCTTTAGCTTTGAAGATAATTGATTGAAATTTAGGATATATTACATACACTATAATGGGTACTTTTTGACATACAACTGATTTCTTTTCATTTCCGCTTTCGCCGAAAGTGACACTAACTTTCAATTTTTAAATGGAACACCTTGAATATTATTGCATTTTTGAATTCTGGCATAATTTTCTGAATCTAACGATGCCAAATAAGTAACATTTCAAACGTCAATTTTTTTTATAATATAATTTTTAGTTTTCCATTTAAGTGTGCCATGGCGGTTCCGATTTATTCTAAACGACTCGTGTAATGTTACAAATATCGAAATCCCGTTAAAAACACTAAATCACGTGATTTATGACCAAATAAAATTCACCAAAATTGTTTTGGGGGCAAAATTCAATTTTTTCAAATGGAACCATATCGATACAGTACCATTTATTAGTACTATTAATACGGAATTTATTCATATGTCGTATTAAAATGTGCGATAAATACAAATAAAATTACAGCTAAAATAAAATAAGAAAATACAATTTTATCCTAATTACCTTGTTACACATAAGGTGGCTTTGGAATACAAAAAATTAACATAAAACATTACAACAGTTATTCAAAATATTGTCCATTAACGTCAATGCACTTCTGAACTCGCATAGCTGTTTCTCGCAGAACGTTCGCCAATTGGTGGGCCGTTATGCTATTAATTGCTCGTCTTACTCGTAACTCCAGGTCTTCACAGGTTGTAACGGCGGTTGCATAGACAATATTTTTTTAAGTAACCCCAAACAAAGCAATCAAGGGGCGTTAGATCAGGTGACTTTGGAGGCCACCTTACAAGACCATTCGTCGAAATTACGTTTTCTCCGAATTTCCACATAATCAATTACTATTCTTGAACTATGGGGAGGAGCTCCATCTTGTTGGAAATACATTCCCTGTCCCAAATATAAAGGTAACTCATCTAAAATGTCCTCAATCTCAAGTATCTGGCGCCAGTCAGAAGTCCTTCAAATATTATTGGACCAATGATTCTACTACCGATTATTCCAAGCCAAATATTGAAATCGAACCGCACCTGAAAGTTACGCTCCCTTTGATTTTCTTGTGACCAACACTTTGTATTTTATCGGTTAAATAATCCCAAATTTGTAATCCTAGACTCGTCCGAAAATAAAATTAGTCCCAAAAAATCATTGTTTGGCTGCGCGTTATTATACAAAATCCAATTGCAACATTCCATCCTACGTTCGTAATCACTTTCCTACAAATGCTGGTGCAATTGGTATTTAAAAGATTTATAGTGGTATTTGTGCAAAATTCGGCTTACTGTTTGGTGACTAATGTCCAATTCAAACTCAACTTGCCTTAAAGAAACAGTCTTATCAACTTCTATTCGAGCCAAAACATTAATTTCCGTTCCTTCCTCAATAATGAAGTTTTCTTCGGGATCATTGTTGGGCTCTCTTCGGAATTGGTTTTCAACACGTTTAAAATAATTTTTCGCAGGACATTGTCTATCAGGATATCGTTGGACATAAAGGTCGGTAGCCGCAACTGCTATCCTTTTACATGCCCCATAAATAATGTCCACTTTTTCATCTCTTGTATAAATTTGCAGCATTTTGAACACTATTAACAAGAATTTTAAACAATTTTTAAAGGCACAATAAAAATACCGTTAAACCAACAAATGTTTGACAAGCTAAATATTTCATTGTTTTCAAACCCATCTTAGTTAAGTACTTCTTAATATTTAATTAGAACAACATCATTATTTGGCATCGTTGGATTCAGAAAATTATGCAGAATTCAAAAATGCATAATATACAGGATGTTCCATTTAAAAATCGGAAGTTAGTGTCACTTCCGGCCAAACCGGAAATGAAAAAAATCAATTGCATGTCAAAAAGTGCCGCTTATTATGTATGTAGTATATCCTAAATTTCAATCAATTATCTTCAAGCAAAAGGAGAAAAGGGGGGTATACCATGATCCTGTTACACCCGATATACAGGGTGAATGCGACTTCCCCCGCCTATAACTTGTTGCTTTTCTGTGACCTTCAATTTTTTATTTCCTTCTTTTCCTGTTAGACACATAAATGACTTCTCTATTTTTAACGTTGTTCTTGTCCGCATTTTTATTTTTCCATATCATTGATGTCCAATCTAGTTATCCTATAAGTAGCTTTTCTACTTCCTCGAGGCATTCTAAAAGTCAGTACTATTGTAGAAAGGTGTTCCAGCTATTTGACATTTTGTTATTTCTCTTCAGTCTTTTCTCTAGGTTGATAAGTTTTGTCCCTTTAGCTGATTGTTTAGTTCTCAATATAAGCAATTCTCGTCACCATTTTTGTGAGAGTGTTTTTATGTATTTTAAGTTCATTTCTCATACGATGCTGCTGTTAATTATTGGGCACAGGAAATTGTCGACGAAAGCCGCAACCAATAGAATTTGGCATCATTAAATGTCCCGCAATTTTTTTTGGTACACTGAGAAAATTATTAATTTCTACTGGATGCACAAAGCATTTACCTTCTTTATAGAATAAGAAGGAGTTTTTATGATTAATATATTGTGGTTATAAACAGGAATATTCTCCTAGCTACATTTAGAACCATATTGTGTTAGCTGCTTGCAAATATAATAAAAATACTTTTATATATTATAAAACTAAGTACATAATTTCGTAAAATGCTAATGCCTATGACGCGCTCTGTTGACAATATGTAATCGCTTCATGTTAAAACGTACGTCAGTGCTAATAGTAGGTAGACCTAACAATTATATTTTAATGTGAAAAAAATCGTTAACGGGCTGTTATTGTTAGATACGACCTCGTCAATCCCAGGTCACACCTAAGTTGAATTTTCTTGTTATACTAATAAAGGGGAGCAGAAAAATGGTAAAATAGGAAAGCATGTAATTACCTGTTAGATTTTATTTACTTTCTTTTAATTCAATTTCCTGTACAATATAATTTAATGTTAATTTTAACATTAATTCTAATTTAAACTAGTAACACATTAAATTTGATAGTGTATATTTACTTATGACCGACAACTTGATATGTTAAATTTGTATTTGATATGTATAAGAAAATACCATTTATATCCCAAGTAATCTTTTAAAGATCAAATAATGGTTGTTCCAAAGTTTTATTATAATTTTAAAAAGTGGTTCTAGAATTGCTGCATAGTTATCACTTTAAGATTTACCTTTTGAAGAAATTCTGTGAATAGGTTTCTTGCAAATTTCTTTATTTTGGTTGCGAAAATCAGTTTTTTTGAAATATCTCGTGATGTATTAATTTTAACCTAATTTTGGTTGTCATGAAACATATTAGAAATCTACAAAGATCCTGTATAAAATTCAGGCAGGATCAGATTCTTGGTATTGATTCTAATGCCACCGATAGTTGGAAATAATGAATTCCTTTATAATAAATTTAACAAAAATAGATCTTACTAAAGATAGATTCTTTACTAACTGAAAAATCAGAATCTATTAACTAATTAAGTGCAGGATAACGTTTTAATAATCGAAACAGCACTCTTCATTATCAGAACATCTACTTCCTAAAACCTCGGAAAGGAAATATCGAGAAAATATTTATAATCTCTGGAGCATTGTTATGTACAAGGATTGCAGAGATCATATATTATTTTTGCGTGCTATAACTAGTTGCAACAATACATGTACATTAGAAAAATAATTGTATATATTGTCTGAAAGTTATTTGTGGCATTCTACGGATATTCTTTCCTATTATTTGGGTTTTCTACCACATGTATTATTATCCTCTTCAAAAACAAATCACCGAATCTACAAAATAATAGAATTATTGGAAAAAAGCCTCTGCGCCCGTGACGTTTACGCCAAAGGAATAGTCAGAGGTTATGTTTTGCAAATAATATAAATCGGAATAAACACAGAAATAGTGTATTTTGCTGACGTTTCGGAAAGTGATCTCTTTCCGTTTTCAAAGCTTTTTTTGGAAAAACTCTTATTTTGCTGTGTATGTCAAATAGAATCTTAAAACTGTGTACACAGCAAAATAAGAATTCTTACAAAAAAAGCTTTGAAAACGGGAAGATATTACTCGCCTGCCTCAATATATCCAATGAGACTCTCATAAAGGAAATGCAAGGCTGTGTTAGTAGACATACCTGACCGAAATCCGTGTTGATTTTGAGGGATGATACTATTTTTGTTTAAAAATTGTAGCAGTCGATCTTTATATTCAAATATTTTTGAAAAACCAGATGGAACAGTGATTGGTCTGTAATTTTCCATGTCCTGTGGATCTAGTTTTTTAAAGATAGGTACCACTTTCCCTAATTTTAAACTCTGTGGAAAATTACCCGTTAAAAAAGATAGGTTTACTAAATATGTGAGTGTATGTATTATGGAGGCAATTACTTTTTTTTATTATAAAAACTAAGATTTCGTCGGGATTTTATTTTTTAACTTATTATTTAATAAGGTTAATAGCTCTTTGCAGACAAAGGCTCTATGAACAGAGAATGCTTTTGTATAGAAATACGTTGTTCAAATGTATTATTTTTGTTAGAATTTGGAGGCAAATGGTTCATTATTTGGTAAGGTGCATTTATGAAATAATCATTCATTTTAAAATTTTTAACTCTATTTGACATTTCAGAGATAACTGTCCATGCAGCTCTCGCAGGATTTTCTAAGTATTTTATTTTGATAATACTCTTTTTTAGATTTATTAACCAGCAAAGTATGTTCTTTTTTGCGAAATTTATAGAGAGCAGTGTATTTTTCAGGTTGTATAGAACTTTACATTTGACACCTTTACTTCATCATTAACCCATTTCTTGTCACTGTTATTGCTGTGTTTATAAAACTTTCACAATGGAATATGTGTATTAAAATAATGTAAAAATATTCTATGAAAATATTGGTAAGCTTCATTCATATCATTAGAGTTATAGATAGGGCCCCAATCGTCACTTACAAGATCTAACAGAAAATTTTTGATAGCGTTATATATTAGTCGTAGATAACCATATTAAAATTTACAAAAAGATCAGATTTACGTAAAGCAGCGGAGATATTTAAGCAAGAAAGTTGCTCTTAGATATTCAATCAGTTGTGGAATACAAATTATTCTGGCAGAAACTTCACTTGACAACTCTATATACTTGAGCTTTGCGAAATGTACAAAACTCAAAAAGCCTGTACAATTATCATCACTTCCATCCACAGCAGCAGCTGTAGACTTTATTATCAGGTCCAGCCATGGCTAGGAAGGATCTTAGATTTTAAACAATATGGAACTTCCAATAAAAAGTTGTTGGAGCTATTTCCTATACTCCACTTTCTCCTGCAGTAGATGAACTCTTCTTTTGTAAGTGTACGAAAAGTTGCAGTTCAAATTGCGGATGCAGAAAAATAGGATTACTATGTTCTATAATCTGTGGCTATTGTCGTTGCCTGTCATGGTTAAATACCCCTTCTGATGATACGACAGCGGAGTTATCTTAAGTGAAACGACGCCGATGATGAGGCCCTATCGGTATATTATCCACAGGAGTGATTGTATATGATAATAGTAATGAAAATGGTAATGAAGAAGAAGAAGAAAAAGTATATGAAGAAGGAAATGATGAAGAATCGTCATAATTATAAAATATAATAAATTAAAATAATCCTGTTGGTATTCTAGCAACAAATATTACTATAAACAATAACAACCAGAAATGATGAAGAAGTCATGAAAGATCATCATAATTATGACACCTATAGAGTACACTATGAATAAAAACGTGTTTTGAAATCTACCTCAAAGGTGGTGTGGAGAAGAATGCACTGCAACGCTTAAGTTATATTTCTTTACTTCATATTACAAATGCAATAGGTCCTACGTAAATTTCGTATAGGACATTTTTGATGCAGGCTTTTCATAATAAAATTAGCGTAAAACTAATACATCACGAGATTTTAAAAACCGAATTTCGCGTCGTTTGACCTTGGGTAACTTTTTCTCGTACACAATTTCACAATGAACTGTCGATGCAATATTTATAATACCAAAGTAAAGAACTGTTAAAGGAATCACTTCGCTAGGATTTTTTTGAAGATTGGACATGTTTAAACCCAAAGTAACTGGATTATTTAATATTGTAAATATCATTTGAAGGCAAATAAGTTTCATAAACAAGCTCTTTGAGTTCCTTCGAGACTTAAAAAACCTATTTGTTGTCAAGTGTATTTGCTCTTAGTTTTATTAGTACACAGTACCACTTTTATAAGGTAAAATACCCTTAAATGCAACATGATTTCTAAAAGTTCAATAAAGTATTACTTTCATTCTTAGTTTTAAAACAACCTTGTAGTAATTTGTTTAAAGACAATTAATCCCAGTACCATCTGCTCTGGTAGGTAATATTTTATAAAAATATATCACACAAACTTTTATGCTTGCTTTTAACAAGATAAATTCGTCCTATTTTTAAATATGTTAAAGCGAAGCAGGTTTTTGATGTTATGCATATTATTATTATTATTATTAGCCGTTACTCGAGTCCGAGTATAAAAATGTTACAGTCGATAAATTGTGTACAATAAAAAAACAAGTAAAAGGTGTAGTCTATTGTAATTCCCATTCATCTACGGTGCACACGACTATGGCTATAGAGGCCAATTCGGGAGAGCACATGTCGACCGCAGTCAGGACAAACATAGACCTGGTTAGGTCTTGGATTCGGGCTTCTTGCAGCAACATTTCCTTGATAGCTGGCCACAACCCCTCGCCATTCGGTTCTGTCCGCTGCAAGTTGTTCCCATTGCTCGTCTGCAATACCGCAGGATTTTAGATTTTCATGGAGAGCGTCCTTGAACCTCTTTCGTTGACCGCCACGCCTTCTTCTACCGCTTAGCAATTCACCATAAAGTGTACATTTAGGAAGGCGGTTATCATGCATACGATGAACGTGACCTGCCCATCTTAGGCGTGCTCTTGAAATAAGCACCTCAATTGGAAGGCTGTTTGCTCTCCTGAGTACTTCCACGTTTGATATGTGATGGAACCAACGGATTTTCATCATACTTCTGAGGTGTCTTTGCTGAAAACGTTCTAATTCTTTCACATGACGACGGTAAGTGACCCAGCTTTCACATCCATATAGCAGTGTTGGAATGACAACTGCTCTGTAGACAGCCATTTTCGTTGATAAAGCAAGGTCGTGGTTGTCAAATACTCTCTCTCTAAGTCCCCAGAGTGCTCTAGATGCAGCGTTAATTCTATTGCGAATCTCGCTGTCCATGTTTGCTTTGTCATTAACAACGTTGCCTAAGTAATTGAACTGATCCACCACTTCAAGAGAATTTCCGTTAAGTGTAATGTCTATTTGGTTCACTTGATGAGGAGTTGACATAATCTTAGTCTTTCCAATGTTGATTTTAAGTCCCAAGGAATTATAGCTCTGGGCATACACATCTAAAAGTTCTTGAAGCTCTTCCGGCGTAGAGGCTAAAAGTGCACAGTCATCCGCATACTGGAGATCACAAATGAATCGTGTGCGTGTCTTCGTGAAAGCTCTAAAGCGCCCTATGTTAAAGAGACCGCCATCAAAACGGTATCTGAGACCTATTCCTCTGACTGTCAGTTTGTTGTCAACAATAATTGTTAGAGCAGTGGTAAACAAATTAAAGAGTAAGGGTGCCAGGACACATCCCTGCCTAACTCCAGTGAGGGTTTGGAAAGGTTCGGTTGCCTCATTATTATACATAACCTGGGCGTTGTTGTTTGTATGTAGACTGCGACATACTTCCACAAATTTTCTAGGGATACCTAAGCGGAACATAATTTTCCAGAGCACTTCCCTGTCCACCGAGTCAAACGCCTTGGTTAAATCAATGAAGGCCATGTGAATTTCTCCTTGATGTTCGAGTGCTTTTTCTTGAAGCTGTTTAAGTGTGAAGATTAAATCCGATGTGCCTCGGTTTGGTCTAAAGCCACTCTGTGTTTCAGGAAGTAACTTTTCCATAACAGGTGTTAGCCTATTTGCCATCGCTTTAGTGAGTATCTTCCCTCCAACAGCCAGGAGAGCTATACCCCTGTAATTTCCACAGTCCGCAGCGCTCCCTTTGTTTTTGAAGAGGTTGATTAAAAGTGTATCACGAAACTCCTGCGGAGCTTGACCACTTTCCCACACGATATCAAACAGTTTTTTGAGGTAGGGTATGAGCTCTGACGACACAGCTTTAAAGATCTCAGCTGGGAGTGAGTCGGCGCCGGGAGATTTGTTATTTTTTAGCTGCCCAATGGCGGTTAAGATCCCTTCCGTTGTTAGTGGTTTATCTAAGTTATGCATATGGTACATTAAGAGCATGCGTAAAATACTTTTTAATTTGATTTGATAATTCACAATTTAAATTGAACAGTACCATGCAAAATTAAGTCCCGCACCTTATTGATTACTACTATAATAATGATTTATTTACATTTTTTCGAATATTAAATTAATAAAGCAACTTTTTATCACTTTCGCTAGGAAATAAATCAGTAAATATTAAAAATGATTTAAATAGTGATTTTGCCGAAAGTCTGTTTTCAAGGATTGCATAAATAATAAACCAATGATTCTGGAGATAAATTCAATTATCTGGCGGAAGTGCAGTTAAACGGAGATCTAAAACGAATTTAAATGTTAAGTGCAATGGCAGATTCTCTGTCATATTTTAAATGAGTTGGCAAAATGAATATATACAATTTTTCTTAGCTTTTGCTTTTCTATTATTGCTCCGTTTAGATCTAGATTCAAGTTAATTATTTCTGTAATTTTATTGTGTATATTTAAGCTTTGTATTATGTGTAACTTATTAAATACGTGTTGTTTCTCACCTTGTGAATAGTTTTTGCACTGTTAAATGGTGTATAAATAAACAAATTAATAAATAAGGAGCATGGGACGCTCAACGCAATGAATAATAAAAAAGAGCGTCCCATGAGTTTCGCATTTAAGTAGTTATACATTAAAAATTTTATACTTTTTAGTTCGTTGTAATGAAAAGGTGTTCTTTCAGTTTTTAAAATATTTATTTTCTAAACAGAGATAAAATACAACATTGCGAACAAAAACAAGTAATATCAATAGGGAAAGTAATATCAGTAATATGAGGGAAATACTGGCTGAATTTGTTTCTGTACAGTTTTTGTAACTTGCTTTATGCCAATAACGAATATAACCATTTTAATTATGCCCTGAAACGAAGAGGATTTTTATTTTTGAAAACAGCGATGATCAATCCATTTAAAACCGAATGCAAATAAAGAATTCATTAGCTTTCATATAGCCTGTAAAAAATTCAACCGTTAGTCTCGCTGGTTTGTAACATCCCAATAAAAAATTTAATAACTCTGAGTGTAGGCACAAACAGGTAATAAGCGGTACGATAAGATATAGATAGTTAACAATTTAAATCCCTCTGCGGATAGATTTTACTGTTTCACTATCACGTATATTTCTACGAAAAAATATTTCTATAATTTTATCAGTAAAATTGACAAGTAGAATTCTATTCGTATACAGAATGGGTTAAAAAAATGTAGTGGTAGGGCTCCGGCTTTGGCCTAAATGTCGATAAATAATTGAGGCGATTTATATCACAGTAACTACAGAAACTATAGGTTTTACGTACAAGATGAAACGAAAGATGAGGAAATTTACTAAAAGAAATTCAGATACAGGTGCCATGGTTTCTGAGTCAGTAATTAAAATATATTATGAGTTTATCCCGATGTAATTAATAGGGGACGGTGATGTAGTACATTCCATTTCCTGTAAGTAAATGCAAAACAAAAAATGTCAAAAATAGCCAAAAAATTCAATCTTTCGATCCAAAAGGACAAACCCTGGTAAAAAAGTACCTTTCATTTTCATTTCAAGCAAAAACCACAATTATGTCACAAAAATCTGAAAAAATTCACGAAACTTCGATAATTATAAAATATCCTAAAACAATCAAAAAACACGTTACAATATTCCATTTGTCAATTTTAGGAAATACACTTTCCAAATTACTCACCTCAAAAATACAGCCCCCATATAATAGCATTCGACACCCAACACACTTTTCGTACCTCCGGTATAAATCTCAAATTCGTATCCATAAACTTTTTACAACTCATTTCCATTCAATTTTAACCTTCACTCGAATTGCGCCTTAACTATTTTAACTATTTCATAACAGACCACATTTCCAAATTAATATCACGACTTATTTACTTTGCAATGCATCAGCACACTTTCAACTCCATATTTACCCCCTTCAAAGATCCACAAGCGAAACAACCCAAAGTCCATATTACGTGCGTGTGTAAACAATGATTATACGAGGACGGTTCAATATATTCAAATTATTTTTCAGCAATATATTGTAAACCAAAGTAGATTCGAGTTTCTTTCAATCATCAAACGATTTTTCTTTCTATTGCCCAAACAATCATGTAGTTTTCATTTTCAAATTTTAACTTCTTGCAAAGATGATGCAATATTGAGCAATATTACGCAACCCTCGCCCGCACTGAATGTCGGGGACCAACTTTATAGAATAAAATGGGTGTAAAGACTCACGGGGCACGACAAACGAAACGATAGCTAAACGTATAAAAGACCGAACTCAACACGCTTTAGGCAAGTCAGTTTCGTCGATGTAACTGTGAACTATCCATCTTTACACGTCTGAAGGACTTTTATTATATTTTCCTAAGTGGATATTAAACGTTCACAAAGAAGGGTTCAAGTCGACTGTTTCAGAGAGAGAATAATACAAAATCTATATTTACTGTTTCGTTTTTGCTTAACTGCTTCACTGATGGTACCAATTGGACGTCGTAATACTATAAATCTAACATAGTAAATACTAACACTTTCTTAGATTTAAACCTGAAAAGAAATTTTGAAACACAAGAAAAAGACAATATAAAGTTCAAAAATATATATTAAATCTTTTTTAAAAAATTATGTTTTTACAAAACGTTCAAGGAAAATGTATTGACAAACTATAGTCTGGCCCGTGTACAAAACATAGTGAGGAACGGAACGACTCATAATGTACCAACTACCATCCCCAATGTTTAGTTTTTAGCTAACGATTACACAAAAAGATTCAGTAAAAAGTTCAATGTTTATAATTCTTTGGTGGGCTCTTGCTTGCCCGTCTATTGACGTATTTTCAGTTCAATATCAATTTTGGTCGCTCCTCGGAGCTTAAAAATGCTTATATGCATAAATGCTTGAATTATATTCTGCAATTATAGATTCATACGTTCAGACAAGGCGGTCCCGTGCACGTTCTGAGTACATGGTAACTATACTTTTCTGACACCGAATCACTGAGGAACCGGTTTAGGGCAAATACGCTTAAAACCAATTATTTTCCCGTCAGAATCGACTGTTAGAAAATGATAGGGCACCCTAGACGCTAAGGGCTGTTTTCGCTAAAAGTCTCGAAATACTTTGGCTAGAGACTGGATAACTTGTCCTCATATTTAACACAACGCATGAGGTGCAGTGCTTAACAGCGTGGATTCGTAAAAGGGTTTTTAATTTTGGAATTTCCAAAGTTCATGTCGGTTTTTAATACACTTTCTAATTTTTGGTGGTCGGGGCGACATTACATCCCTGTGCAGCGACATTTACTATAGTTTCTAAAATTACACTCCTTGATGAGTTTCTGATATATTTGCATTAAAAACGCTACGTAGAGCGTAAATGTGATTGAATGTATAAAAACCTCTTCCAAAGGCATTTTTACGTGAAGCACGCTTTTCATGCGAAATGTTTCGGATTTTGTTACAGTTTCGAAAAGTTCATCGAGGATTTTGGCGTGTTCTTTAACATAACACGTGATAATCTAAATCCAGTGCCCGCACTGCGCTTCCTTGGCCGAACAAAGTAAAAATAGTTAATTTTTAAGTGAATTTTTTCAGACATGCTAAATAATTCAATCTGCTACAGCGCACCTAATTTTAAGTGAATATTTGACATTTTTAAACTATGTTTAAATCGAATCAAATCTCCCTAGCCGGAATTTATTCGTTGTCGAAAAGTTACAAACTAGTAACTGTAAAAGAATAATAATTTTATTTTATTTCAACTTGTGTTCATTATAGTAATAAATATATTATAATTCGTTTTAAACCAATGTGTTTTAATCTACAACAACTACATACACGGTACTCCAAAATACCTGGACATCTTAACAAAGTTTTTTTGAATTAAACTAAATTGGTTCAACAGTATTCTTGCATTCAAAGGTGTTATATACATTGAAAAGTATATACAGTATGTTGAGAAATTACCTGAAAAAAGAGTCAAATTTAATTCAAAGTGAATTCAACTTTTTGAATTTAACGAAGACTGTTCAAAGCATCAAACGCTTCCTAAACAGGGTGTAGCTATTGACCCTACCAGAAATGATAAATCAGAAAAATCCAAGGTGCTAGCTGAATTATCAATTAGAAACAGCGAAAGCAACCGACAGGGGCTTATACAGGGTGAAACCATTTATCCTGTTCCAACCTTTTTAAGTGCAACCTTCCAAACCTCTTTCAACTACAAATTAAGTGCACGAGAAGCCTTAAGGGTCTCTATTAAGCTCATATCTCTTATTTTTGTGTGTGTTCATAACGCCTTATTGGGGCTCGAACGCTAAATATAAGAGGCTATAACAGTATAAATACCCAACCATTGCATTGTTTGGCTCACGCAACACTAGAAATAAAACGTAATAAATGAAATATCAAGCATTTTGAAGAGAAATGTTTTCGGTTTTCAGCAAGTTCATCACCAACCAATTCGTTCCTTCGAACCAGACGAATGCATATCTGCTATTATTCATACACCAGCCATGATTTTCCGGAGATTTGTATGTTGGCCGATGCAAATTTGCGTTCAACTTGATACTGGGAATGTACGAGGTTAGCAGTAGCTGCTGTTATATTCCAGTGCAGCATAGTCATAGCGCGATGCGTGCCGAAAATGAATCCTTAGTGTATAAGCTGAGGTTGAAGAGTTCTAAACGAGCGTCATTGATGGTATCCGCATTTCTAACTTCATAAATCCGGCAAATAAATTCTTCTAAAATTAGAAACTGCTGAAATATTAAGTTATCTTCGTCCATGTCTTCAAATCTTTAAGGTAATCATCAGATCTTTTCCATAACTTGGGTGGTTTGTTTTTCCCTTTACGGAAAATTAAAGGGTTGTAATCACACCACGTAAAAGTGAGAATGTCAGGTAGAGATCTTGATAATGCTGTTAACAATATCACTAAGACATCTGTATCTCAGCATCGGATTAGAACATTGCAAAGCTCATCAATTTTTTTATTTGTATTTTGTGTGTATATATAATATAGCATTTATTAAACATTATTTTATTTATCTTATATTGTTCTAAATTCTTAGTTTTACTGATTTGATGTGTAATTTTTCATTTTTATTTTAAATAAACGCTACAGAAATTGTACAGAAATTAATTGCGGGTACTAATTATGGACAATTTATTTAAACTTTATATTCTATTAATGCACGTCTTTGTAAAGAATATTATACTTTGCTTTACAAACTGAATGACTACTTACACTGACTTACTAGTAATTTCTTTTGATTTTTGATAACTGTTTGCGACCGGTCCTCTGAAACTACTATTTAGATACGCAAGAAAAAAGTTCATCAGGTGTGGTGTCTTTTTTATTCATTGAATTAATTACATCATTTAACTTTTGTATACATTGTCGTGATTAATTATAAATGGCTGTTGTATTTAAAAAAATAGTAACGGAATCAAAATTCAATAAACAAACTTCATTTGTTTTTATTTCATACAATCACTATGAATGTTCTACATTGGTTCCGAGTTTTTCAGGGATATTTATTATCACTTAAAAATACATATTTTACTAAAAGCTAGGATTGTCGAAATATTTAAATAAACCCTAATAAATACATAGTACAATCATGACGGGATTCAAATTCATAAATTACTAATGACCCAAGTGACCCTACACGTATTAGTCGCATAAATGGTTTCAAAGTGACATTAATTTTATCAGCGTCGTAAAATACGTAACATTTTTGTTTAACTAAAAATTCCCATGTGGTCCCTCGTTTAAAATTAAGGTGTGTGATCTATGATTATTTCAACTACGTGTTGTTCAAGCTCTGGCTGCCTCTCATGATGTAGCCTATGTAATTACTATAAAGTTCGTTTATAAATGAGTTTGGCTTTTACTATATGTTCAATATTTTATATAAAAAATAGTTTTTACGTATCAAACATTTATTGGAATACACTAAAAAGGAAAAAATAATATTTGACGTTAATCATACGGTATCAGTTCATATTGTGGTGCTAAAAATAAAAGAGTGGCACGACCCGAAATAAAATTTTTGCGCCACGCTTCTATTTACATAAATAAAAGTTTGTTTAAATGTTTATAAACGTTTTTTACTGGCTTCCAGATCATCTGAATGACTGTCTTAAGTGCAGGAGAGATATATTTGTCTGAATAAAGGAGACGGGGCCCTACACTTTATAGTGGGATCCGAATCACTTCCTGGAAATAATTTACAATTGAAAAGTGTGGTAGATAGTGTAGTAGGTGAGGGTTGAACCCAGTTCCAATGTATTTATTTACTGTTTAAAATAATACAATATATTGCCAGACTCTGACCCGAAGCCAGTCCGCCAACCACAGTGCGACGGGCCGCGGTAGGTGACGGGTTGGACGGAGCTAGGCTGGTTCAACTTAAAAACTGTGAACAAAGACGCCTAAATCTAAATGTATAAATAAAAACAAGTTTCTAAAATACCCAAATATAACCAGACACTCACACAAACATTACCTTTCACGCAAATACAATTAATAAAACGAATGAATAACATTTAAAATTCGAAGAAGGCGGATGAAAACAATAAAAATTTAAAATTAAATATTGTTTGTGGTGGGACAAGGACCATTTGAGAGCGGCCCTACCATTTGTCCCCAGTGCTGACATCTATGGCACTAGATTATCAGTTTATTGTTAATATGCCTCTCCCATGTGGCTAACGTACAATCTAAATATCTTATCTGTGCCTGCATAGGTTTTAGTGTAACGGTATTGCCGGTTACTACCATACAGGGTGACCCAGAAAGTACCTACCACCCACTTTTTTCTACAGTTTTAAAAATAAAATTCTGAAAGGGAAATAAATTATAGGTATCAATGGTCACATTTTGACCATCCGGTGGTAAAAAGATCACTTCCGGTATGGCGGGAAATTGCCACAACTTTCTTATTTTAAATAGCACTCTGTATATTTAAGTCACTGAACTTGTTAAAGAACACGCCAATTTTGGAAAGTGTAGTAAATGTCGCTGCACAGGGACGTAATGTCGCTCCGACCACAAAATTTAGAAAGTATAACGAAAACCGAAATTTTGAAAATAAAAATCCTTTTACGAATCCACGTTGTGCAGCATTGCAACTCATGCGTTGTGTTAAATATGAGGACAAGTTACCCAGTCTGTAGTCAAAGTATTTCGAGAGTTTTAGCGAAAATACCCCTTAGCGTCGAGGGTGACCTTTCACATTGTAACCATCGATTTTGGCGGAAAAACTATGTGTTTTCCATGTATTTGCCCTAAACCGGTTCCTCAGTGATTCGGTGTCAGAAAACTATAGTTACCATGTACTCAGATGTGCATGGGACCGCCTTGCCTGAACATATGAATTTATAATTGCCAGAATATAATTCAAAGTCGTTGCGATTCAAGAATTTTTAAGCTCCGAGGAGCGATAAAAATTGATATTGAACTATAAATAAGTAAATAGACAGGCAAGCAAAAGCCCACAAAAATTATAAACATTGAACTTTTCTTGAATCTTTTTGTGTAATCGTTGGCAATAAACCGCACATTGGATGATAGTTGGTTACATTATGAATCGTTCCATTCCTCACTATGTGTTGTACATGGGCCAGACTATAGTTTGTCAATACATTTTTCTTGAACGTTTTTGTAAAACATAATTTTTTAAAAGATTTAATATTTGTTTTTGAACTTTATATTGTCTTTTTCTTGTGTTTTCAAAATTCCCTTTCAGGGTAAATTTTAAGAAAGTGTTAGTATTTACTGTGTTAGATTTATAGTGTTATGACGCCCAATTGGTACCATCAGTGAAGCAGTTAAGCAAAAACAAACAGTAAATATAGATTTTGTATTATTCTCCGTCTGAAACAGTCCTTTTGAACCCTTCTTTGTGAACGTTTAATATCCATTTTGGAAAGTATAATAAAAGTCCTTCAGACGTGTAAAGATGGATTGTTCACAATCTCATAAATCTGTAACTTCCATTTCCAATGCTTTTTTCAGATTTAAAATCGGATGAAAATAACCTTGGAATTATCATTTATTTGCTATTTCTAGTTGGCTTTGGAAGTCAGGAACAAATTAAAAAAATTTCGAAGTATTTTGAATTTGAATAAAAGATATTTCTCAACAAATTAAATGTAAAATTGGCTTATTTTTTACACGCTTTATATTAGCTTCACCTGTATGTTTGTTTGAATTATGTAAGTATGTAACTTTTTGAATCTTTGAACGTTATCTTACCCACTTCAAAAACGTCAGATTAAATTGAAACTTTGCACACTCGTCAAGGACTGACGGCAATACAATAATTTGACAACTTTTTCCTAATGTCCTCACCAGGATCATCAGGATAAAATAAAATTAAAAAAAAAAACAACAGAACGATTGTCGACATTTTGCCGGAGGCGCCGGGTTCATTAATATCGGACCTCTGGGAGGGTTGACCTTTTAATTGCCCATTACTCGTGGGAACAACAATGAAAAATGAACCTACAATACAAAAACAAAAAAGAAGAGATTGTCGAAAAAAAAATATAGTTTAAAAAAAGTAAAAAAACATGATTTAATAGCAAACCGAACTAAAAAGTAAAATATAATGTTTAAAAAGTATTTTATTGTACAAAAGCTTGGGGTGCAATAAAAATATAGTAAAAGGCACCCCACGCTTTATTAAAACAAAACATTTTTTAAACATTATTTTTTATTCGGTTTGCTATTAAAGCGTGTTTTTTTAGTTTTTTTAAACTATATTTTTTTTCATTTGCTTGGATTTAGAAATGTTTTTCCCATTTTTCCGTTTCATGAAAATTCAATTTGTCATAACTCCAATTTTTCAAATAGTACCCTATATGTTTTATTTTTTTATCAGATAGAGTGGTAAATTTGCTTTAGACTGGTTTTTCCCGATTAAAAATTGGATATAAATTAAAATAAATATTAAGCTTTTTGTAGAAGCGTTTCGAATTATGTGTCCATATCTTGCAATAAACCATGAAAAACAGATAAGTTATTTGTAATTAGAGACAATCTATTTTCATAAATATAACAAAAATTTTGATGAATCATTAGCAGAAAAACAAAAATTCACACAATCAAAACCAATTTATAAGTTATGATTCCTATCTGGAGAGCAACATACTAAATACTCCAAAATGTAATGCATGAGGTGTCTCACAGAGCACGTTTGTGTATTAGAACACATGGTGACCAATTTGAGCATTTGTAGTTAGAAAAATAAATACAAACATTTTGTATTCAGTATGGTAGTAGATAGTACTGTTATACGTAGTTTTTCGTTTTTTTTTTTGGATCTTCATTCTGTACTTTTTTATTTATGAGATATTTGTTTATTTGTATTGAATTATAATAAATAATTACTGAATTATAATTATTATAAAGTGAATTTTTATTATTATGCCATACCTGACTTTTACGATTCAGTGATATAAATTGTGGGTTTCGTAAAATATTAAATATTGACACTATCAGCTAAATTTTTGTGACATGTTTTATATCGTTGGAAAGAGAAAAATTAATGGAATTAATTGTGTCATGGCCTACTTTGAGATTTGTTTTTCGAGTTTTTTGATACATTATTATTCTTATTGTCTTTGCCGTCAACTTTCATTTCTCTAACATTTTTTGTATTTACTCAAATAAGGAAGCTATAATAGTTCGTGGTTTTCCTATTTTTCAGGTTCTTGTAATATATCTCACAAAGTAGGATATGAATTTAAAATTTCTTTTTACTGAAATATAGCCCACAAAAATGGGCCCTCGTAAAATAGACAGACGGTATTCTTACATACAAAGTACGCACGCCATGCTTTTCTTGCATTCGTATATTAGTCTTTTTTTATTTTTTACTTTTAGCACGACTTTTTACAGAAAGCAACTTTTTTATTTTCTACTTTTTAGTCATTCTTTTTGGGGGTTTATCCCCCGGAGAACGCTCAGTAGAAATTCATCTCTTAACGATTTGTTTTGATTTCTCACTCCTTCATTTTGCGGATTTATCAATTTTTACCCCCGCGCCCCCTATATTCGGATATTTGCAAAAGTAAGGGTGGAATACTGTATTGTCATCCGATCTTAGTAACTGTGCAAAATTTCATCAGTTGATTATCTCAGGAAGTGTGTTAAATAAGGGATGCAAGATTTGAAGACAACTTTCACCTCCGCGCCCCTACGTGCAGATATTTACAAAAGTAACGGTGGAATACTGTATTGTCTTCCGATCTTAGTACAAAATTTCATCAATTGCTTATTTCAGGGAGTATGTTAAATAAAGGATGCAAGATTTGAATAGAAACATTGTTCATGACATTGTGAGTTAATGAAGTATGATGAAAATCCGTTGGTTCCATCACATATCAAACGTGGAAGTACTCAGGAGAGCAAACAGCTTTCCAATTGAGGTGCTTATTTCAAGAGCACGCCTAAGATGGGTAGGTCACGTTCATCGTATGCATGATAACCGCCTTCCTAAATGTACACTTTATGGTGAATTGCTAAGCGGTAGAAGAAGGCGTGGCGGTCAACGAAAGAGGTTCAAGGACGCTCTCCATGAAAATCTAAAATCCTGCGGTATTGCAGATGAGCAATGGGAACAACTTGCAGCGGACAGAACCGAATGGCGAGGGGTTGTGGCCAGCTATCAAGGAAATGTTGCTGCAAGAAGGCCGAATCCAAGACCTAACCAGGTCTATGTCTGTCCTGATTGCGGTCGACATGTGCTCTCCCGAATTGGCCTCTATAGCCATAGTCGTGTGCACCGTAGATGAATGGGAATTACAATAGACTACACCTTTTACTTGTTTTTTATTGTACACAATTAATCGATTGTAACATTTTTATACTCGGACTCGAGTAACGGCTAATAATAATAATAATAATAATAATGAAAAGCAAGTAAAAATAGCACGGAGAATCCAGTAAAACAACCACTCTTTTAACTAATACTGAGGAGAATTGAATTGCTTTATATAATTCCTAGCATTAAAAAAATGAAATTTTGTACATTTATTACTAAATATCAGACATTTAAAATAAATCATCTTAACAATTAGAAACCCGGAAAAGTTGTATAAAATTTTTGAACTTCTTAGAGACTATTACTACGAAATTATTGACTCCGTCTCTGTTACTTCGTGCGAAACCGTTCTTGAACCCTGAACCTTAAGCTATGCAAATAAATGTGTGTTGTTTCGTAGAGATATATTCATCGGTAAAACAGTATATAAAATTCAAATTGCGTGCTGAAATGCTTTTTCACTCCAATCATCGCTTTCATAACAAGATGTTTTAATGATAATGTTTATCCAAATAACATAATTTAATTTATGTCACACGGTGGTACACGCAATAAAACAATTTCAGCTGCTTCATTATTTCAATGTTTTTTATGCATTTGTAGTTAATATATTTTAAAAATGAATAAAATTAAAATTTAGTTAGCTGTTGATATTGCAAGTATAAAAGAAATCTATGTTTTTTAGAAAAGGGTAACTGTAGTTTAGCGGCCAGTAACATTTTTATTTGCTATTTCTAAACCTATGTTTCATTCAAACGTGATAAAGAAAACAATATGATGTATAGGTCATATGATACGAAAAAAATATATGTTTTTTAAATGGATCTTCCTATATATTCATATTTACGTGTTTTAACGGTCTTGTGTGCTGATTCGTACTGACTTTCTAGGGGTTTTATTTTTTCAATATTGGCAGCACTCATTCGTACCGATTTTCTAGGGACTTTTATTTTTCAATATTGGTATCCCTGATTTATAACTAGATTTTCTAAGGATTTCTATTTCTTCAAAGTTAGTCCTCTGATTTTCAAATAGATTTCGTTGGGGTATTTGGTTTAAAAATCTTGTACTTAGTTTTCATCAATGGTTTTAGAATTAGGGTTTATTGGTGTTACCAGGATTATTTCTATACATATATCTGCTTAATACCACTCATACATTCGCATATATACATGAGTATACAGCACTATTGGAATACATAAATATGAACATACGTTAATTCGGTAGGGTAGGAACAATATACTAGTTCTTTGATTCCGCGCTTAATGGTTCTGTCTTCAACAAGTAGTGGCTTGCGCTATATTAACTTCTGAGCGTTGTGCCTATGAGAACTATTGTTCAGTAGGTCAAGACCTATAACATACTAAAATTTTATGCAATTTAACCGAAGGTCATTTTCCTATCATTCTGTGCGAGGTCCTTTGGAGCAATTTAAGTCGATTCAAAAGACGGTTATTTCAGTCTTATTAGGCAGCAAAATATACAGAAATGGAATAGCTATATTTTGCTTCAAGCCATGGACGGTGTATATCTGATGAAACAGCGAAGGAACAGTTCCAGAATGTTCCATCCATATGCCAATCCTTGGAGGTGGAAAAGAGTTTGAAGTTGTTGCTCGTACCAAATATCAAAATTCTATCCTCTTCGTTGCCAGAGTCACAAAAATTTTTCACCCTTAGACGTTGTTACATATTTTGTAGGGAAATCCAGATCACGTCTTCATTGAGGTTGGCTGGAGCACTGCATGCTGAGTCTCTGGTTCGTCTAATTGTTCTTTTAACCGTTGATAATTTCGGGAACGAAGATTCTTAGCCATTTTAGAGATTATCACGTGAGGTGCTTGCTTAGTTTCTTTGGCAGCATCTTTGAGTTTATTTATCGCTGTCAGTACCTCAACCCTCGCTGCGTTTGTACTATGATTATGATCGCTGGTTTCCTTGATCACTGTGTTGTGTTGGGTGATGACCCGAACGTGACACTTGATTTTATGTTAGTGTTCACACTTTCAATATATCCGGCTGCCAGCTTCTTTATCCTTTATAAACAGATACCCGTTGCAATTCAATTTGGGTTGCCCTTTCTCACTCATAATATATTACAGCTCCATGTTAACCTCATGGAGTATAAACTGAAACCAAAAATCCAAAGTGAAATGTCAGTGTCAAGGTCAAGTGTCAAGAATTCGTTCGACAATCTAGGTGCACCAATTCTGAGGGTTGTAATGTATATGAATTTTCGAGGAATTGCTCATTCGGTGAAGTGTTCTACGGTGAACTATCTATCCGTTCGATGAATTTTCCATTCGGTGAATTGTCCTTTCAACGTACGGTCGTGAGCAAAAAAAAATAGGTCAAGTCTTATAACAGTATTTTGCTAAAATCTAATTGTGTACATCTAACTTTTGAGGCATTGTCAGTTGTCATAATTTATTGCAAGTGTGCAATAAACTAATATGCCTCATATAAGCGATTTAGTTAAATCTGGAGTTATTGCTAAAGAGGAAGTTATATGGTCAATGAGACAAATTGCACTGCGTTATAATGTTGACAAAAATTCGGTGTGCAACATTTTAAAAAAGTGGAGAATAAACGGTACGATTAGTAGAAATCCTGGATCAGGGCGACGAAGGACATCAACTCAACAACAAGATTTGCAATAATTGGTAAATGCTTTAGTAGAAAATCCATTTTACTCGGTTATTCAGGCTGCTGAAGAAACGAATTTTCCTGGATCGAGTAGTACTGGTCGCCGGCGAGTAAGAGAATCGGAGCTACGCTGTCATGCAGCAGCACAGAAATACTTACTTAAACCTGAACATAAAGAAGCTCGAGTAGAATTTGCGCTTGAATTTTTAGCGCATGATGTAAATTTTTGGAACAATGTAATCTTTACAGACGAAAAAACTTTCCAGTCAACACACAGCGGTCGTATTCGTGTTTACTGCCTTCCGAATACTCGATTCGATGAGAAATATATATCTAACAATGATAAAAGTGGTAGATTTTCCGTCAATATGTGGGCTTGGATATCAGGACGTGGTCCTGGTGTTTTGTGGCATATTGAGGAACGATTTAATAGTGAAACGTATATTAGGATTTTAGACAATATTATGCTCCCTTCTGTGTCACAATTATTTCCTAATAATGAGTTCATATTTCAACAAGACAATTGTTTCGTTCATACTGCTCATACCGTAACTAACTGGTTTCAAGATAACAACATCAATGTTCTTAACTGGCCCAGTCATAGTCCAGATATTAACCCTGTGGAAGAAGTATGGGGACTACTCGTAAGAAGTATCCAAAAATGAAATGTGAGACCACGGAATGCTGAAGAATTACTGGAAATAGTAAATAATGCATGGAAAAATATTATAATTAATGATTATCCTATAAGGTTATTTAATTCTATGCCAAACAGGCTTATAGAAGTTATAAATAGAAATGGTGCAATAACGAAATATTAATAGTTAGTTTCTTGTTAAGTAGGATATCCTTTGTCCTTTGATCCAGGATTTCTACTAATCGTACCGTTTATTCTCCATTTTCTTAAAATGTTACACACCGAATTTTTGTTAATGTTATAACGCAGTGCAATTTGTCTCATTAACCATCCATCATTTACTATAGCAATAGCTACAGCATTAAAATAAAAAATAAATTAAAAATGATATCTGTTTTATTTCGGCTACTCATTACATATTCAAATAGAGACAGATTTACATTAGAAAAAAAAGGTTGTCCTATTTTTTTCTGATTACAACAGTACAGTTTTGGATGAATTGTTTTCGGTGAATTGTTTTCGGCAAATTGACCGAACCCGAAAATTTTTTTTATAGCGCCCTTTTAAAGTCTAACTTTACTGGGATATGATCTAAACAGAAATAGTTAGATTTTTGTGAACAAGATGTGGTCATTTTAATAACCTGAACGTGATTCAATAATGGTATCTTTCGAATTAGAATAGATTTAAGTTCAGCTTGATGAGTGGAAATTTATTTCCTTTTATCACTTTTTAGATCAAACTTCCGAGAAAAGCCTCTACTTAGTAAAACCGGTAATATACTCATTTTATGTAAATATCTGATTTATCAAAGAAACTTAAAATAATTACTCAGGCTTGGCGCTGACATTTTGGTAATAGAAAAATTTTTGAGATCGAAGAGAAAATTTATATTTATGTAAAATATTCTTTGATCTCTTGTGACATGTAATTTAGTTCCACATCTAGACTATTAGTAATTTGCTTCATACTTATATATGAGTTATTAATGTTTGTTACTGACATTTAAATAATAAGTTCTTCTTATGTGGTTAATATTAGCTTCTGACATGTTTTATAATTGACAATTATAAGAATATCTATTGATATATATTATAAGGATGACTTATGATATCACATTTTAATGCAATCCTACCAGTATGATATCAACGTATAAAATTATTGCATGTCAAGGCAACTTTCGTTGTAATTTCAGTTTAAAACGTTTTGTATGTCCCATGACAAAATTTTGAAGACAAATATTAATTTAAATGTTCGTTGCTTCCAATTACATAATTTCGAACACATTACGCATTTTTGATTAATTTCTTGCGTACTAATTAAAACCCATACGCACTTCGATCGTTTCGATGTTATCGCGATAATTTTTGCTTGCTAAGTTAACTCTCATTATAGTCTTACTTTCAATTCTCCGAAGGGTTTCCGAGGATATCCTTGTTATGAATACAATTTCGTATCATTGGTTATTACGTAATTGTATAATGTTTCTATATGTTGATTCTTTAAGGTTTAGTTTCAATTATCTCATTTTTATTTACTTCATGATAATTTTCTTTTGTTTTCCATAACTTACTTATTTTACAGTAGATATCCCACCATATTTGATCTTTATCATTTTTGTAATAATCTAATTTTGTTGGTAAAGGTTATTAAACAGATTTCGATCATTAATTATAAAATGCCTATTAGTTTAAGAAATGATGAAGACACAATATTTTAACTTTGCATCGCATCTAAAAAATCGGCTTTCAAAGGTTTGATATAAAATAGAATTCTTATTAAATTAGAAACTTTGTATGCATTAAATTTAGTCACAAAGACACAACCTTTGTAGTAAAATTGTTAAAACCTTCCCTTGTTACATTTATCGACATGACTTTATTACAAAATTCTTACAAATTGTATCGCTTAAATTTCCATTTAACTTTGAAATGCAAATATATTTCTTAACTATATTATGCAAAGTTAAACAAAAAATTTAGAATATCTTTACTCTTTATACACACAGTATCTATACGTATTAATAATGTCTGTATAAACTTTCAATTTTCAAGTGGTTTTAATGAATAATATCGTAATATTGTGTAAAGAACAAAGATTTAATATTCATATATTATGTACTCCAATTATGAATTAATAACAAAGTATACACTATTCGTCACTGAAAATATAAACATAAAAAAGTTTGAGGAATTTAGGTAAACATATTTTCTAGTGCAAGATGAGGAATGTAACCTGGGATAGTTGTGCCCCAGTAGGATTTGTGCCGTGTATCCCGGGACGGGATTTTCCGGGAACTATGTCACTTTTTATCGTTCCCGTTCCCGGAAATTAACAGTCGGGATTTCCCGAACCAGCGGAAATAAAAATAAGTTTTAAAAATATTAAATTTTGTGCTCTCTTCTCGTAAACTGACTTTGCAACGACTACAACGAGTGAATCGCCGAATCACCGGAGACGTGGAAGAGTGCGCATGCTTTCGAAGTTTTACCGAGCTTGTGCATCGGACGTACTATTACTCATTTGCATTATTTAATGTTTTTAAAAGCATTATTTGCCGCAAAACAAAAACATAAGTATGATTTTTTTAAGAAGAGTTTTTATTTTTTATTTTGTTTCGTATTTTGTTATTGTATATTGCTTTTTATGATTAAGAGTGTATCTTTGGTTCCTAAGAATTTTTATATTATGTTATTTCGTTATTGTGTTATTTCCTGTAATTAGTGTTGTTGTGTCTTTTTAATTATAAATAAAATAAAACTGACGTATTTATTTATTGACCAAAGAAAGGAAATGAAAACAAACATGTTAAAACGTTCTCGCCTCACACATCTTCCAGCGGCTTGTATATCAGTGTATGCGCGGAAGCTATACAACCTTAGGCGAGGGTTGTATAGGAGATATACCATCCTTCGGAGGGGATGTAAAGCCGTCGGTCCCTTGTCTATTAAATGTTAGGCAAGTAAAAGATCCCTACCCTTCTTAAGGGAAGAGGTTCGGCAAAATTCCTGGTTGGAGGTAGCTCGTCTACAGGCGTCGGTGTTAGGCCTCAGTAGCGGAAATAGGCCGACGTTAAAAAAATTTATAAAAAAAAAACATGTTAAAAAAAACCGCTGCCTAAGGAATCACTACTTCCACATTCAGATTTTGTATCAAGTCTTTTACACACTAAATCCCAATTTAATTTTTTACTCCCTTTGACAATAAGGTGGGGATGACAATGGAAGTGGTAGAGGGGGTGGCTAATGCCAAAAGAATTTTAGAGGTCCTTGGTTCTCTTATACACACCAAATCCCAATTTAATTTTCTACGCCATTTAATAATAGGGCGGGGGTGGAAATGGGGGTGGTAGAGGGGGTGGCTAATGCCAAAAAAATTTTAGAGCCCCGTGGTTCTCGTATACACACTAAATCCCAATTTAATTTTTTACTCCCTTTAATAATAGGGTGGGGGTAGCAATGGGGGTGGTAAAGGGGGTAGCTAACGCCAAAAAAAATTTTTGAGACGTTTTGTTCTTGTATACACACTAAATCACATTTTAATCTTTTTACTCCCTTTTATAATAGTGTGGGGGTGGTATTGGAGGTGATAGTATCCTCACCCACAGGTGGCTGATGCCAAAAATAAATTGCAGACCTTTACTTTTCGTAAATGCCCTAAATTGAAATTTTATGGACTCTTACCTGCTTGCTTTCCATATTTACCCTTATTTACTCCATTTACCCATGAACCCTTCAACGGAATTAGATCAAAATATCATCTAGTTCCACAGTAAACGTGCGCACAAAAAGCTAAAGACCGACAGACAGACAGACATTTTTATATTGGTCGAGTGATTATGCTTGCTTTGCCTATTCACCCGTATTTCCCCCCGAATTAGATCAAAATATAATCTAGTTCCAGATCTCATTATAATACATAAGTGTACCTTTCAAGTCAATATCATAAACAGTTCCAGAGTAAACGTGCGCACAAAAAAGTTACAGACACACCGATAAACAAAAATTTTTTCGCTCAAATTTAAAATTTCAACGTTTTATGATATTTTAAGCCTATTTCAACAAAAAAAATTTTTTTTTGCGCTACTATACTTTCACGTCCAATTAATATTTGAATGGCGTGACATTTTGATTCCCGGAAATGAAAAAAGTCGGGAAATCAGACACACTAGCCACAAGAACTTTTGCTGATGTAAAATATATGAATGTTTGCGATAAATGCCAGTTTAGCTGTGAATATGGAGCGTTGGTCAAATATTCAACGTTCTTTTGAGTTGAAGCTTATTTAAAAAATAACTATTCTATTGTAATCACCCAGTGTTTATTTCGTCGCCACTTTCATTTAAATCCACGAGATCCCGTTCCTAGTCGAATAATAATTAAAAGATGGGGACACAAGTTTCGCATTGCTGCTTTATGTGCCAGGAAGAACTCAAGAACTCGTTCTATACGCACACTTGAAAATGCTGAAAGGGAATGCTTACGGAGTCCTAAATGATCTGTAAAACGACAAATATTAGCACTCAATCAACAGTGGCTATTGCCGCAGTCTGAAAGACTTAAACTTCCATCCCTACAAGTCGTACAAAAAGTTATGCCTCAAAATTTTGGACACATTGATTTTTGCGAACGTTACTGAAAATCCGAATATTGCTTGCTGATATCAGGTGAAGCCCATTTTCATCTTTCTGGTTATGTTAACAAATACTACTGGGCGACGAAAAATCCTTTGCAATTGCACGGCTTCATAGCAAAAAGGTTACTGGTACTCCAGTCGAATTAGTGTGAAAATGAGGTGATTTTGGCAAAAAATGTTTTTAGGTATAAGCCGAATTCAGAATGTTGGGTTTCTTAGGCTTCAATTTTTTGCGTGGCAAATTTTTTTATCATCAATAAATAATTATTCTGCAGTATAAAATTAACCAAAATACTTTTTAGCATATTCACTACAAAATATACTTTTCAAATATAAGCCATAAAACTAAATCAATAAATAAATTCTACATTATTTCCAAGTCAAATTTTATCTTTCATATTTCATTTCTATAATATAAATTTGTTATTTAACATGCATAAAGGATGTAAACTTTCGTATTTCAATCACACTTTGTAACCGCGTTAAGACATAAACTTAAAATCTACCTTTATAGGAATATTGCTGAATAAGTATTTATAAATGATATAAATAGTCCAGAATTAATACATAATTCACTCATTCGTATTTAGTCAGTCAACGAGCAACTACCTGGCGCATCTTATCCACTATGGACTTGTAAGACTTTTTTATTTTATATTATTTTTTGAACTCTTTCCTTGTGGACTTGTTTGATATTTAATTGTTAATAAAATGTTGATTATATTTGTTTTCAAATCATTATTTTACTTATAAAATTTAACCTCTCCATGCCAAGCTCCCCCAGCTCGTGACATTATTAAACAATAATTAAGGTGTGAGAAAATGGATCTTTCGTGTTTTAGAAAAAACTATTAATTTTAGAAAAAATAGTGTTTCTTAAAAGTTGTGGGCCTTGAAAAGACCTATACAAAATGAGACCAAAATAGGTTAATTTGTTTATGAGTCATTGCAAAAAGACATACCAAAATTGCTGTTTTATCAATTATTATTAGCCGTTACTCGAGTCCGAGTATAAAAATGTTACAGTCGATAGATTGTGTACAATAAAAAACAAGTAAACGGTGTAGTCTATTGTAATTCCCATTCATCTACGGTGCACACGACTATGGCTATAGAAGCCAATTCGGGAGAGCACATGTCGACCGCAGTCAGGACAAACATAGACCTGGTTAGGTCTTGGATTCGGTCTTCTTGCAGCAACATTTCCTTGATAGCTGGCCACAACCCCTCGCCATTCGGTTCTGCCCGCTGCAAGTTGTTCCCATTGCTCGTCTGCAATACCGCAGGATTTTAGATTTTCATGGAGAGCGTCTTTGAACCTCTTTCGTTGACCGCCACGCCTTCTTCTACCGCTTAGCAATTCACCATAAAGTGCACATTTAGGAAGGCGGTTATCATGCATACGATGAACGTGACCTGCCCATCTTAGGCGTGCTCTTGAAATAAGCACCTCAATTGGAAGTCTGTTTGCTCTCCTGAGTACTTCCACGTTTGATATGTGATGGAACCAACGGATTTTCATCATACTTCTGAGGTGTCTTTGCTGAAAACGTTCTAATTCTTTCACATGACGACGGTAAGTGACCCAGCTTTCACGTCCATATAGCAGTGTTGGAATGACAACTGCTCTGTAGACAGCCATTTTCGTTGACAAAGCAAGGTCGTGGTTGTCAAATACTCTCTCTCTAAGTCCCCAGAATGCTCTAGATGCAGCGTTAATTCTATTGCGAATTTCGCTGTCCGTGTTTGCTTTGTCATTAACAACGTTGCCTAAGTAATTGAACTGATCCACCACTTCAAGAGAATTTCCGTTAAGTGTAATGTCTATTTGGTTCACTTGATGAGGAGTTGACATAATCTTAGTCTTTCCAATGTTGATTTTAAGTCCCAAGGAATCATAGCTCTGGGCATACACATCTAAAAGTACTTGAAGCTCTTCCGGCGTAGAGGCTAAAAGTGCACAGTCATCCGCATACTGGAGATCACAAATGAATCGTGTGCGTGTCTTCGTGAAAGCTCTAAAGCGCCCTATGTTAAAGAGACCGCCATCAAAACGGTATCTGAGACCTATTCCTCTGACTGTCAGTTTGTTGTCAACAATAATTGTTAGAGCAGTGGTAAACAAATTAAAGAGTAGGGGTGCCAGGACACATCCCTGCCTAACTCCAGTGAGGGTTTCGAAAGGTTCGGTTGCCTCATTATTATACATAACCTGAGCGTTGTTGTTTGTATGTAGACTGCGACATACTTCCACAAATTTTCTAGGGATACCTAAGCGGAACATAATTTTCCAGAGCACTTCCCTGTCCACCGAGTCAAACGCCTTGGTTAAATCAATGATGGCCATGTGAATTTCTTCTTGATGTTCGAGTGCTTTTTCTTGAAGCTGTTTAAGTGTGAAGATTAAATCCGATGTGCCTCGGTTTGGTCTAAAGCCACTCTCTGTTTCAGGAAGTAACTTTTCCATAACAGATGTTAGCCTATTTGCCATCGCTTTAGTGAGTATCTTTCCTCCAACAGCCAGGAGAGCTATACCCCTGTAATTTCCACAGTCCGCAGCGCTTCCTTTGTTTTTGAAGAGGTTGATTAAAAGTGTATCACGAAACTCCTGCGGAGCTTGACCACTTTCCCACACGACATCAAACAGTTTTTTGAGGTAGGGTATGAGCTCTGACGACACAACTTTAAAGATCTCAGCTGGGAGTGAGTCGGCGCCGGGAGCTTTGTTATTTTTTAGCTGCCCAATGGCGGTTAAGATCTCTTCCGTTGTTAGTGGTTTATCTAAGTCTTCGAAGGTGTCATATTGAGGGATAAGATTTATAATATCGTGATCGGCTTGACTTTGCTGGTTAAGAATGTTAGAGTAGTGTTCTTTCCATCGGGCTCTTATTTCCTGGTCTTCTTTGAGGAGATTTCCATTTAAATCTTTAAGAGGGCACATATTTTTCCGACTGGGGCCGTACACTGCTTTTACTCCTTGAAAGAAATTCCTGTAGTCGTGTGAGTCGGCGTACCTTTGAATTTCTCTGGCCTTGCTTGCCCACCACTCGTTCTTTATTCTTCTGATTTCGCGTTGCGTTTCATATTTAGATTGGGTAAAAGCTTCTGCTTTTGATGAGTCGTTGGGGTGGTTGATAGCGTTTTGGAAGGCAATATGTTTGCGGTCAAGAAGTTCTTGTATAAAAGCTTCATTATCATTGAACCAGTCCTCCTGTTTTTTACTTGCTGCAGTGCCAAGAATTTCCTCACTCGCACTTTTTAAACTGTCTTTAATTTGTGTCCAGGTAGTAGCGACATCTACAGAATTGGTTTCTTCTAGTGCACTCAAATTCTCTTGAACTTTTTGCTTTAGCTGATCGATGGTTTGTTGGTCACGCAATTTACTAATACAGAGACGGGGTCTACGTTTTACTTGAGTTCTTCGGTGTTTGGGTCTCATAACAATTTTCATTTTAGAGATAACAGGACGATGATCGGTCCAACACTCGCTATCAATGCGCGCCTTTGTAATTTGGACGTCCTTGAGATGCTTCCTACGTACGATAACATAGTCCAGTAGATGCCAGTGACCTGATCTGGGGTGACGCCAGGTGCCTTTAAATTTATCCTTTTGTCGGAAAATGGTGTTTGTTATAACTAGATCATGTTCGGCGCATTTGGTTAGGAGTAGTTGACCGTTAGCGTTCTTGCCTATGATGCCTGGCCAGGTGTCTGCATCTCTCCCTACACTAGCGTTAAAATCGCCAAGAATAACGAGTCGTTCCGTTTTAGGTATTCTACAGAGGGTTTCTTCCAGCTGTTGACAGAAGCTTTCCTTGGTTTCGTGACTTGCATCCAGAGTGGGAGCGTAGGCGCTTATTAGATTTACCGCGTTGCCATCTGATAGCTCATAGCGTAGCAGCATTAGACGCTCGGATAGGCCTTGTGGTACTTGTGTTAAGTTGGATACAAGTTGATTCCGAACGGCAAATCCTACTCCATGTTGTCTTCTTGAATTGGTGGGAAGACCTTTCCAATAGAAGGTGTAGTACTTTTCTGTGAGAGAGCCTTCCTCCAAAAATCGAGTTTCGCTGTGAGCTGCAACGTCAACATTGAGTCGGTGAAGTTCTCTATCTATTAGAGCAGTTCTTCTTTCAGGCCGATCGGTGCGAGTGCTGTCGTTCAAAGTACGAACATTCCAAGCGCCGTAGATGAAAGAATTAGTTTTCTTGGATTTAACTTGTCGGTGTTTTTTCGACATTCGATGAGGTGTCCCTGTGGGCACCCTCCCCCGGAGATCCGATCGGGAGGGTATTTTACCTCCGGATGATTTTGTCCCACTTGAACGCTCCATCATTTTTTTTAAAGCCTTAATCGGCTGAAAACGAAGCTGCATTTGAAGTTTTAGCTGGAACAGGTATGCAACTGACCAGCTCGGTTGCGGAAGGCGAGTGGTGTGGTCCCATGGCACAGAAGGAGACTGTGACGATGGGGTAACCAAACGATTCCAAAAGCAACCTTTGTATGCGGTGGGTTATTTTTACCGCACACTTCGTGAGTAGGTGGATGTGCTCACGGCAAAAGGTAAGGGTTATTCCGCCCTTACTCGGTCGCTAGAGCCTCGTTAGTGAAAACAGGGTGCACCAAGTTCAAATTGAGCTCATCGCGAAGGTGAGGCTAACAATTGAGTAGGAGAGGCTATAACTTGCGCTTCACTACCCCATTACACCCCATCAATTATTAATATTATTATTATCATTATTATTATCAATTATTAATAAACAAGAGAAAAACATGTTTCATATATTTCTTACCACGGCAAGAGAAGGCAGTTGTAGCACAGAAAAACCGAGAGCCATATGATCGAATAGTTTTTGCACAATCAATTTGTTAATAACTTTTTCACTTTTTTAACGCTTATTTTCTCAGCGATCGTGATATGGCGGTTCTACAGCAATCTGCTAGTGCGCAAATTAAAGTTCATGATTTATTCTATTACTACATGGGGCGAAGCTCCTTGTAAGTGATACCATAGGGGCATTCTATAAGTTCGAAAAGGGCACAGAGTGTAGCATAAAGTCATGGCATGGTCAGCCCGGAATTGTGATGTAGTGCTCACGACAAAAGAAAAATTACTAGCTCAGTATCTCGGGGTGTACCTCGGGAGGTATCTCGGAGCTGTACCCTATACTTAAGGATCAACTATCAGTTGCTTTCGGTTCCCCTGGCGTGACAATAAAATAAAACACCCCGATTCACAAATACAACACTTTAATATCGCAACAACTGACTCAAGACAGACTATATATTTAAAATTTAACAATGTGACAATCGTTATGTAATTAATAGGTTATGCAATGCTATGTGACAAAAGATTAAAATATTACATTACCGTTTGGTAGCACAGCAGGTGTACAGAAAATGATGATATATATCAACTTAAATAAGATGTAAGAAATAAGTAGCAATTAATTCCCCACGCGGTGTGTCAGGTTGCTTAATATCACGATTGCAGCAAATAAAATGAATGAAAGGGCATAAATGAAGTTTTATGTATTTACCTACTGGAATCCGTGGCTTCGAGCCCCAACAGGATAGGAGTTCTGAACGTTTTGTAGATCCTTCGGTTACATGGTTTGCTGACTTGACGGCCAGAAGGGGTACCAGAAAAAAGAAAGGGGTATCAATAACGTGCTTACAGCGTACCATAAACTTGTCGGAAGCGTACTAACAGCGTACTATAAACGTGCAACCATAAATGCGTATTCGGAAAGTGCCAGAAGCGGCCGTTTGTCGACTAAAATCCTACATAGTAGTGATAGTTTTCCTTGAAATTAGTTCCATAAAATAAAACAATACCCAAAATAAGGGAAAACTGCAACAGATTGCATACATTTAGAAATCCCACGAGGATGGCTGCAGATAAATTTAGCAATCGTCAACAAGGCGGCCGCGTGCTCTACGAGACGTATAACGAATAAATCATGGCCGAGGCGGAGGTTCTTTCAGAGCGTGAAAAAATGTTAGCTATCAGCATTTCGATACCATCCATTCTATTTGTTTATAACGAAAAAATTAATGCTAACTTTGATAATTGGTTACAACAATTTAAAACCAATACTGCATTTGGTTCTTTTTTTGATATTGATAGTACGAGTATAAATCATGAACTTTAATTTGCGCACCCGCAGTTGCTGTAGAACCGCCATATTGCTGAGAAATAAGCGTTAAGAAAAGTCAAAAAGTTATTTACATAGAGAATATTACGCGATCATTGTAGTTTCATGATTAATAGAACTATATAATATATATTAATTTTTAGGTACACTTCTAAAACACGTCAGCTACTAGAAATGTAATTAAATTATATTTCAAGAGCTATGTTATATTTATTTATCTACATATTCGTGGAGAACTCTCTTACAACAAGCATATTCAGTTTTTATTAATAGCACAGAAAAATTATACAATAAATAAATAATATAAAGAAATAAACAGCAAACCAACGAATTACGAGACGTTAATAAAAAGAAAATAAATTATAGAAATAAGCATTTGAGAGCGTATATAGCCAACTTACATAAAAAATTAATATTATTCAAGAAAGGACTTTTTATTGTCTTGGTTCCTTGAACTTGATTTCAGAGAGCATAAAGGAATGTAAACAAACAATAAATCATTCCGCTGACGTTATGGTTTTTGTTAAGCATTTTTTTAGAGTCTCAAATAAAGTGATTCATGAACATCTTAAAGAATATTATATAGTACAGCAGCCAAATGGGGATTTTTCATTTAACCTGGATTTGACTTATTCATTTTTTCATTATTGTTATTTCATAAGAAGAGTATGCATCCTCAATTATCAAATAATTATGCACTTAATTGCAATACATATTTGTGTATTGCTAACTAATTCAAGTTAAATTTATCTGAAAAAAGTCTAATAATAAATTGCTTTATTGACTATTTTGAGTTTAAATAAGCAACAAAATGAAAATAACGATCGTTATATTTCTTTATCAAATTTAAAACAAAAATTTGCAAACTTCTAAATGAAAAAATATTTCGTAAAATTTCCTTTTAATTACAATTCGATAAGTAAAAGTATTTTTTCTTATTTATAAAATAAATTACAACAACCTTTGCATTTAAAATTTTTCCCGTCCTGTGTTTGGTTATTTGTAATTAAATAACCATTATTTGTGTAGTTACAAAATACTATGGACAAGCTGCTATTCTTACAACCACACTTTCATGTGCGACCGATATCAGCTTCAGCATTTCATTAGTTTCTCGGGAGACTCTAAAGTGACATTTTCCGGACGCCAACTGGCAAAAGAGTTTGGAAATACAGTTCTTCTGATACCCAAATTTTTCAGGGCTTAAGACAACCAGAGTAGCTTTAGCGTTCTGCCAAATGTTTGAAGATTTTTTTTTTGCAAAGAAGATTAATTATTTAATGAAAATCAGAACAGAGCTTTGATGTCTGTGTTTAACATCCTAAATGTTACAAGCCCAATTTATAATAAATATGAAAGTTTAAATTGATTGCTAGATAACTAGGCAACCCATTATGTGTTAACGTGTAATTCTGGTTGCAGAAAGAAATCTCATGAAATACATTTGGTAATTAAAATATTCTATTTTCTACTGTTAACATGCTTTACATTCATTTAAACAATAAAATGAATAATATTGGTAATCAATAAAGTACGGGACATATAATCAACACTACGATTAATAAAAAATTGTTCAGATTGGCACTTGGCACTTAATTTTAAAATGTCACAAATTATGTATTAAACAAACGACGTCTTCTCCTACTGGACGATTAGATTAGATTAGATTAGATTAACAAAGGAGCTGGTTATTTAGCCTTTACCACCGCGACCTTTTCAGGTCTATTGTGATGCTGCCAGAATAGCTTCCTTATAGTACCTCATCCAGCTGTGTCCTTTGTACTAGACTTCACAGCTTTGATAAAGGCCCTTTTGTATAGCTGTTCGCCCTTGGTTTTCTTCTCCGAGTACTTGGAATCTCGGTCTCGCCAGACCTTCACAGTAGCACAATACGTGAACTGAAGTTTCCTCTTCATCTTGGCACAATCTGCATGTTTCATCCTATGCCAGGCCCATTAGACTCATATGTCTATTGAACCGGCAGTGGCCAGTTAGAAGGCCTACTATTACTCTGATGGCCTTCCTACTGGCTTAGTAGATCTTCCGTAAAATTGGCCGAACGTTCTTTAATGAACTCTTTGGACTGTCTCTATCTTGGGAAATTCCTCCACCATTCCAGAGATTTATTTTACACCCATTCCTTAATGGCTGCTCGTATGCATGGCTTTGCTACGCCACAAAAGGGCTCGGGTCCTATTGGGGCTTCAAGTGCGCCTTCCTTGGCCAGTTGGTCAGCCTTTTCGTTTCCTCTGTGTCCCTCGTGTCCTGGTACCCATGCTAGGGTCACTTTGTTCTGACTTCCCAACTCTGTAAGGGCCATCAAGTAGTCCCACACCAATCTTGAGTTGATTTGCATCGAACTGATTGCTTTTATTGCCGCTTGGCTATCAGAGAAAATGGCAATCGACTGGTTAACAGTACCTTGTCCTATTATCGCCCTGGCGCAACAGTGTATGGCGATCACTTCAGCCTGAAACACCGTTGCATATTTCCCTAGACTTATGGATACTGGCTTCTGACCTTGTCCCGTAAATCCTGGCTCCGACTTGTTGTTCTGTCTTGGAGCCGTCAGTGTACCAAACTGTTTGTGTTGTTATGAGAGGACCGTTTTTCCAGTTCTCCCTGTTTGGTATAACAGTCTGAAAGTTCTTGTTGAAGTTATACCTTGGGACCATTACATCCGTGGGCATGCCTAGAATGGGATCTCCCCTCATCTCCGAGTATAATTTCTGCCGTCCCGTGTTGCTAACTGGACGATCTAGCAACAAATCTTAGATGAACTTCACATTTCATTTCCTTAAAAAACACTTGGTACACACTCATAGCTGTAAGGAAATATTGTAGTCAAATTTTCTTCGTCTGTGGATTTGATATTTCGAGTCTATCTCCTCTTCTTCTCTTATTTAAATAAGGGCGCGAGTCAATAAACCTTATTTGAAATTTGCGACCTACATATAGACTTATTTTTTGTGGTTCGCAAAGAGCATAAGAAAGCGAAGCTATCTTAGTGTTTCTTTCTGACGTGACCCTTTGGAGGAGTAACACATGCTTTACTATATATATATATATATATATATATATATATATATACAACATATTTTTTTGTAGTAGCAATTATGCTTCACGCTAGAAGCATAGTCTTATTAATAAAAACTGAGACTCCCATAGATCTCGTGGGGTAAGTTTCGTGAATCTTTATTTTTCTGTAATATTTTCTAAGGGTTATTATTTGTACACCTTAGGGTTCCAAACCCTCGTAAGACTCTCACTTTCTTGCATAGCATGATAATGATCTGAGATGTAGAAGCAATACAATCAGCCTGGTAAAATTAATGAGTTCGCATAGGAGCCGTAGGCAGTTCACATGTCATTTTGTTAACGGAGAGTAGACATTTATTTGGATAATGGTTGAAGTCTGGAGCTCATTAGGGTGACGTCAGTTACACCAGGTTCAACGGTCCTTAAAAAAAAGACTTAGATTTTGTATAGAGGAAAATGCAGGACATTTCAATAGGTGATAATTAGCTATTTACTACGTTATTATATTTGAAAGCATTCTTTTTGTGTAAAATAATTTAATAATAACTATTTCTGTCATACTTTGGTACCTGTCGCGCACACCCGAATGGCTATGAAAATTATGCATCTATAGATGGTTTCTAACGAAATTCTAACAATTAATCCCACTCTGGTTATAAAAATTCAAAATCTGACGATATTAATTATGTAAATATTAGTTCGTTGGCTCTACAATACACATAATATAACGTATTTTTTAAATGTTTATTTACATTAAATTCTAGAAAAAATGATAGGGTGTCTTCGGGAACTTATTGTTTTTACATAAAAATTATTAATGATGGTCCTGTAAAAATACCTTACAATTTTTTAAATTTCAGTGTCGTTAAACATAAAAAGTTATTAAAATTATACATTATACAAAATTAGTACAACGATAATTGTGATGAATAAGGCGATAACTTGGAATTTTCTCTTGTAGTTATTTTCCCTCGTAAGGCCCGTCGGGGAAAACACTAAGTATACGCTTGGCATTTGTAGACATTCTTGTATCAATAAGTAACCAATCAACATTGAAACCTAATTCTTACACGGAAAAGTTATAAAGGGAAACCAAGAGGAAGTAAAACAGGCTCGTTTTTCACCTAAGGGCCTGTCAAGACTTTCTTTTTAAAGGCATTATTGGAAGGTTCTTTCATTTTATTGAAGCGTAACAAAAAAGGAGCAGGTAGCCATATATTTAAGAGTTTTATTTACTTTGGAAGGAAAGTATTCGATACTGCGGTTACATTTTACTGAACGTGAATATATAGGTAACTATTCAAGTAAATATGTAGTTGTCGGTTGTACTTTTGTGCAACGAAATCCTGCTATATACAGAGAAGCTGACAGCTACCTATTATCCATATTGTTAGTATATAGTATCTTTTATAAATAAATGGCACGAAAAAAAAAAAAACAAAAAAAATTGAGGATTTGTAGCCGTCAATTTATGGAATATTCAGAACGGCTTCATAGAAAATTACAGAATTATCTATAGTTCGATAAGTTTTCGTGACATACGCTAATCTCAATAATATTTTATTTTATTTACACTTTATTTTTTATTTTCACTATATTATTGTTATTATTGCTAGGGAATTGGTGGCAGAAATTTTTATGTGATTTTATTGTGTACATGAAGTTGAGAAGTGTAAAGACGTACAATAAAAAGCCTGAAAAACCATTTCAGCATGTATGGCGTTGCTGATTTTTTAATTGACAGTTAATTAAAAATAAATATAATAAATAAAACTAAAACTAAAAAATAAAAAAAACATGCTCCTATATAATTTTACTGTATGAGCCCCTTGTCTAAAACTAGAGTCTAAAAAGATAGTCAGACAGTCAACACTGTTTAGGAATTATTCCTTTGAATAAAAATGGTAGTTTTAATATAACCCCAATATTACTAACAAATGACATAGATGACCATTTTAAATTTCTATTAAATATTTCCTATAAAACTAAATTACATAACAAACCAGCACTTCCAGATTTAAAAACTAATTACAAAATATATGCATTTGTTGTTATTATTGTAATATTAAGAATATAAATTCAAGGTTGGTGATTGTTTAGGTTTTGTGTGTATATGTGGCCGTGTGTGGGTAGATGTCATTTTGTATGTGGAAAAACAAATACCAATGTTTGGATTGTTTAATGGACTAAGAAAATATTGCCACTTGCAAGTTTTTCTTTTGTGGTATTTTCCTTTTTTATTTACCTACAAATTTTTGTTACACATGAATATTTGATATATTTTATAATGTATGAAATTATTACGTATTGTATGTTAGTTTATATTAAATATGTAAATAAACTATATTATTATGACCACCATAATTTTCCATGGTCTACCAATTCTCCAAGCATATTACATTTTAATTCAATGTAGAAGTCTGTTTTTGGTCGAAATAATTAATTAATTTTTGTGGTGGTTCTCAAAACAAGCATCGAGAAATAAATTTTATTGCAGCTTCTAAGTGAAACAACAAAGTCCATATTTCGTTATACCTCCTAAAAAGGTAATTAAAGGGGACTTTCGTTATACTTTCTAAAGGAGACAACAAAGATTCGAGAGGGTATTGAAAATATAATTTTCGGTTCAGTTATTAACGGGAATAACAAATAATTGATTAAAAAATTTGTAGCCGATTTATGTATTTCCAAAAATATTGAAGAAAGCATTTTTAAATCTCTCAATAAATCGCAAATTCCGTGTTTGCAGCTCACTTTAAGCAGATTTTTGTGATATTTGAATGGATTTATATGAATTTTATGAATAAATGGTGGGTTCTATAACAACACCGAAAAGTATCAGGCTAATAAAATTTACAAGATTAATTACTATAACCAAATAGATACTATAATAATACAAGAGCCCGCTGTGCTACTAAATAAGTAATAAATACCTTTATCTGCCCAATTCAATTCAATACCACTTTATTAACAATTAAAATTTACATCTGCCTCCCCAGAGCCCACCGGGGTACCGACCGTTGTTCGTGGTGATTGCAGGGTTGGGTGGAATGGGACAGGTTCGGCTTAAATTAAAAACAGCTTAACCTAAACGTCTTCCATCGTAGACGCATAAAATTGGGTCATAAAATTATACATATCTGAAATAGACTTGACTAAACTTACAAATTACACATTTCTTAAAAACTGTTGCAATAAACACTTTTTAAATTTTGACACTGACGCAGACACCTCAACCTAAACAAGGAGCCTTTACCGGACTGTGCATAGGCTGACCAAAACTTTGCTTTAAAAAATTTTAATTTCGAATCATTTTGATTTTTTGAAAAGTTTGTATGGAATTGAATTTAGAGACAAAAATGTACAAAAAGAAAACAAGAAAGAAACGCGACGGAAAGGTTACAAATAGAAAGAAAGAGACAGGAAAGATTTAAAGATACGATAGGTATGAAATATCAGTAAAGGTGGATAGGGCAAGCGAAAGCTATGGTTAAGGAACTTTGGCTACAGAGGTTGTCGGAAGATCCTTAACATCTGGTAAGACAGGGTATGTGTTTTATCCGAAATGAGGCATTATGCTGTCTAATTTGTGTTATATTTCTTGTTAGCGGACTATCGCCCAGCTTGAGAGAGTAGAATTTTTGAGAGATGTTCTGGATGTGTTCGCTATTGGGGTTATATCATGGCAAAGTGCGTATAGATCTGTGAGGGAGGTGTAGGTATATTCCAGAATTAGAGATGAGGCGCATAAATTTGTGTTCAAGAACTTTTAGTTCTCTCATTGTCGTGGCCGACGTGCTGCACCACACCAACGCCGCGTATGTGATGGACAACCTGACCACCATTATGTACAATAATTTATTATTTTGTCTGTTAAGTGTGCTACCCTGACCAAGAGCTTATACAGACTCCTGGACAGGGAGTAGACCGGCCGTACATTCACTAATGTGCATGTTAAACGTCAGTCGCTAGGTGCATGTCAAACGTCAGTCGCTGGTCCAGTCTGACCTCCAAATACTTCACGCACCTCCGGGTTGGAATTTTGTTTCCCTTGATCGAGATTAGCCTTTATCTGCCCGGATAATTAAAAATAGTTCCAATAATATACACAATACTCTATGTATTTCTTCAACCATGCAGCTCCCTAATATTTTCACGTTTGTAACTTATTTGACAATGCTTTCCATACGTCGAACATAGAATAATAGACCCCGTTAATTAACTCTTTCCTTAATTTAACATCATAGCGTTGGACTTTTATGTATAAGGGACACATGAATGGATTGGAGGTAAACGTGAATGAAATAGAGAACGTGGTCTCGACAGAAATGTTTCCTGTGTGCATATGCATATTATGTAGAAATTGAATACACCCAGAGATCTCAACTCTGACAGTATTTCTATTTAATTAAATATGTGTATTTTTCTATTTTCAACTATTTTTGTAGCAAATATTATTAATTTGTCTTGAATATTTATGGTTTTAAGCAATTTGTTAATTTTCCAGTAAGAATACACAATACCTGTAATATAAGCTTACAATAGACTTAGTTTTCAGCAATAATTATATAACACAGTTAAGACTGGAAACACACCAAGTTAGAGACTATGAAACTATTATTGTTTATATCATCCAAATGAATAATGTCTAACGCAATCCAAAATAGTGCACCTGTCCAAGGAATGGTTGGATTTAAATGATAATAGAGCAATTTTTGAGTGGCATTCAGATTTAGGCCAGTAGCGGTGAACACAAAAATCACCCAATTCGGAAATAATTTCTACAAAAGGTTTTTGCTTTAATGGCTTCATTTGTGACCTAATATGATTATCCTAGGTTTTCCTCCTCGGCGGAGTGGTCGAAAAAGGATGGAGGGGGGGTAAAAATGTGTTTTGCGGTTTTCGCTTATATCTCCTAAACCGATCAAAATTTTGAAAAAATGCCCGAAATAAAAGTTATAGAGAATTACATTTTACGGCGAATGAGACCAAGTGTGACTTCAACAAGTTAAACTTGTATAAATAAGACAACTGTTATACTTTTCGTTTCACTACAATATTGAATGTTTTTAAGACCTGTTATGTATTCTATACGACATCAAAACACAAATTAAATTATCCTGAGTATGTTTATAACATTAAATGAAACATTCACAAATTAAAAATTGTGTTTTTTGACAAAACGTTGATCCAAACACCCACCAAACTCGTTAAACAAATACAATATTACATTGGGATTTAGTTTACATAAGACTTGGATACAAAATCTGGATGTGGAAGTAGTGATTCCTTGGGCAACCGTTTTTTCATTGACGTTGACAATTAGTCGAATTTTCACCTGCTGTAGTATGGCAACGGGTGGTTCAAAAAATTCGTTCTTGGCCTCGTTCGACGCGGAATATAATGCTCTAAAATTCACATAGGGGATACTTTTATGATAAACAAGTTATTTTCGAAGATATTTGAGAAAAACTGACGTTGAAGCTAAAATTTTTCGAAAAACTGGTACCACTTTGATCTATTGTAGTTTGGTAGCGAGTAGTCCAAAAAATCTCTCTACAACTTCAAGCACTTTTTCAAAATTTGAATAAGATTAGGAGATGTAAGCGAAAACCCGCAAAAACACCTCTTTTGGGGGTACATTTTTTCCCCCACCCCTTCTCCACAACACCGCCGAGGTGGAATGGATGTTTAAGGCTACTGGCCTATACAATAAATTTAAAATGACTGGAAAGAGTGACGATTAAGAAATTTACATATATAAGAGACATTCTGCATTAACTTTATCAAGGGAATCAAAATTAAAATACTTGGAAAAAACAAGATAGTGTTAAAAATAACTCTCAACAAATGTGGAAAACTTGAAAAAAAAAGTTAACTCTCAAGATGAAGTTAGTATCGAAACAGTGAAGGTAATGGTAATGATATTAAAAAATATTTAAACGAAATTTATTGACATGTGTTAAAATAGTCTGATGACGCCATGTTTCTTTAGAGTTATTATTTCATGCCATGTGGGCATGCTGGGGAGTGATAGCTAAAAAATTCGAAAATTCGAAGTTGAGAACCACAGTAATGATTATCTCTGAAATATTTGGAATAAAATAGATTTTCAATGGCTTGCTCAGTGATATATGTTACAGGGATAACATGTATTCAGGGTGTCGTGTTTTCCAGTGTTGTTAAATTACAAATTATAGGTTAATGTCTAAAAGTTTTATAAATAGTTTTTTGATAACTACTACTAAAATGCCATGTTCTGTTCACCTCATAAATATAATAATGAGGCTATGTATTGAATTGTACCGTTATGGTAATTTGAATGCATTTTTCTTTATTTCAAATAAGGTAAATTATTCACATAGTTGAACAAAGCAAGGGTTATTTAAACCCCATCAATATTGTGTGCTTAGTATCATAAAGTGAAATGAATCACTTCCATATATCCACCTACATTTGACTAACGTGAAAGTAATAGTTATTGTCACGCATATTATACGTACCTACCCATTAACCCATGATTGTTACCAATTTATTTTATTGTGTAATATCAGTGAATGGTTAAAAGTTGAAAATAGATTTTTGTATATTTTTATCAACTCTTTTATTTTTTACTTATATTTTTCTTCATGTAGTGCAAACTGTCGAAAAACTGAATCTAAGTGATCTGTTCTTTTGAGGAGTTATTGTTTATAATGTATATAAACATTTTTTGTCGAATCACCTGCCATTGGTGCCTGGGAAAAATAGTTAAAAACAAATTTTTTTTTAAATCAGTTTTTGTTCATATCTCTCTAATTTTGGCCATAGCTTAATTTTACAGTAATTCAGTGCTCAGGAAATTCTACACAAACGTCATTACAAAAACATTTTTGTGCGAGCAAAAACAAGCCCGGAAACTCTAAATGTTCATAACGTATAACTCTGGCATGGTTTGGAGTGAGGCTAGCGAGTGGAAGCACGCGCGCGCTTCCTTATAACATCATAACTCTTATTTAAGGGGGCGACCGTGGATGCGTCTTTACTATGTACATACTTCGATATGACATCTTCCAGCGGCTTGTATATCAGTGTATGCGCGGAAGCTATACAACCTTAGGCGAGCGTTGTATAGGGGATATATCATCCTTAGGAGGGAATGTAAAGCCGTCGGTCCCTTGTCTATTAAATGTCAGGCAAGTAAAAGATCCCTACTCTTCTTAAAGGAAGAGGTTCGGCAAAATTCCTGGTTGGGGGTAGTTCGTCTACAGGCGTCGGTGTTAGGACTCAGTAGCGGAAATAGGCCGACGTTAAATAAATGTATATAAAAAAAACCTCTTATTTAAATTGAACTATTTTAATTAAACAAAGTGCCTATCGAAAAATGATAGTTTTTCACATGCGACTAATATGAAATTTGTTTAAGATTTCATTTTGTGTATATTGCACAAAAGATGAAATTACGAAAAGCTGTTTTTTAAACAATATGCAATTAAACATAATATATCGTCACACACCACTTGCAGACTGCAGTTTCGAGCTGTTGGCTCTCTTCAGTGCAAGGTAGGCATGCGACGACCGGCACGAGGATCCTTTGACCATTTGGTACATCCCGGTATTTTTACAATAGCGACATGTAAAATAGTTAGCAGGCGCCATCTAGCGGTCCAGTGTCTGTTGCAATCGAAAAATAAATAGCCTGACTGGGCTTAGCATAGCATAGCATAGTTTTCATGGTAATATGCAATTATTACACTTAACGTGCCAGACTTGTAACTTTGGTTGCAGTCTGGTTACTTTCCTTATAGTAAAATAAGAATTTATAGAGGAGTTTGCGACTAAAAATATTATGTTTAATATCCCGCCCTATAAAAGCACATTTAAACTATGCTAAGCCCAGTCAGGCGATTTATTTTTCGATTGCAACAGGCACTGGGCCGCTAGATGGCGCCTGTTGACTATTTTACATGTCGCTATTGTAAAAATACCGGGATATACCAAATAGTCAAAGGATCCTCGTGCCGGTCGTCGCATGCCTACCTTGCACTGAAGAGAGCCAACAGCTCGAAACTGCAGTCTGCAAGTGGTGTGTGACGACTGGCAAGAGAGCTCCTTTAAGTAGGATTAGTCTTTCGGCTGGTGTTTGTTGCAATCGAAGCATTAGCGTTTTGCTGGTATTATGCAATGATTACACTTAACGCGATAGACTTGTAACTTTGGTTGCAGCCTGGTTACTTTCCTTATAGTAAAATAAGGATTTATAGAGGAGTTTGCGACTAAAAATATTATGTTTAATATCCCGCCCTATAAAAGCACATTTGAAATATGCAATTAGATAAACAATTATTATTATAATGAATTTTTCCCTATAAATTTATTTTCTAGACTCTTTAGTTGATTACTACAAGGAATACAAAAAATTACAAAAATTTAATTTTTGAGATTCGACATTTTTAAAATCCACTTTATTTGAAAAATCTTAGTACCTAAAAAATAGCTTTATTTCAAAATATAGTTATACAGTTAGTGCAATAAATTGGGATAACTCGAAAGTTTAACTCTTGCTCTTTAAGATTTAGTTTGAACAGTTATGAAAATTTACAGTTAAATTGGAATAATTAGTAGTAATTTGTGGCTGCTTGACCCGATAGCCACGCGACTCTAAAACTTGCCAAAAAATTGACACCTGGAAAAGTTATAAAAAAAAATTTTGTTTTTGTGCAACTTAAAAGTGTTGTCGGGAATATTGTAATGTTCAAGTAAACAGGCTTGCTTAATCATATTTATTTAGTTAGTAATATACCTTTGTAAAATTTAATATAATTAGTATTTTTACATTATTGTGTAAAGGTAATTCGTAAAAAATGATCGTTTTTTGCACCAGAAGTGAATAATAATTTAAACAAAGCATAAAAAAATTTTTCGGCAGGCAACTTCAATAATTCTTTCATTCATTCTTTCATTATTTACAGCTTGTAACACATCAACGAGCATATATATGTATGTATTTATATATATATATATATATATATATATATATATTGTTATTATACATGATTTGCAGGAAACAACTACTCAGCGGGCAAATACCCCGACCTGCATTGAATTATACCTTACAAATCATGAAAAATTGGTAGCCAATGTCATTTGTCAACTCCCTGACCAGACATAGACCGGTTTCGAACTTATTAGTTCTCATCAGTATGCCATAGGTCATGGAGCAGACAAACGACAGTGGCCAACCTGCTAGTCTTATACAGACTAATGTAAATGATGTAGTGGTGAGAGGTAAGTGAATCCTCTCATGTGGTCTAATGCTACTATACACCAGACATCATGGATGTCTCCATGGTGCATAGCGACTTGCCATTTTGCAAGTACCGAGAGCGGTGACCTTCAGCCCTTGGTGGACTTAACCCATATACTGTTATTATACATGATTTGCAGGAAACAACTACTCAGCGGGCAAATACCCCGACCTGCATTGAATTATACCTTACAAATCATGAAAAATTGGTAGCCAATGCCATATATATATATATATATGAAGTGTTATGGTACTTCCGGGTGCTCTCCCGCGTCGATGGTCGACTCCTCTAGGAGTCATGGTTGTCTACTAAACGACGATTCGACAGAATCTCATCTGCCATCTTCAGGTTCTCACTGAAAACTGCCTACTGCTGCTCCTCGTTGCTCGAATATATATATATATATATATATATATATATATATATATATATATATATATATTCTTGTTAAATTACAGCTATTGTCAAAATTAGAGAGATATGAGCAAACACTGAACTTTTATTTTATTTGTTTATAACTATTTTTCCCAGGCACCATTGGCAGGTGATTCGACAAAAAATGTTTACATACGTTATAAACAACAACTCCTCAAAAGACAAGATCACTTAGATTCAATTCTTTCAATTTAGGCTTTTTTCGACAGTTTGCCTGCACTAATGATAATATATTAGGATGTTGTTGCCTGGTTAACCCCTTTTTTTTATTTTTGGAAAATAATCGAGGCAACATATGCGAACGACTAGCTGGTTTTAGTCGGAGCAAGAAGTCGTGGATTCTGGGAACTTCCAAGAGATTTGAAACTTTCGCTTTTGTGTGTGTGACATAAGATAAAATTTATTTTATTTGGGAAAAGGAGACAATGAAAAATTGATGTTAATTGAGCCCCATCTATAGTGAATAACTAGTTGACTTGTATCTATTTCCCTTAAAACCAGTCTCCTATAAACAAGACTGAAATTTATAGCAAGGAAAATAAAATAATCAATAAGATGAATAATAAAATGTATTACATAAATAAATAAATTTTGCAACATGAATTTAAAAGTAATTTTTGTAAGAGTCTTAAAATGTACTATAAATTTACTAAATTATGTATGAAATTTTGAATGAAACAAATTATACAAAGAAAATAGAATTTAATACAAAATATGTATTTTTGTCGTCGGATCAACCGTTGGAGAGTTATTTTGAAAGAATCAATTTTTGCACTTTTAAATCGCGGCTTGAGTAGCAACTCTTTCGAAAACTCGGAGTTTTCATTGGGGCCTAGACAACATAAAAAACTGAAACCTCTCATCTTTTGCACGGTGAAAACCACTACTGACTGGCTTATTTGCGAAAATATGGTCAATATATTATCTTGATTTAATTTGACTAGTTATTGAATTTGTTGCAGACATAACATTGTATTCACTTAAAACGTTTAAATAATATCATACAACATTATTTTCTTGCAAAATATTTAGCTTCTTATGCTTTACTAGTATATGAAATTACGTTTGTTTCTTGATATTTTCTTTAAACATCTTAAATATTACTACCGTGAAGATAAATACATTATTTTCATAGAGCTTTATAAATGTAAAGCATATTAGCTTATTAGCTCTTAAAATCATCAAAATTATCTTTAGCTCAATTGTAAACATCTAGGAACAAAGTAACAATTTTATTAAAATTAACTAATAAAAAGCTAATGTAAATGACCCCTATGAATACAACACGTCATTTAATTTACATAGACGTGCCCTAATTTGGGAGCAAATTGCCAGCTTGGTGGTGTTAGTCCACTTACAGATAGGTCGGACAGGAATTTACACTTTACTTAGAATTGTGACGGTTGTTATCTTAAAACGACGTCAATTGTGAGCCAGTCATATTGTCCGTGAGGAAAATAATAAGACAATGAAGAGATAGGAGAATTGCTCCAATATTGCTCTTCGCACTGATGAGACTGGTCATTTTCTCGGAAATGTATCCAGTGGCGTCAAGAAAGAGGAGAAATTATTAGATAATGTCCTATAACAATCACTATTAATAATAGGATTGCCACAAGGGTCGCACTATTGCTAAGAGTTTTGAATAACATCAACAACTATAGTTTTTGTGTTCAGTTGCTTAATCTTTGAGCATTCTCTAAAGTGTGTTTTATTATTTAAAAATATAAGACTTTTATACAGGGCTTAGCAATATTTATCACCAAATTTAAAATTTTAGTAGCCATCGTATATTAATAGAGAGAGGATGTGTAATGATGAGTCTCGGTATAAGATTATTCAAGTCTCCATCATATTTAATAAGAAAGTTACAAGAAAGTTATAAGGCAAATTGTAATAATTTCAAATTTAACAGCGGCGCCTCCGCCAAAATATAGACTATTAAAACTATTTTTCAAGGGAAACGGTTTGTCCTGGAAGAAAGCTTCATTTGGGTTCTCAGTTGGTTTCCCTCCCCTCCACATATTTCTTCGACCAAAATGGCAATTTCCCAAAATTTAGTTTTCATAAAAAATAATTTCCGCTGGCCCTAACTCCTCGAACCGTATATCTGACGCGATTTTACCCTGGTACTTTTCGATTTCCCACGTCCCCACAGGTGGCCATTGGGGGGTGCAATTTCCATCAGACGAAGTGTGTGCCCATATTTGCCCGCAAAGTTACTGATCTCCAAAATTTACAATAGCTTCTACTCCGGTTCATACCCCGGCCGGCAAAATTCGACTTATTATTTTTTCCGGGTCAACGGTACATGGTGGAAAAAACGTTACAGGAGTTTTCCACCCCCTTCGGCACCCTCTAAATAATCCTAGGATCGAAAGGGTCATTTTCAAAAATTTCGCCCCCTTCCGGAAAGAATATTCCGTCGGCCATATCTCCTAAACCGTGCGTCTGTCGCGATTTCTCTCACCCAAGGGTGGTCATTGGCGGGGTAAAATTTCGTTCCGCCAAGATTTTTTACGTTTTCAGCCACCCCCCCCCCCAAAGTTTTCATCGACCTCCAAAACGACCCTAGGGTCGGTTCCGGTCCTCGTCTTTGTATAGCTCATACTCATGTTCCCCGTTGGCACAGACTTTCCAGGATTTCTAGTCATCATTCAAAATGAAATGTTAATGGAATTGTAGTGAAAAGCTCATATGTTAATGTTAAATGAATAAATGTACGCAAAAGACTTACGCTTATAAGAAAGGGAAAAAGTAATGGAGTATCTTTCTATATCTGAACACGATGATAAACGACGGCGAACCCTCTGGTACGTAAAAATCCAGAGAATGTTATAATTTTCAGACTAAAAGTACTCTATGCAATAATAATAATAAATAAATAATAAATAACACCACAGGTAATTACGACCCCCTACGAACTAAAACATGCCAGGGTTCATATTGCATGAATCGTTCAGTTGGCCATTTAAGATGAGAAAACAGCGGAGTGCTATTAAATTAGAGGATGCAGATTGGAGGTAAGGGTGAAAATGCAACAATTTCAGTTTTTTAAATATAACTCGAAAACAAAGAGAAATTTCATCAACTTTTTTTTCTACAAAGCAATGCCTATACCTATCTGCTCAAAAAAAGTTATAGATAAAAAACTTAAAAAAAAACAGAAAAAATGGATTTTTGCTTTTTTTAACTGTCTTTTTGGATACTTTTCGCACAAAAATTGTTTTTTATTTCTTTAAATAAGCCACTTCGATCGGAGGTTTGATTCTCTGCAAAAAGTTTCCTATTAACTATCCCTGAATTTTGCTTCGTTTTCGAGTTATATTTAAAAACTACATTTTCACCCCTATCTCCAACTTGCACCCTTTAATTTAACGGCACTCCAATAACCAATTGAACGATATATGCAATAAATACCCTTGAATGTTTTAGTTCCTTTCTATATGACAAAAATCAATAGCCTATAATAGAACGTGTATATTACGTGGAAAGTACATAATTCCCGAAAGAACATCAGCAACTTTTTGTGCACGAGTTATTTTTTAGAGAAACCTTTTTTTGGAAAACAGGAAGTTAAATTACTTACATTGTCAAACAAAATAGTTAATTCACAGCAATTTGACGATATTGATGTAATATTTATAATACTAATACATACATAATTATTAGGTCTGTTTTGCGTACTTCGTCCAAAGAGAAATGCACTTTTTTTACATATTGCAGCATCATTAATGCATTAAAAAACTGTATCAAATTGTAACGCCTTCAACAGTAATTTTAATCACTGAAATTATAAAATAATTAAAAAATAGGGCGGCACGTTGTCAAAACGCACAAACAAACTTAGAATGGCCACGATAGACCTGTTGCTAGCTGACATAACAGCATTATCATTCAATCAAGTTTTGAATTAATTCTAAAAATTGAATCTCTTAAAAACAAACATTTTGTTGAGAATTATACAGTAACCTGTATTTTCTTGAAAATTATAGATGAAACATTTTAATCGGAAAAGGTGTGATCCGAAATCCACCATCTCACTCCCAACCACCCCAAGTATGCATTTCAAATAGCGCCCCTCATTTCCATCATCGATTTTTAAAAGCAGATTCTTTTTGGAATGCTACTGTAGTTTTTAGATAAAAGTGAAAAACTGAATTTTTATAAAAAAGTTATTACTTAACAACTCGGAATCATAAGAGTCTATGCAATGCGATATTATCATTTAAATTTGGAGAGCGCACGATGGAAATTGCTAGCATATTAAAAACAATCTCCCTAAACAACTTCCACTTCAAAATTATTTAATGTGATATCAACTTATTAGACTACAGACTAAGATTAGCGATTATGAGATTATGATTATTACAACAATTAAAAGAGCTATTTCCTATTTGTGTAAAGCTAAGTAAGATGAAATAAGATACCACTAACCACCGAAAAACAATTATCAGATAGTGTCTTCATGTTTTTATGTTCTTGAGATTCAAGGTAATACCGTAAAGTGCATGTAACATTATAAAACGATTCTCCAGTTATTAAGGATGGATCAGTTTCAAAAAATCATTAGGTATATTTTTAACATTGTTCTTTATTGATCTAATTGCCTAATGTGTTATACCAAGAACGTTTCTCATAACACGTATATTTCTGGATTTAAAAAAATTGTCTGAAGTCGTATCCGAAATCTTGAAAATCTTAGTTTATGTTTGATGTGTTTTGTAATAAACGTGAAAATTTGCATAGTTCTAACAATAAACTGTAACTGTATGGAAGCGTAAGGCAAGAAAGGAATTTCCGTAGGATTTATTTGATTGTGCCAGACGGCTGGTAGTTAAAGTATGCAGGGGCATCCTCAAGTCAAGTTTATTGAGAAACAATTTTTATTTGAAGTGGTATTGTTATAAAGGTTACGCCGATATCATTCTGATGACCTAGGAGGCTGTACGCAAAATTTTTCAAACCCTTTTTCAGAGTCTTGTACCAAATTCCTTTCCGACTTACAGACAGATTTTTCAACTTCTTAAATCTGTTCCGTGCAGGATAATTGTAATTTCAATTAACTTTATTGTTACAATACTGTTTGAACAACAAATACTACAATATCGAATTTAATTAATAAATAAATTCTACTAGAGATTTAGGTCCTAGTTATACCTGGCTCCTCCGCCAGAAACTAGAAAACAGAATGAGCACCGCATATTCGTGGATACTAAATAATAGAAGAAGTTTTATTATCTATTTTTGCTAAAATCTCGTTGCTTATATCTAACTTTTGAATTTTAATATTATCATTATAGCTAGGGAGTCGGTGGCAGAATTTTTTATATGATTTTTGTTGGTTTGGGTACTTGATCCCATTAGTTTTGTAATCACTTTTATTAACAGTATATTATTATTTTATATAATACCAACACACATTCAGCAACTCTTACTTCCACAGAACTACTTTTTACTAAACTATTAGTTGCTAACCTTATTTTTATCTTGGTATTACCAACTGTTAAACTTGCTAGATTTAACATTGCAACCCAACACACCCCTTCAATGGTAAATCCCATATTTCAAAATAAACTTTTATTATTAGACCAAAGGGGGCGAGCGTAGATGCGTCTTTACTATGTACATACGTCGATATGCGATGTAAAGCAACGTTAGGCGCGGTAGTAACTTGGATGGGCGACCGTTTCAAAGAAGACCGAGTCCTCGCTTCACATATCTTCCAGCGGCTTGTATATCAGTGTATGCGCGGAAGCTATACAACCTTAGGCGAGGGTTGTGTAGGTGATATACCATCTTTCTGAGGAGATGTAAAGCCGTCGGTCCCTTGTCTATTAAATGTTAGGTAAGTAAAAGATCCCTACTCTTCTTAAGGGAAGAGGTTCGGCAAAATTCCTGGTTGGAGGTAGCTCGTCTACAGGCGTCGGTGATAGGCCTCAGTAGCGGAAATAGACCGACGTTAAATAAATATAAAAAAAATTATTAGACCAACTTAAATTTCTACACTTAAAACAAATACAAAAAGAATACTTCGTTATTATTCCAGTCCTTACAGAACTGTTGAAATAAAACTTTTCCTAAAGATTTTGTGAAAATATCAGCGACCTCTTTGTCAGTTCTCAAATAATCTATACTTAAAATATTTTCTTTGATTTTATCATGCACAAAATGATATCAACATGTTCCAGTTTTTTATGAAATTCTGGATATTTGCATACTACTATAACGGACCGATTATCTTCAAAATGTTTTACACAGATATGTTCGTTTAAATATTTCACTAAAAATGTATCTTATCCAACAAACTTCGCTAGCTGCTAAAATTAGTGCGATATACAATACTCGGCCTCAATGGAGGACAAAGTAACTGTAGATTATTTAGGTGAATCCCAAGAAACAGTATAACCAAAAACTTTAAAACGTAGCCTCTGTTGACTTTCTGTCCACAGAGTCACCTGCTCAATTCGAGTATACATACTACATAGCATAATTTTCAATATCTGAAATATAAAACACGAACTTCAAATTTATAGTGCCTTGTACGTATCTCAAAACCCTTTTGAGAGCTTGCCATAGCTCCTGGCTGGCACATGTTTGATATCTACTTAATATATTAATTGATATACACAAATCAGGTCGTGAGCACAACATAGCATACATTAATGAACCAATTAACACATGACATTTATTTTCTACTTCTGGACTTCCAGACTTATCTTTCTTTAGAATATTATGCTTAAAATTTACGTCCATAGGAGTAGAACTTGGTTTACAGTTATGCATATTCAATTTTATTAAAATATTCTTTAGGTATGCTGTTTGGTTTATCGAGATTTAACCTTTTGACACATCTTGTGTAATTACCATTCCTAAAGAAATATTTTATGTGACCTAAGTCTTTCATTTTAAAATATTGGTTTAAAATTCGTTTCATATTTTGTACTCCTGTTTCACTTGTACCTCCTAACAACAGATCATCAACATACAGTAAAATATAAATTTTATAATTATCATTTACCTTTACATATAAACAATATTCGGATTCTGATCTTTTAAATTTTAAAGATAACATAAGTGTATTAAAATTCTCGTTCCAATGTCTTGGTGAACTTTTCAAACCATACAAAGATTTCTTTAGTTTGTATACAGTGCCTTCCTTTTCGTTAAAACCCTTTTGGCAAAGAAATAAATCATTTAAGAAGCCATTGCATACATCTAATTGATATATAGGTATTCTTAATTTGTTACACAATAATAAGAAAACGCTAAGTGATGCTAACTTAGCCATAGGACTGTAAATATCTAACAAAAACGCACCTGCTTGTTGAAAACCACTAGTTACAAATCTAACTTTATAGGTTATATCATCACTGACTTGACTTCTTTTTCGTTTAAACACCCACTTACACTCAATAACCTTCTCTTCACTTTTCTCTTCTGCTCTCATCCGTGTTTGGTTTTCTTCTAACGCCCTTATTTCAGCTTATATAGCTTCCTTCTACTTCTCCGACTCGTTGCTTGAAATAGCATCATCATAAGTTTCCGGCTCCTAGGTTTCATCATATTTTACAAAAGCTGTTTCATAGTCGTCAAACCTGGTTGGTTGTTTTATGGCTTAAATTGTATCGGGGAATATTTTCTTCTTCTTCACCTAAATCAACACTGTGAACCTCGACGTCTGAATTATCATTTTCCATTAAGTTTTTATTTTGATTTTTTATTTCATTTTCAGTTCTTGACTCACTTTCTGGTTCAGCGTTTTCTATATCAATCGATCCTTCATTATACTATTGTCTCCAATTTCAGTTTTCGTTTTAATTTCTATTTTATCTTCAGGTTTTTTTGTTCTTAATGGTAGAAAAATAACATTCTTTTTACACTCAATTTTATTATCAAGGAAAAAATTCTATATCCTTTTACATTTTCATCGTATCTCACAAATATTCTCTGTCTGCTTTTAGGATCCCATTTTAAACGCATTTCTTTCGGTCTATGTACTGAAACTCGGTTTCCAAAAAATTCTCATTTCTCATTAAAATTCACCGTTTTATTATGCCACAACTCATTAGTTGATTTGTTTTTCACTGAACTTATCCCGGTTCTATTTAATAAGCATGCAGAGGTATTTACTGCTTCAGCCCACATATTTGTATCCATTCCATGAATCATTGATCGAGCTGTTTCTACTAGAGTACGGATTTCACGCTCAGTCCTTCCGCTTTGTTGGGGAGTATATGTTACTTTGTTACATTTGGTGGATGATCCCATGTTGTTTTAAAAGGTATTCACTTCATGATTCACAAACTCAATTTGATCTAAATATTTTTATTTTACTGTCCGCCTCTCCCTCAACTTGCAAAATAAATTCTTTAATTTTCGCTTTTAACTCTGTTTTTGTTTTCAGAAAATACACCTTTCTGATTGACTAAAAGTCTTTATAACCAGAAAATATCGAGCTCCGTCCAATGAGGGTACTTCCATAGGCCCGCATTCATCTGCATGTACAAGTTGAAGTAACGAATATGTCATTCTGTGTTGTTTACCTGCTAGACACTTCGCACACACAAAGTTCTTAGTGTCGTCAATATATTCTATTGTATAATTTGTTTTATCTTACTGCAAGTGCTCGAGTAGTCCCATTATTATCAACAAATTGACAAGTTTTGCTATTTGAAACCATCGAGTAACCTTTATCAAGGGCACATCCTACCGAAAACAGATGACATTTTAAATTGGGAACATACATTCGATAGGACTGTTTTAATAAGGCTTTGTCTATCATATGTATTTAAAATGGCAATCCCTACTCTTTTGACATCTAACACCGTGCCAGCACCAATTTTTACTTTTAAGTCACAGTTTCTTTCAGTGAGGGTTTCGAACAGATTTTTGTCTCAACACATGTGTTCACTTGCCCCCGAGTCCAAACACCAATCAATCACTTGAGAACAAGTTAGTTAATGAACCAACACTCGGCAATTACGTGTTCTCCTTTTTTACAAAAATTACACTTTTTATTTCTATCTTTGACCTTTCTTTCCTTCTATAATAGTTTTTTGCAAGATGCCTCACTTTATGGCAATTATAGTACTTTTTGCCACCTCCATTCGCTTACGTTTGTTCTGTTTGTATGACTGGTGGTCGAGAGGTGAGCGCACTTACCTCTCACCCAAAAGTTCCGGGTTCGATCCCTGGTCGTGGCAGTGGAAAATACTGTGAGGAATTTTTTCACTATACACGGATATTGGGTGTGTGTCTCTTGTCTCTAAATGTGTAGCCCCCTCCCACACAAGGCTCTTCTAGAGGCTTCCGGGATAAAGGGGATCGTAATTACCTGTGGTGTAATTACCTGTGGTGTTTATTCTGTTTTACTGCTACAGGCAAGCGCTGTAGCCTCTTCTGTAGACTTAAACCTCTCTTCTTCAATTAAAAGTCTTGGCGTTAGCTCTTCTAGAGTCTTTTTATCTATGAATACCAATCCCTATGCGGATTTAAAGTGTTTGTACCTCTCTGGCAAAGCCATGAGTATTTTAGTCATTACCATTTTCTCCGATATTTTTTGGCATGTTTGCTTTGCAGTTTATTTTTTATTTCTTCGATCTGAGAAACATACGTTGATATTGAGTCATCAATAAGTTCTAACGAGAGAAATTTTTGTTGAAGCAAATGTACACTCACAGCTGACTTTATCGTAAATTGATTTTAATTTAGACCACGTGTCCTTGGATGTGCTGCATGAAAGTATATGGGTCAATGACCCCTGTTAAATCCTGGTAACAAGAAGCTCTTGTGCTTTAGCCAAAGATAACTCTTTGTTTTTCTTTCTCTCAACCAGAAACTAATGATATCAATGGCCTGAACCTATAACCTGTTGATTTGGGTACGTGGACAGTATTATACTTGATTAACTGGTTAGTTTTGTAATCACTTTTATTAACAATATATTATTATTTTATACAATTTTATACAATACCGACACACATTCAACAAGTCTTACTTCTACAGGACTGAAGGATGTACTAAGGAATTTTTACTCGTAACTAATTCAGCAAGTTCAAACGGGCAAGTTTATAATATTTATACTTCAACGATTAAACATAGTCTTCATCAAATAAGAAACCTATTTTTTATAACACATCAAACATAATGTATAATTCACATAAACAATAAATCCATAATACATGTACACTAACGCATCGAATCACAAATTCACAAGCATAGACGTCGAAATTTCGTCGCTGCCATATCATCAAGGACTTTGTCAGAATCCACTTTGTAGTCCGAATGTATTGAGAGTGTGGCAAGTGCGCTTTTGCCTAAAACTTTGTCGACTCGCCCGATTCACAAAACTCACGAATTCCTCGAGCTCCTGAATTTCGGGGGGGGGGGTCTTCAGGCCCCTCTCCCACTGTCAGGACTACTTTTTACTAAACTACTAGTTACCAACTTTATTTTTATGTTGGTATTGCCAACTGTTAAACTTGGTAGATTTAACATTGCAACCCTATAATTTTATTGCGTGAGTGAAGTTTCAAAGAGCAAAGACGTCGCAATAGAAAGTCGGAAAAACCATTTCAGTCAGTATAGAGTTGCTGAGTTTTTAATTAACAGTTAATTAAAAATGTAATAAAAAAAATATGCTCCTATATAATTATATTGTGTTAGTCACTTGTTTTAAACGTTTCTTGTCAATATGACCTACACGCAGAATGATTACTGGAGATTGTAAACACGTAACAATATGTATATATATATTATAGTTTTGTGCATGTGCATAGGGGGATAAAAAATTGCAACGCTAGCACTCCAAGTTTGGGTTAGAATGAGAGGCAAGTAGAGTCATACTCATATGCAATTTGAAGTATGATAGCGTGTTAGCATCTTAATTTCGTGTGAAAATATAACAAAATGGCCAGTTTGGTTAAAAAATTTATGGTTAAAAATGAACAAAAACTAGAACTAGCCTCCTTCTGCATCTCAAACTGACTAGGCGGTCGCAGTATGATTGAAGGCTTTTACGTGATTCTTTACATCGACAGATCCACTGTGGTCAACTGTAAATTTAGTAGGTATAATAATTGATTCCCCTTAAACTGGTTTAGTTTTGGAATGAGACGTGGTTATACTGTAATTTAGAATATATTTTATTCATATAAATAGTTAATATTGTCCATTAAAAATTTCAACAAATATACAACAATTAACTCTACCTATCAAGGCTATTTATTTTTAGATTAATTTCCTTCGTTTATAGTAATTAAATGTTAAAACAGTGTTCTCTTATAAAATTATTATTTTTTTACCGACATCCTGTTATATCGCATCCTGTTCTATTATAATGACGTCCGTCACTGGATATGTCTCACTAAAGTTATCTGGTCGCTCATCTAATCTAAATGTTAAAACTGACTGTATCTTATATGATCAACCCTACACAGGCGATAGACCTTTATAGAATTATCAACGAATCCAAGTGGTACCATATCCATTTTGATGTTCAACCTCATAAAAGCCAAATGCTTTATGGGCAATTTGTTATAAGAGTTCTAATATCATAAAACTTATCTTCACTAAAACTATACAATATCTACAATAATAAAATTTACTATACATGCTTTCAACATTAAACGTGAAACTAAATTTAAAATTGGCTTTTGTACTCGGGCGCTGCGGAATGCTAGAGACTTTAGCGTAGCCAAATAAATGAAATATTATGACCCAATCAGAACGATTAGTCTCTCTTTTCTTAGTGCGCTAATAAGCAATTGAAAGCTTAATAGATTATTGAAGCTGAGTTCAGCAGAATTACCAATATGGTGAACTTTTGCTTCTAGTTTTTCGAACTACAATGCATATCGAATAATCTATGGCATCTATTTTTAAAGTTATTGCAATAATCGTGAGGCATTAGCGGTTTTTATATATCTTCATTTATTTAATTCAAAGCAATAATTCTGATAATTCGTGTCATTCCAAGATTACCTTTGTACAAAAGTTTTAAAATTTCTTTATTAAATCGATAAGTACTATGACTCAGTCATTAAAGAATATTCAGATCTGAAGATTGTCAGGTGTCTTCACATTAACGAATGATAAGGAGAAGATAACACTTTGAATCTCCAACTTCGGAAACGGGTATAAGGTACGGTACGGTTTAGCTCGGGGGCCAGTTCTAGTTTAAAGTGATGGAACAACACTACCCACAAGCCGGATACGCGAAGCTGAGTAGCTGAAGTGGAGAAACGGTAATCCGATTTAACTACTTTCCTTTGTAATTTAATCTTGAGAACAGCTACATTTCCTGATATGAAAATTGCTCAAATTACTCCCGTGTTAAAAAAAGGTGGCCCAGCTGTGCCTTATATTTCCCTGCATCAACACGGATTCTCCGATAAAAAATACGATTACCAACTTAACCTACTTAACTTAGTTTACCTCTGAAATTCCTGATAAACAAGCACAAGTAGATATAGTATACATAGATATACAGAAAGCCTTCGATCAAGTATACATATATTTATTAATAGAGAAATTAGATAACTTTGGATTTTCCGAAGGCATAATTAAATTATTTACGTCATATCTACTTAAATGCAGTAGTTCGTCAAACACGAGGGTTTTCATTTAGATTACTATATTAATACTTCCGGAGTACCACAAGACTCCACTTTCGGGCCACTTCTATTTCTCATTTACATCAACGATATTAATGATGTTATTAGCTTTTCGAAGTTAATGTTCGTGGATGATTTGAAAATCTATAGAAAGGTAAAGCGATTGTGGAATGATACAGGATTACCTTAAAGCCGTATCTGACTGGTGTAGTGTGGACCATCTATGCATTAATTTGCAAAAATGTTACGTTATCACTTTTTTTCGGAAAAATAAACCTGAAGAATATGATTATAAAATAAATTCAGATAATGTAACCAGATGTATAGAGTCAAGGATTTGGGTATTGTCTTCGATCGCCAGTTAAGATTTCGAGCCTATTAATAGCGCTGTGTTAAATTCATATAAAATGCTAGGCTTCATATTTTAGCAAAACCTCTAATCTAACGTTGGTATATTACGCATATGTTTGCTCAAGATTAGAATATGGGATTATCTTATGGAATCCGTGGTACATATGTCTCGTGAAGAATATTAAGTCAGTTCAGAGGAAGTTCCTAAAATATTTGTTTTTTAAGGAGGATGACATTTACCCGCCGAGAGGAATTAATACGTCCAATTTAATGATCTGTTTGAAAATGGTTTCATTAGAAATTCGTCGCGAAATAATTGCCATTAAATTTATTCAATTTAGTTCACAATACTATTGATTATCCTTTTTCGTTTCCATATACCCAGACATGTAGTAATCATACAATTAATACTGAATAGTTTAATTTTGTTTGTAATTTAAGTATAGATACCTACTATTTTTTCTTTCTTTTTTCATTCCCTCCTGTAATATGTGTTTTCATGTATTTCATGGAACTGGGTGTTTACCTTTTGGAAATAAAGAGATTATTGTTATTAATATACTGTAATTCAAAATACGAAAATCATCATTTATACTTTCCATATACCTCGTCTAAATAAATGCTCCGTAATCTCCTTTATTTCTATACTGATGCACACAAATTACATAATTAAAACAGTGCGTTGTATCGAAGAATTACTATTAATTTAATTATTAAAATTATACAATAAAACAACAGTTTTATAATATAAAACTCTTCTGTTGGAGATCTGGGAATGTTTTTGCGCATTATTTTTATTATTCTGTTTTAGGTTAATTCCAAATAATTAAGGATTATCCCTAGAAACTTTTCACGTATATGTTGTGGCTTAGTAATGCTTCATAACACAATTATTATTTATTTTCAGCCACGTAATTTACTTTTGTTTTTGCGTAAATCCCTTTTAAAAGTAGATAATTAATCCTTAAAGTATGTGGGTTTATATACATGAAATATAAATTAGGGAAAGTTTCACGCTATGCTGTTCCCTAAAGCGCCCCTAAAGAGCCATAAATATAAGCACAATTATTATTTTCTGCCAGTGGTAATGTAAGGACGATTCTCTGATTAACATTTCCTGAAAATGTATAAATACTTGAACTCAAATTTCCCAGTCTAATCCACATATCTAAACTCCTCATTCTTATTTTACACTCTTCTTAAAAACGAGCCAATGGAATTCAGAATTGATTTCATTATGTAAACTAGCAAACTTAAGACAAGGACCTATTACATTTTATATTGTAATCCTAGGTAAAATTAAGTTTCCAAAATTTTCTCCTCCTTGATTATACAACGCGAACGTACCACTTATTCGTCCCAAATTCACCATGAATTGTTTTATATTCTACAAAAGCACTTAAATATTCTAATAAAATATAATACGACGTAGTATAAAATAAAATAACATGAAAAAAGGTGAAAGATCTGCATAATATTTGTTCCTAATAAAGTTTAATGTCGAATACGAATTTGTTAAATGTCGACTAAAATAGTTGGGCGTTTTGCTACTAGAGGCAGCATTGCTAGACGTGCGTCAAAGCAGGGTCGGGCTCATAATTTTTCATTTAGCCTGAGAGCTTCGAATGGATGTATCATATGTAAATAAATATGTTATGTGTTCCTGATAGCTAAATTATCTAATTTGCTAATATTTCTCTTTATGCCAACTAAATACGCGCAACCCACAATACTTCAAGATGTTTTGTTTGTCACCAAGGTTTTGTTTGTAATTGGTGCGTATAAACATAAAATCACGTCGCGATTACATTCTTACGGTCCTGTACGCCGCCTAGACTAGTGTGGCTTCTGTATTATCGACAGGACGATGTAATTCATTCACTTACAAATTTACTCACTACTGAGTGGTGCGTGCAAACCCACTCTTAATATTAATGATTCTAGCCTCATATGAAAACTCGTTCTTTTCATTATAGTGTACCAGAAAGTTAATGAAAATCTGTAAATCCAACACTTTCTGAGTATTGGAATGGGAAATTTACAATCATATTTAGACGCAGAAGCTCTATCAACGACCAAACAAGTTCTGTCATAATTTGCTTTTATTTTTCGAAGGTTGAATTCTTGCATTTTTGCATAGGGCCAACTAGACTAATATGCTTTAGAGCTGTGTTAAGTTTTGTATTGGTTTCGTAGATAAAAAGAAAGTTCACTTATCAGTAGCATTTCAGTTAATTATTTTTATTTAGTTGAGTGTAAATTTAGTTATTAAACATTACTTGTAATTTTAAATTTTAATAATCACATATTCAACAATAGTTCAACACTGAATATATAAAGCGGATATAATTGTAATTTTTTTTATATACATTTATTTAACGTCGGCCTATTTCTGCTACTGAGGCCTAACACCGACGCATGTAGACCAGCTACCTCCAACTAGGAACTTTGCCTAACCTCTTCCCTTAAGAAGAGTAGGGATCTTTTACTTGGCTAACATTTAATAGACAAGGGACCGACGGCTTTGCATCCCCTCCGAAGGATGGTATATCCCCTATACAACCCTCGCCTAAGGTTGTATAGCTTCCGCTTCCGCGGGTGTAATGGGGTAGTGAAGCGCAAGTTATAGCCTCTCCTACTCGATTGTTAACCTCACCTTCGCGATGAGTTCAATTTGAACTTGGTGCACCCTGTTTTCACTAACGAGGCTCTAACGACCGAGTAAGGGCGGAATAACCCTTACCTTTTGCCGTGAGCACATCCACCTTCTCACGAAGAGTGCGGTAAAAATAACCCACCGCACACAAAGGTTTCTTTTGGAATCGTTTGGTTACCCCATCGTCGCAGTCTACTTCTGTGCCATAGGACCACACCACTCGCCTTCCGCAACCGAGCTGGTCAGTTGCATACCTGCTCCAGCTAAAACTTCAAATGCAGCTTCGTTTTCAGTCGATTAAGGCTTTAAAAAATGCTGGAGCGTTAAAGTGGGACAAAATCATCCGGAGGTAAAATACCCTCCCGATCGGATCTCCGGGGGAGGGTGCCCACAGGGACACCTCATCGAATGTCGAAAAAACACCGACAAGTTAAATCCAACAAAACGAATTCTTTCATCTACGGCCCTTGGAATGTTCGTACTTTGAACGACAGCACTCGCACCGATCGGCCTGAAAGAAGAACTGCTCTAATAGATAGAGAACTTCACCGACTCAATGTTGACGTTGCAGCTCTCAGCGAAACTCGATTTTTGGAGGAAGGCTCTCTCACAGAAAAGTACTACACCTTCTATTGGAAAGGTCTTCCCACCAATTCAAGAAGACAACATGGAGTAGGATTTGCCGTTCGGAATCAACTTGTATCCAACTTAACACAAGTACCACAAGGCCTATCCGAGCGTCTAATGCTGCTACGCTATGAGCTATCAGATGGCAACGCGGTAAATCTAATAAGCGCCTACGCTCCCACTCTGGATGCAAGTCACGAAACCAAGGAAAGCTTCTATCAACAGCTGGAAGAAACCCTCTGTAGAATACCTAAAATGGAACGACTCGTTATTCTTGGCGATTTTAACGCTAGAGTAGGGAGAGATGCAGACACCTGGCCAGGCATCATAGGCAAGAACGGTTTGGGCAACATGAACGCTAACGGTCAACTACTCCTAACTAAATGCGCCGAACATGATCTAGTTATAACAAACACCATTTTCCGACAAAAGGATAAATTTAAAGGCACCTGGCGTCACCCCAGATCAGGTCACTGGCATCTACTGGACTATGTTATCGTACGTAGGAAGCATCTCAAGGACGTCCAAATTACAAAGGCGCGCATTGATAGCGAATGTTGGACCGATCATCGTCCTGTTGTCTCTAAAATGAAAATTGTTATGAGACCCAAACACCGAAGAACTCAAGTAAAACGTAGACCCCGTCTCTGTATTAGTAAATTGCGTGACCAACAAACAGTCGAACAGCTAAAGCAAAAAGTTCAAGAGAATTTGAGTGCACTAGAAGAAGCCAATTCCGTAGATGTCGCTGCTACCTGGACACAAATTAAAGACAGTTTAAAAAGTGCGAGTGAGGAAATTCTTGGCACTGTAGCAAGTCAAAAACAGGAGGACTGGTTCAATGATAATGAAGCTTTTATACAAGAACTTCTTGACCGCAAACATATTGCCTTCCAAAACGCTATCAACCACCCCAACGACTCATCAAAAGCAGAAGCTTTTACCCAATCTAAGTATCAAACGCAACGCGAAATCAGAAGAATAAAGAACGAGTGGTGGGCAAGCAAGGCCAGAGAAATTCAAAGGTACGCCGATTCACACGACTACAGGAATTTCTCTCAAGGAGTAAAAGCAGTGTACGGCCCCAGTCGGAAAAATATGTGCCCTATTAAAGATTTAAATGGAAATCTACTCAAAGAAGACCAGGAAATAAGAGCCCGATGGAAAGAACACTACTCTAACATTCTTAACTAGCAAAGTCAAGCCGATCACGATATTATAAATCTTATCCCTCAATACGACACCTTCGAAGACTTAGATAAGCCACTAACAACGGAAGAGATCTTAACCGCCATTGGGCAGCTAAAAAATAACAAATCTCCCGGCACCGACTCACTCCCAGCTGAGATCTTTAAAGCTGTGTCGTCAGAGCTCATACCCTACCTCAAAAAACTGTTTGATGTCGTGTGGGAAAGTGGTCAAGCTCCGCAGGAGTTTCGTGATACACTTTTAATCAACCTCTTAAAAAACAAAGGGAGCGCTGCGGACTGTGGAAATTACAGGGGTATAGCTCTCCTGGCTGTTGGAGGGAAGATACTCACTAAAGCGATGGCAAATAGGCTAACACCTGTTATGGAAAAGTTACTTCCTGAAACACAGAGTGGCTTTAGACCAAACCGAGGCACATCGGATTTAATCTTCACACTTAAACAGCTTCAAGAAAAAGCACTCGAACATCAAGGAGAAATTCACATGGCCTTCATTGATTTAACCAAGGCGTTTGACTCGGTGGACAGGGAAATGCTCTGGAAAATTATGTTCCGCTTAGGTATCCCTAGAAAATTTGTGGAAGTATATCGCAGTCTACATACAAACAACAACGCCCAGGTTATGTATAATAATGAGGCAACCGAACCTTTCCAAACCCTCACTGGAGTTAGGCAGGGATGTGTCCTGGCACCCCTACTCTTTAATTTGTTTACCACTGCTGTAACAATTATTGTTGACAACAAACTGACAGTCAGAGGAATAGGTCTCAGATACCGTTTTGATGGCGGTCTCTTTAACATAGGGCGCTTTAGAGCTTTCACGAAGACACGCACACGATTCATTTGTGATCTCCAGTATGCGGATGACTGTGCACTTTTAGCCTCTACGCCGGAAGAGCTTCAAAAACTTTTAGATGTGTATGCCCAGAGCTATGATTCCTTGGGACTTAAAATCAACATTGGAAAGACTAAGATTATGTCAACTCCTCATCAAGTGAACCAATAGACATTACACTTAACGGAAATTCTCTTGAAGTGGTGGATCAGTTCAATTACTTAGGCAATGACAAAGCAAACATGGACAGCGAGATTCGCAATAGAATTAACGCTGCATCTAGAGCACTCTGGGGTCTTAGAGAGAGAGTATTTGACAACCACGACCTTGCTTTGTCAACGAAAATGGCTGTCTACAGAGCAGTTGTCATTCCAACACTGCTATATGGATGTGAAAGCTGGGTCACTTACCGTCGTCATGTGAAAGAATTAGAACGTTTTCAGCAAAGACACCTCAGAAGTATGATGAAAATCCGTTGGTTCCATCACATATCAAACGTGGAAGTACTCAAGAGAGCAAAGAGCCTTCCAATTGAGGTGCTTATTTCAAGAGCACGCCTAAGATGGGCAGGTCACGTTCATCGTATGCATGATAACCGCCTTCCTAAATGTACACTTTATGGTGAATTGTTAAGCGGTAGAAGAAGGCGTGGCGGTCAACGAAAGAGGTTCAAAGACGCTCTCCATGAAAATCTAAAATCCTGCGGTATTGCAGACGAGCAATGGGAGCAACTTGCAGCGGACAGAACCGAATGGCGAGGGGTTGTGGCCAGCTATCAAGGAAATGCTGCTGCAAGAAGGCCGAATCCAAGACCTAACCAGGTCCATGTTTGTCCTGACTGCGGTCGACATGTGCTCTCCCGAATTGGCCTCTATAGCCATAGTCGTGTGTACCGTAGATGAATGGGAATTACAATAAACTACACCTATTACTTGTTTTTTATTGTACACAATTTATCGACTGTAACATTTTTATACTCGGACTCGAGTAACGGCTAATAATAATAATAATAATAGCTTCCGCGCATACGCTGATATACAAGCCGCTGGAAGATGTGTGAGGCGAGGACTCGTTGTGAACACGGATTGATCCCTCCGTTTGTTATATAAAAAATCTGGAGCGGTGGGGGTTTAGAGCTGAGACCGCAGAGGGCTTCCGTGCACTTATTTTTCGATTGGTTGTGTCTCAGGGTTGATTTCTGGGAGTGCTTGTTAGGGTCAACTGCTACACTCTGCATGTTGTATTTCGCACTATGTTTTAGCATTCGGTTTAATTTATCACTTATTTGACTTTTACAGCTATTTTAGGGTCAATGGCTACACCCTGTATGGTATTTTTATTGAAATTGAACACTACGGTTTAAAGGACAATATGAAATTATTTATTCGATTTTTAGTGAACAGAGTTGGATATGATTCTATTTTAATTTTAAGTTTCTTTTTTGGAAATTGTAACTAATCGACAACAGAAATTATGTCTGTAGCTGGTTTGAAAATATATTTGGAAAAAAGTTTAAAAAATAATTAAATCGAAAAAATTCACTTTGACGATTGGGCCTTGTAGGCAAGGGAAAATTGAAAAGGGGGCCACTTAAGGCGATGTATTTTGTTAAAATGAAATATAAAAAGGGGGCCACTTAAGGCGAAGGGTTCTTAATACTAGAAGGGGCCACTTAAAGCGATGTCTTCAACCTAACTCTTTTTAACCAGGTTTCGGCCTGGGAAGCTAGAATTGAACAGCTCGTCACGAAAAGATTGCAGGGACTGGGAATAAGAAAGCCTAGCTAGACGGGAGTATCTACAACATAAGTTAAATAGTAACCGGACCCGTTCAATAGTGTCAACAGCTATTACAGAAAAATTCACTTTTGAAACTTATATTTTCCACAAGAACACTGTCAAAACTGAACTTGGTGTGGGCTTCCCGTACACCGGTATTTATACTTGTTAGATTGGCTGCGTTTATCGTGCCCCGTGAACCTAGCACCGACGTTTTTACCCCCATTTTAGGTCTGGAAATGTCACCGTCGAGTCTGGATCTGCACGATTGCAACATATTACACAATATTGCGCAATAGTTTACTAAAAGTGCAAATTTTTAGATAAAACTCATATAGAAAAGTCGGCGACGAAAAGGAGAATTTTTTGATATAAAAAGGAAATTTGAATCGATTCGGGTTCTGGAAATACTTGAGTTTGATTGACGGAAATTTTAACGATATGAAAGGACCCCGTAAACGTGTCACGAACGTCAGACGTTTAACAGTTGAAGTGACATGATAATGCTCCCGATAGTGCTCCTAACGGGTACGAATCGAATTGAGCGGAGATATCGGTTGAAAGGGAATCGAGATATTATATGTATTTTACGAGGGGCGATTGAAAAGTAAGGGAATTCGAATAATTAATTGAGACGCTGGAATTTGATGAAACTAAATCTGATATGAGGACTCGAGGTGGAGAATGTGATTTAATGCATACAGGGGGTTCTTAAGAAATTGAAACGGATGCGAGAATTGAATGAAGTGAAGTTGAATGGGGAGTTTTAAGGTAAGTTGAAGTATATGAGGGGTCGTCAAGAAGTAATGAGATTTGTAATGTAAAAGTGGTTTAACAAGTGAATGAAACGAAATGAACTATTGCTGTTTTGGGTACGGATGGTTTGATTAATTTGATGACTGCGAGGGGGTTGTATTTTTAAGGGATATTTTTTGTAAAAATTCTTTTATAAAATTGCTATGCTGAATGTGGGAAGTGTGTTTTCGGTGGTTTTACATTACTTGAGAATTATGGAATGTTCGTGAATTTTTTCTGATTTTGGTGACCTTGGATGTAGTTTTTTGATGTAAACTAGGTCTGGTTGACTTTTTTATCATGGTTTGCCATGATGCTTGAATTGATCTGAATTATTTGCTAATTTTACATTTTTTTGTTTTTGATTTTGACTTATGGGGGAATACCATATAACAGTTGGAACGGTCACCCATCCAACTACTAACCGCGCCTTACGTTGCTTTACATCGCATATCGAAGTATGATCATAGTAAAGACGTACCCACGCTCGCCCCAATTGTCATTTTAATTCACATATTAAATATAGCTTGCATTATTTGTTTATTATTTGTATTTTGTATCAATTTTTCATTACTAATAAAAAACCTTATCTATTTCACTTTACGTTGTGTTTTTAATTATTAAACATTCAACCACTGGGAAATCATATTGTAGTTTATTAATAGCTTCTAGTTTTACGTGGTATAGCTTTGACTAGCATGTTTGACTCTAAAAAGAATAAACGAACATTAGTTTTGTACATTATAAACAAGAAAGTATCCTACCTGTACATTGTACATGCCTAATATTGAATTAGGTTTGTATTGGTTATATCATGGGGTATATGTCGTCTAGTTCTTGCAGTTTCCTTGTTATGTCCAGAGTACCTGGAACATCGAAAAATATTAGCAATTATAATTACATAACCACAACATCATAGCACTGTAAATGTCGGGTTAATTAAAGTATTACTGTGAGTACTTACCGTAGTTTCAGTAGGGTAGTATACAAATATTGTGGTTTATTCTTATGTTCAATTTTTAATGGTTTTAAGATTTGTTGTCAGGCTGCCAAATTGATTTCTAGGCGTATTCAATTAGTTATTGCTCGTACACTGTTCTCTGTTCTGATCAGTTAATTTTTGATAGTTAAATTAGAGTTGTTTCTATAAATTTACTTCTAGTATTTTCAAAATTTAATCTTCAACTTTTCCTTTTTCATATTAAATGAATAGTATTTGAATAGTTGTCATTATTTGTCATTTGTATTTGTCATTATTTTTTTAATCGAACAGACCCTGATATCGTTTAGGCTAAGAATCGAACAGACTTTGTATCAGTCAGGGCTTTCCAAATTAATCTTGGGAATGGTATTGTATCATCACCGTAATATTCGTAGTTATTGGGATTGGTTCTTTGCCGTCGATAGGATATTGGAAATCAATAAAAAGGTTATCAGTTGAGTGTCACATTGAAATGTGTGCAGCGATCATTACCATAAACGGAAAAAAATATATTGTAATTGTTGCCTATAGACCACCAAATGGTAACATAAATATATTTTTTACAAATCTAACACTCTCTCTAAATATTGCTTACAACATGTCGAGCAACGTAATATTGTGTGGTGACTTTAACATCGATTCAATGAAAACATGCTGTGATACCAAGGCATTATTAGATATATTTGACTCTTTCGAATTAAAGTTAACATCCGCTGATCCTACACGCATATTCACCAATATTCATGGACACACCAGCTCCACGTCCATAGATTACATGGTTACTAACCTACCCTCTTATACCTATAGTGTAGAAATTACCAACCTAAATATAGCTGACCATTTTGCACACATACTAAATATAAATGAATATGAACCAAAACATGAAAATAATAATAATAAGACATATCAAACAAGGCGCATAAACACCAATAATATTAGGAATTTTGCTTTTTACGTAAGTCGAGTGGACTGGTCGGAAATGTATCAACTAAATGTGAATGATGCATTTGACTTCTTCATAGACAGCATTGTCTGGTGTTACGATATTAGTTGTCCTATTAAAAAAATATCAATAAACAACAATCATAATACGAACCGCAAAAAAGGTTGGCTAACTAACGAACTTATTCAGCAGAGCAACAACTTAAAAAACCTTTACTGGTTAATGACAAATCTACAAACCACAGAGGCAATATCGCTATATAAATCTGAAAAAATGAATTACAAAAAAAATATCGAAACCAATATACAAAATTTTAATAGAAACAAAATAAATGACGCACCTAATAAAACAAAAGCAGTATGGAACATTGTTAATGACAAATTGGGCAGAAAAAAAATCCCTGATAAAAATATAAAACTATATGATAATAATAAGTTAATTTCTGACAATAATATTTTAGCCAACAAATTCGCAAATCATTTTTCCACAAATGTCCAGCAAAAATTATATCACTACTTTGGTTCTAATCTGTCATTACCATGCACTACTTCTATATATAGAGAAAACGAAATTTTCTTACCACCTATTACCACCGAGGAGGTAAATGAAGCTATTATTCACTTAAAAAATAAGAAATCAGTTGGGTTTGATAACTTAACAGCAGATTTATTAAAAACAATAAGAGAAGATGTTGTTGATCAGTTGACGTATTTATTTAATATTTCGATTGAACAGGGCCATTTTCCCAACACACTAAAACTAGCTATTGTTATACCAATTCACAAAAAAGATGCTGTCGAAGACATTGAGAACTATAGACAGATATCACTATTAAGTATCGTATCAAAGCTGTTCGAAAGAATTATATATAATAGAATAGTTTCATTCTGTGAAATAAACAAAATATTAACAATATCTCAACATGGTTTTCGAGCTGGTAAATCCACTGAAACTGCATGCTGTCATCTACTTGAACATGTATACAAATCTTTAGACACGGGCAAGTATGTTATTTCTCTCTTATTTGATTTAACTAAAGCATTCGACACGATTGATAAGAATTTGCTAGAAATAAAACTTAGCAATATGGGTATAAGAGGGACTATACTGGCGTGGATAGTCTCGTATATGGAAAATAGGACTATAAAAGTTAAACTGAATGGGACTAATTCCAATGAACATGATGTAAAGTTTGGGGTGCCTCAAGGTTCGGTACTTGGGCCGCTCCTATTTTTACTATACATTAACAACTTACCCAATTGTTTAACAGCTGGTCATGTAACCATATTTGCAGATGATTTAACGGTTACTCTAAGTGCGAAGAGCCTTGAGGAACTTCAAGCACAAATAAATCTAACCATGCAAGAAATCAGTTCATGGTCCCAAAGGGATAGATTGATGCTAAACGACAGCAAAACAGTTTTTATCCATTTTCATATCCAAAAACCTTTACCTCAAAATGCGATAATATACGATGGTATTGCCATCTCAAATACCACAAAACTGCTAGGCACTTATCTTGACTCTAAATTATCATGGGAGGAGCATATTCATTTTGTGTGTGGACAGCTAAATAAAGCTTACTTTGCAATATTGCAAATGAGAAATAGCCTGGATCAAACTGGATTGCTAAATATCTATTATGCCCTGGCATACTCCCACATATCATACAATATAATTTGTTGGGGGAGTGCTAAAGACAAAGATAGAGTCTTCATATGTCAAAAGCGATTGCTAAGATTAATATACAAACTTAATTATAATGAGAGCTGCAGAGAAATATTTAAAAAAGAAAAAATTTTAACCACGCCCTCTATATTTATATACAAGTGTCTGACGTATGCTTGGAAAAATATGAGTTTATTTACTAAAAGGGAAGAATGCCATACATATAACACGCGATATGCTGAATTGCTTGACATCCCTAGGCACAATACAACTAAATTTAAGCATTCCCCTCACTATAACTGCATTACCCTATATAACAGTCTACCTGAAAATATAAGAAAAATAAAAATATACAATAACTATAAAACTGTGACAAAAAACCTGCTACTCAAAGGCGGTTTTTATAGTATGCAAGATTTTTTAAGTAGGGAACCGGAAGGAATATAATTCTGTTTAACAAAATTTGTTTGTCTTACAAAATACTTTTCGTTTCTCGTTTGTTTTATATCATATAAATGTTCACCTCTCTGTGGTTGTATATAATATTGTATATAATATATGTATACCTAAGAATACTTACGTATAATAGTATCATATAAAATTATACTATTTTTATATTTGACTTGCCATATATACTTATGTATCTGGAATGGTTAATAAAGATTATTATTATTATTATTATTATTATTATTATTATAATTTCTGGATTGTGTGACTCGTATTTGGAAATACCCTATACATGGGAAGGGTGAGTTAACATGTGTTTCATGTGGATTAGATATTAATGATTATTGTAACTTTTAGGCGGTCTACTCTGGATTATTTTGGTTATGCTGCTTTCTGTTTGGTCTTCGAAATCGAAACTTATGCCTATGCTGGGTTAAGTCATGCTTATGGAACGTGGAGAGGAAGGTGTATTGTAGTCGATGAGATTTTGTATAGATGGAGTTCATAGGCTGAGGAGTTCAAGTTAAATATTTTATTTGGTTAGCCTGAGGAGCTTCAGGGATTTTTGGCATTTTTCTTTGATAACATGGTTACATCAATTTTAAGAAACAATTAGCAATTACTGGTATCAAGCTGATAGTATTATTGCCGTTGAAAATAGTGCTAATCATGCTATAACACAAAATATGCCCTCATCCGTTCAGTTTATTAACTGTAATACCATTAACTTACATTTTGTTGAAAAGAAGTTTAAAAAACAACATTTTTTATGAGCTTTTATATGTTATACATGTATCACTATGTTTCATATACAGGTTAGTTGTATATAAAGTATACTATACAACTCACTATAGTGCTATTACTACCTCGAATGTTTACAGCGCTCGCTCGCTGCGCTCACTCGTGTAGTCTCCATCCTCAATAATAATAATAATATCCTTCATTATAGCATCGTTGTATAATATACCATTTTTCGCCCACGTTAATATTTTCTTTATTGCTAATATAGTGGCACTGGAAAAAATACCTGGAACATACTTTTATTCAATATTGTTTAATTAAATACAGGGGCAAGCGCTTCAAACTGTAAAAATGTTTTATTGCCACATTATTCATATTACTTTTTTACGAAGAAAGTTTCAAACGAACTATCGTCTAAAACTTAATGTAAGAAAGTGTTGGCGAATTAGTTTTTCAAGAATTAAATAAATATTTTAAACTCAAATTTCTCGAAAAAGGTTGGATTTAAAATTTTTTCCATATAATGAAATCTAATTAAAATTAAATTCTCTAACATAGATAACATTTCTAAACCCTGCCATCCCAAAAATTCTTTGTAGCTCAGCGCCATTTACTCCTTAACATATTAAAAAACTATTTGAATTCAAAACTAAAGCCATTTTTATGTTCTAACAGTGGGAGTTTAAGAACTCAAATATCTTTAGTAGTTCACCTGGGAGTTTCTATTGGCACACCCTCTATACAGTGAAATGAGGAACTCGCAATCCAACATATCACTTGAATAATGCGTCTCCATCTTTTAAGCAAAGGTATATGGTATTTCACTGTGCGTGTGTGCAGTAGACACCAAAGGATGCAGGGGTACCCAAAGAACATGTATTGTGATAGGCCATCCATAGTGAGTTTAAAATTTTTAATAATTTCGTGACAATTAGTAATGATATTTCAGTAATTTTATCTTCCTATAGATATATTTTTAGTGTGTGATCATATAATATGCAGTCTATTAGTTATTGATTGCAACCTATTAGAAAGATGTAATGGTCACAGTTTGGAATATTATTATTAATAAGCATCCAATGTGAAAAGTTTTTTTTAGTATTGGCCTCTACGTAAATTGATACGAACTGTATATATCTTAGGACCAAATCAAAAACAAATTAATATTTCCCACCATCTCATAAAATTCCCATTACTGTTGAAATTATTTAATAAATGACTTTTCAACTGATTTTGAACAACATTTAAATTTCATGTAAATTATTTCAAGTATTGACCCGCTTTCACCATTCCTCCTTTTATTTAGTGGCACATTTAGAGGGTAATAAATCATACCAGCTACTTTGAATACTTCTGAAGTTTTAAATAAGATACTAACGATGAACTAAATCAAAAAAGAAAAACTTTTTATCTTAAAGTTCTTTATTGTTACGCTTAATTTTAAATTTTTTATCTCATCTTTAGATTTAAGAAATTAATATTAATCACTTTTCTGGCTCAAGTGTATTCATATTATTAAATTAAATGGCAATCTAAGAAGTAAAAGAAAATGAGATAAGTAAATGATACTTTTTATATAAAACTAGTTAAAAACTTCGGTTGTGCTAGAGATTTTAAGAGTACTTTAAAACATCTGAAAGAAAAATATCTACTTACCTTCCCCTACCTCCCCCCTTGTTTTGATGGTATATTTCTGTCGAAATGTTTTTCTTAAGAAAGTACATACATCCTTTAGTACTTGAAACTTGTAACTTAAGTATTGACACATATTCAATAGGCGTACTATTTATTTAACGATATTTCGTGATATTTACCCTTTGTATATATAGCAAAAATTTTGGGAGTAATATTTGACGAAAACCTCAGATTTATATATCATACCAATGATATTTCAAAGTAGTGCTATGCGAGACTAAAGTTACTTTATTTTAGTAAACATATTAATAAGAATACCAAAAAATGCTGTGCAACTGTTTAGTACTATCTATAGTAGCTTACTGCAATATCATGTGCTAGCTACACTCGTCTTGACGCAATTAAATGCAACAGACTACAAAAAACCTAAAATACTTGCTGTAGATTTATTAATAATTTAAGAAAGTATTATCATATAACTAACGCTTTGTGGATATGCGATGGCTAAAATTAAATTTAAATATCACTTGCTTGTCTTTCTACACACTCTTCTATGGAACTCTAAAATATTTACGGGAAAAGCTTCTATCACGGGAAGATATAAATGATCGTTATCCAACAATATTAACTGTGCCCCAATATAAGACAGCCATCTTTGAACGTTCTTTTACGTATAATGCAGTGAGATTATATAATTACTTAAGTACTGATATTAAAAGTTTGTCTGTTACTTTATTTAGGAAAAAATTAAAAGAATACCTTACTTTAAATCAGTGAATTTGAAGAATATTTATTTCTCTCTCTTTTTAGGTTAATTATTTTAGATTAATATAAACTAGCTTAGGAAGGGTTAAATGTAAGAATAACTTTTAATTATTAGACTTCACCCAAATTGTATTTCTAATTTTGTAGAATTAATAAAGACGTCATTATTGTTATTATTATTTGCGACAGCAATTTTGAAGCAGCGAGAAACCTATATATTTTTTTTCGATTATGATTGGGAAAACAATAATAGCACGATTACGGCTAGAAAATAAAATCATTTAAAACAAAAAATTGTACTCTATTTTATGTATTTGATAATGCCACAAACCTAAAAAAAATTATTTAAATATGCAGAAATACCCAGTAAATTCTAATAGTAAAAATTTTCAGTTCACCACTACCTTTCATTACACACTTGATGGTCAAGAAACCCAGCCGGGTTTCGCAGCTAATTTTCTCTCTCTCTCTCTCCCATGCGAAAGCGAAACGAGACTGGAGTTCATATATAGCAAGATGTTGCTTTCTGCGCCATCTGGATTCTCTTTTCTTTTATAAGAAAAACATAATCGTTTAACATTGGTAATTACATGCGAAATGAGTTGTTTATCGTTTCATCTTTCAAATAATTACCTGTCTTTAACTTGTCATCTTATTATGGCATTGCTATTGATGTTTGAATTTTGAGATCTGTCATTCCGGTTATAAAAGCGAACTAGACTGAAGTGACGTCGGTCGATGAATATGGAAGTTAAGTCGCTTAATTCAAATAGTGGATAAATTTGTGGATATATAAATAGAAGTGAATATTTTTTTTCTTTTATAAAAAAAAACCATTTAACATTGGTAATTACATGCGAATTGAGTTGTTTATCGTTTCATCTTTCAAATAAATACCTGTTTTTAACTTCTCATCTTATTATGGCATTGCTACTGAAGTTTGAATTTTGAGATCAATCAAAATAATGCAAAGTATTAATCACATACATTTGTGCAGTTTTGGCTCAATCGAACACCAAAATACGAATTGTATTAACAAATTTGTAATTATCTGATGTGAAAAATGGAAATGTTTAATCGCAAAAGCACATTGAGTGCCGTGTCGGATACGTGCCGGATAGGCTGTGAAATAGATGTTTTCTAAGTGTTACACATGTTGTTCTACAGATTTTTAGGGGACCGCCGATAGAGTTTACGTTTGTACCGGACATTTACGTAAGTACGTGAGTGTAAAGTTTCAGTTCTTTTTACACTCGGATTTATTTTCCATTGTCAATATGGATAAAGAATTTGTGTGCAGAGAATTAATTAAAACATGTCAAAATTTATCAAAGAAGGTCAGTGGCTCGAATATTCTCACTTTTCTTTACGTATAATGCAGTGAGATTATATAATTACTTAAGTACTGATATTAAAAGTTTATCTGTTACTTTATTTAGGAAAAAATGAAAAGAATACCTTACTTTAAATCAGTGAATTTGAAGAATACTTATTTCTCTCTCTTTTTAGGTTAATTATTTTAGATTAATATAAACTAGCTTAGGAAGGGTTAAATGTAAGAATAACTTTTAATTATTAGACTTCACCCAAATTGTATTTCTAATTTTGTAGAATTAATAAAGACGTCATTATTGTTATTATTATTTGCGCCAGCAATTTTGAAGCAGCGAGAAACCTATATATTTTTTTTCGATTATGATTGGAAAAACAAACAAATAGCACGATTACGACTAGAAAATAAAATCATTTAAAACAAAAAATTGTACTATATTTTATGTATGATAATGCCACAAACCTAAAAAAAATTATTTAAATATGCAGAAATACCCAGTAAATTCTAATGGTAACAATTTTCAGTTCACCACTACCTTTCATTACACACTTGATGGTCGAGAAACCCAGTCGGGTTTCGCAGCTAATTTTCTCTCTCTCTCACATGCGAAAGCGAAACGAGACCCCGGGGTTCATATACAGCAAGATGTTGCTTTCTGCGGCATCTGGATTTCCTTTTCTTTTATTAGAAAAACATAATCGTTTACTATTGGTAATTACATGCGAAATGAGTTGTTTATCGTTTCATCTTTCAAATAATTACCTGTCTTTAACTTGTCATCTTATTATGGCATTGCTATTGATGTTTGAATTTTGAGATCTGTCATTCCGGTTATAAAAGCGAACTAGACGGAAGTGACGTCGGTCGATGGATATGGAAGTTAAGTTGCTTAATTCAAATAGTGGATAAATTTGTGGATATATAAATAGAAGTGAATTTTTTTTTTCTTTTATAAAAAAAACAACCATTTAACATTGGTAATTACATGCGAATTGAGTTGTTTATCGTTTCATCTTTCAAATAAATACCTGTTTTTAACTTCTCATCTTATTATGGCATTGCTACTGAAGTTTGAATTTTGAGATCAATCAAAATAATACAAAGTATTAATCACATACATTTGTGCAGTTTTGATTTCGGATTTTTGGCTCAATCGAACACAAAAATACGAATTGTATTAACTTCAAAAATATCCAAAGTAACAAATTTGTAATTATCTGATGTGAAAAATGGAAATGTTTAATCGCAAAAGCACATTGAGTGCCATGTCGGATACGTGCCGGATAGGCTGTGAAATAGATGTTTTCTAAGTATTACACATATTGTTTTACAGATTTTTAGGGGACCGTCGATAGAGTTTACGTTTGTATCGGACATTTACGTAAGTGCGTGGGTGTAAAGTTTCAGTTCTTTTTACATTCGGATTTATTTTCCATTGTCAATATGGATAAAGAATTTGTGTGCAGAGAATTAATTAAAATATGTCAAAATTTATCAAAGAAGGTCAGTGGCTCGAAGATTCTCACTTTCCTTCTTTATTTTTCGTATATTTTACGTATAAATGCTCGAAATACGAATTACAAATTATGTGGAAAATTATAATGCGATTCAACTTATCCCACTTAGAAAAGACCATATACAAATTTTGCTTCATCTGAATCATTGGACGTGCAGTTATTATGATGGTCGCAGTGTTTATATTTACATAATAAAGCTAATCTTTTACATCTGGAACAAAAACTCTTTCTGCAGAAATTATATCCTTATTTCGAGATTAGTGAAATTACTGTCCGATTTCTACTTATACAACAGTAGACAAATGGTTCTCATTGTGAAGTATTTACAATTTCTTCTTCGCCTGTTAGAAATTAATTTATAAGTATGTATATGTTCAAATTTCACAGTTCTTTTATATAACCTATCTTAATAGTTAATTGTGAAAAATGAAAAGATAAATGAAATCACCCCACAAGACTGCCAATGTATACTACGAGCTAATTTTCTGTGTGGCTTCCCCGCATCCATCCCCTGATCATCCATGTCGTTACTTCTAGTAGTACTACCGTAGCAGGGGTACTTTTTTGCTAGTTTGGATATCAATTGAATTATGCAAGAATTATGTAATCGAGAAAATTAGCGCTACTCATGTTTTCCCTGTAGTTGTTGACTACATTACAGCAGTACTTTTATTTGTAATAAATTCTATTTATATACATTTAATTGGTCCACTTTTTGATTATGGGTCATATGCGTATTTATATTTCTTGTAACACGTGCATTGATAAAGGGTCATTGTAGACCTGATCCACGGGCTGAAAGAGTCGGACGACGATATGACTGGGAACAGGTTCAAAGTTCTTTGGTTTTCCAACTGAAACACTTTGAAATACTGTCGAGTCGAAACACTGCCGACAAAACAGTGCTGCTACCCCTACTACGGTAGTACTAACAGAAATAACGACAAAATAGAAATTTAAATAAAGTAATCATTATTTACCTACATTTGGAAAATAAAGTTTTCCTCGAACAAGTCCTGTGTTAGATTCCAATTGTGGAATCCAGCTTCAGATATTTAGCTGTATTGTTATGAAAATAATGTTGAAACGTTAACTCATGATTTCAATAATTTATAACCTGCAATATTTTGTATTTACCTATCGTTATGTATTAAAAAAATATATTTCACAATAAATTAGGTTTAAAATAAGCTCTACACGATTTTAGAAATTCCTAATCAGTTATAACTTATTCCTTACCATCAGTCAGTATATATTAATAGGAAAAATAGAAAAAAACTTGTCTGTTAAAATGAATAAACTTAAAAATCAGCTCTACGCGATTTCATAAATTTCTAATCTGTATTTTGTTATGGTAAAGTAAAACATTTTTTTTTAAATATTTTATTCTCTACCATCAATGCACATTAATAGAAGATTTAGTCTATTAAAATAAAAGAAAGAGAGAAAATTTGCTGCGAAACCCGACCGGGTATCTTGATAAGGGTAAAAATCTACAGCTCTACCCGATTTCATAAATTTCTAATCTGTATTTTGTTAAGGTAACAGTAAAGTGATTTTTGTTATATTTTATTCTCTACCATCAATGCACATTAATAGGAGAAATTTTAGTCTTTTAAAATAAAACAAATAAGGGTGAAGAAGAGCTGTATACCATTCAATGAATTTTTAATCTGTATCAGAAAGTCAGGAGGTGCAGGGGACTACGATAACGGTAAAGTGCTTTTTGTAATTGTCTTACAGTTTGGTTTAAGCAAAGGTTATGTTGCTCATCATGAAGTATATAGTCAAAAAAATAAACATAATAGATGGTAGGGAGAGCGAGAAAGCCACATAGAAAATTATCTTGTAGTATATACATTGGTAGTGTTGTGGAGTGATAAACTAAGCAGTGAAACAAAATACCTTACAAGCTTTAGCTAGCCCTAGAGTATGTTTGACAACGGCACGACCTATATGTGGCAAGTAAATGCAGTTAAAAGGAACTTAACTTCACACACCGTATGGAGCCACAGAAAAGTAATATCAAAACATTGAGGGATAGAATAGATAAAAATACCTTTTTAAAAGTAACTGGAAAAGGTTGTACATCTATAAAGGAGAAAAGCTTTTGAGCATGTATTTTAGAAGTAAATATGTACATATTTTATTTAAACGCCAAAATAAATTACTACATAATCTACTTGACACGACATTATTAAATTAGAATTAGGGCTATGAGTTTAAATAATTAAGAGTGTTATTTAAATTGCATTGAAATTACCAAATTAAACAATAAAACATGGTGTAATTAGGTAGTCTCCAATTTTTTATTGTGACTTGAATCTGATAATAAGTAGGTATGTACCTTATTTACCGTTTAATTCCACGATCGTCTTTTAGAGAGAACTATATGTATACTATATACTAACTATTTTTCTTTGCACCCAGTCGTTTCGTTTCGGAATGACAGAGCCAAATTATAAATAAAATGTTTTATATGTTATATTAGATGTAACATGAGGATGTAAATCGTGGAAGAATTAAATTATTTAAACACATTACAATAAAATATATCCCAGTGTATAATGCGATGACCGTAAAAGCTTCGTATTACTAACACGTTTTCACATAGAGAGAATATTGCACTTCTCGTTAAAACGCGGCGCTATATATTATTCCACTAGCATTTATGTAGACAATTTTATTCTATTCACCTTGAATGAAATGATTCTAAAAGATAATAAAGAAATAGGGTAGAAAGTTGGAAACAGTCATCCTCAGTGTACGATTACGACATCTAAAAACGTATGTAAATCTTGCAGCAAAACGGTATGCATATAGTTATATTATGCAAATAATATGACTCTCCAAGCTCAGTTGCGATACTCCTTGTTCTTTATATGAATATACATAGTGTGGTCGGGGTACAGGGTGGTTACATACTAATTTCATTCATTGCTTTAACGTAATGTCTTTAATTTAAACGTAATGAAAGTGATGGTAGTCATAAACCACAAAATAAAGAGCTGCGACGAGGGCAGGTAATAATTTACAGTTTTAGGTTTACTAAACTTGTCAAATTTCAGTTTAGAAGATAATTTAGTAGTTACTGTGACAAAGGTCCTTATATTGACTTAATTTTCCAGTAACCTGTTAATCTGTCAAGATATAAAGAAGCCATAGATATAAGAATATTGATATTGAAATATGGAATATACCGGATTCCTAGGATATTACTACCCAGCCTATAACTTTCTTGAAGAAAAATCGGCAGCTACTGGAAGCGGCTGGAACCTCCCCACTCGGTGGATCTTTGAAGCCGAAAAGAGCATTAAATTGTGTGACAAAACGGCACTAAGCGTAATCCGATCTCATCCAAAACCTTTTCAGATCTTCTGGGGCACTAAAAAAACCCTCAACTTAATGAATTTACAATCATCTATGCGAGCTATTACCTACATTATCGCTCGTTGAATAATATACTATTAGAATATTAACAACTTTAACATCACTTGAACCACTAAGAAAGTCTAGTTATATTGTCTGAAAGTTATTTGTGGCATTCTATGAATATTCTTTACTATTATTTGGGTTTTCTACCACATGTACTATTATCCTCTTCAAAACAAATCACCGAATCTACAAAATAATAGAATTATTGGAAAAAAAAAATCTAGTTATCCTAAATACTACAGATTTGTAAAGCAACAAACTGAAAATTGGTAAAGTGATAATCTATAATAAATTCACCAACGAAGTTACAGAAAGCATATGATATTGATATTGTTACATCTACCTTTAAAGTTTGTGACAATCCACTAAAAGTTACAAATATGCCGAAATCTTAATAACATGACATGACACCAACGTTATCGGATGACAAACGATGACAATGACAATCGTCAAAATTTGCTCATTGCAATCCGATCGCTCGCGGCTGTCTTTGTTAAATGAAACATTAGCATTTCAGTAATTTTACTAGATTTTAGAGGAATATTTGTAGTTTAATTCTTCGATATGTCTGTATATATATTTAAAAACGGCACTAAACGTAATCCGCTCTACTTCTAGAGCAGTAAAGAAACCCTCACACGAGAATGGACACGCGATGTGACGAGTTTCACGACGTAACGGCTACGCGCATCGATCATGTCATGAGAAATGCGATCTATGCTTCATATTTGCTTTGTTTTTAATTTTTTTCACGGAAACCAAATCGAAAGGGTGGAAGTCTGATATATCGCTGAAATCAGAATTTTAACTACTTTTCAATGGCTTCATTACAAATTGAAAGTAATTATAAAATAAACAACGTGTTGCATCAAAATGGCACTAAACGTAATCCGATCTCAACCAAAACCTTTTCAGATCTCCTGGAGCACTAAAGAAACGCACATGCAAAGTTTCATTCAAATCCGTTCGGTAGTTTCGGCACTATCGCGCTAACACACATACACACATACACACATACACACACACACACACACACACACACACACACACACACACACACACACAAGTTTTGCTATTATTGCAACCTCACCATCTCTAGGATCGATTGTTACCACAAGGGAATTTTGTGGTGAGAGAGATAGCAAAAAATAGCCCAGATACGTCAAACAAGGTTTCACACGAATACACTCCATGATAAATATTTTACAGAAACTTTTATACTGTGACCTCTTGTTGTATATCGTGACCTCAGATGTTATAATCATAGAGGAACATGTTAATGTGTATAAACGTTGTCGCAATAATAACAGAACATGATAATATGTGTCAATGTTGCCGCAATCATAAGAGAACATGAATATGTGTAAATATAAATATGTGAAAATAATGTAGCAGGTTATTACGTTCCTCAACTCAATAAAATATGTATTCTCTGAAGGGACTCTTCAGATAATTACGACTGTGGCCTGCGACAGCCGAGTTACTCGCTAGCAATAAACGGCCAGTAATAAATCAGAAATAATTTTTAATTATTAATTGCTGAATATTTTGTTCGATAGATATTATATTCTAGTACGATCTTTTATAAGCCGAAGGAAAACAAATTCCATTCCTAGATTCGCCTTTCCAGTCGTCAGAGGCGGCAAAGAAAATCTAACTTATTTATTGAAAATCGTGCATATTTCATATTTTAGTATGGCGTTCCTGTCACTTATTGAAAACAAATGCCATTCGCAGATTCGTTTTTCCTGGCGTCGGGGGCGGCATGGAAAATCTAACCTTTTTATTGAAAATCGTGTATATTTAATATTTTAGTATGACGTTCATTTTACCTATTGAAAACAAATGCCATTCGCAGATTCGTTTTTCCGGGCGTCAGGGGCGGCAAAGAAAATCTAACTTTTTTGTTGAAAATCGTGCATATTTCATATTTTAGTATGACGTTCCTTTCACCTATTGAAAACAAGTGCCATTCGCAGATTCGCTTTTCCGGGTGCTGGGGGCGGCACGGAAAATCTAACTTTTTTATTGAAAATCGTGCATATTTCATATTTTAATATGGCGTTCCTTTCACCTATTGAAAACAAGTGCCATTCGTAGATTCGTTTTTCCTGGCGTCGGGGGCGGCACGGAAAATCTAACCTTTTTATTGAAATTCGTGTATATTTAATATTTTAGTATGACGTTCCTTTTACCTATTGAAAACAAATGCCATTCGCAGATTCGTTTTTCCGGGCGTCAGGGGCGGCAAAGAAAATCTAACTTTTTTATTGAAAATCGTGCATATTTCATATTCTAGTATGACGTTCCTTTCACCTATTGAAAACAAATGCCATTCGCAGATTAGTTTTTCCGCGTGTTGGGGGCAGCACGGAAAATCTAACTTTTTTATTGAAAATCGTGCATATTTCATATTTTAGTATGGCGTTCCTGTCACTTATTGAAAACAAATGCCATTCGTAGATTCGTTTTTCCTGGTGTCGGGGGCGGCACGGAAAATCTAACCTTCTTATTGAAAATCGTGTATATTATTATTTAATATTTTAGTATGACGTTCCTCTTACCTATTGAAAACAAATGCCATTCGCAGATTCGTTTTTCCGGGCGTCAGGGGCGGCAAAGAAAATCTAACTTTTTTTTATTGAAAATCGTGCATATTTTATATTTTAGTATGGCGTTCCTTTCACCTACTGAAAACAAATGCCATTCGCAGATTCGTTTTTCCGGGCGTCGGGGGCGGCACGGAAATTATAAACGGCCAGCAATAAATCCGAAATGGTTTTTAATTGTTAATTGCTGAATTTCTTGTTCGATGAGAGATGCCATATTCTAGTACGATCTTTTATAAGCTGAAGGAAAACAAATTCCATTCCTAGTTCCTTTCCAGTCATCGGGGTCGGCAAAATATTACAAATAAAAAATAGATGCTTGGACTATCAAATGAAATAATAAAAAATGTCTGTGGTTCTTCAGTAATAATTTATCATTTGTCAGTCCAGAACAAACTAAATATTTATATATTTAAAAAAAAATTGTAATAAGAATTTTGTAGTGAATAGGAACTAAGCTCAATTGAAACATTGTTTCGCTATTTTTGAATAACCCTGTATATGGTTTGCTTACTTAACATGTCTCACAAAATACGATTATCAGGCCTTGCAATAGGCAACGTTATGAACTAATATTGGTCAGAAACTTGATCTATTTTCAAAAACAACTTACATGTCTGATACGAAATGTAATGGTTTACAAAATTGTTTCATCGTTTCTCCATGTCGTTTTCGAGTTATAAAGCATAAGAAGAAAACATAAAAGAATCAAATTTTCAATTTTTTTTTATTCATGAAAGTTTCAACCTGTAATAAATGAATTCCTTTTGTTACCTAATTTTATTACCATAGCTGCTGACCCTACTAGATTCTCGCGCGCTTGGTGGTAGATTTTGAGTCTGTCAAACTGGCCCAAATCTGCCTTCAAAATTAGCGGAAGAAATCGGCCTATTCGCACTACCGTGTTCGGCGATGGATGGGGTGTTTTTTATTTTTACCCAAGATGCTGTATGTTTATTTATGATAATTCCCATTTATGCTGGAGAGAACAAGAAATTGCAATAAAATATTGTAACATCGGGTGCATAAGGTATAATATTTGGAGAGGCTGCAGCATATACTCATTCACACACAAGAGGTCACAGCTTATGGAAAACTTACATACATACACAATCTTGGGAAAGTAAGAAATAATTTTATTTTAGTTTATACATTCAAAATAGGAGGAAAGTAAAGTTATAATCCTATAAATTTGCAGTAAAAATAACTTGAATTGGTTGAAGCGACAACCTTTAAAAAAATTTACTTTACTTTCATTCCAGAAAATGTATAGTTATCTACATTTTATTGGATATTATTATCAGTTTATTTATTATATTATATTATAAATGATCATTACCAAAATAAGCATAGTAAAAATACAAACAAAAAATTAAATGTAATGTTATATGACGTAGAGAAAAAGATATTGCATTAAAATATAGCCCGAAGTGTATGAGCTCACAATATTTGGAGATGTCACGATACGTCTTCATTCACACACAGGAGGTTACAGCTTATGGAAAACCTACATACAGCATCTTGGGTAAAAATAAAAAAATACCCCATCCGTCGCCGAATACGGTAGTGCGAATGGGTCGATTTCTCCCACTAATTTTGAAGGCAGATTCAGATCAGTTTGACACACTCACAAACCTGCCACCGAGGGCGCCCGAATCTAGTAGGGGTCAGCAGCTATGGCAATAAATAATATAACGAATAAAACGAATTCATTTATTACAGGTTGAAACTTTCACGAATCAATAAAAATAAACAATTAATACATAAAACAAAAATGATTCATCAACAACTCTGGAGCACCAATTAAAAATAAATAAATTAAAAAAAATTGAAAATTTGATTATTTTATGCTTTCATTGATAACTCGAAAACGACGGGAGAAGCAATGAAACAATTTTGTAAACCATTAAATTTCGAATTAGATATGTAAGCTATTTTTGAAAATAGGTCAAGGTTCTGAGCAATATTTGTTCTTAACGTTGCCTATTGCAAGGCCTGACAATCATAATTTGTGAAACATGCTACGTAAGCAAACCATATACAGGGTTATTCAGAGTTAGTTCCTATTCACTTTATAAAATTCATATTACAATTTTGTTTTTAATATTGTATAAGTATTTAGTTTGTTCTGGACTAACAAATGATATAATTATTATTGAAGAACCACAGACATTTCTTATTATTTCATTTGATAGTCTAAGCATCTATTTTTATTTGTAACATTTTTTTGTAAAGTGAATAGGTACTGAGCACATTGTTTCGCTATTTTTGAATAATCCTGTAAATATATGGTTTGCTCACTTAGCATGTCTCACAAAATACGATTGTCAGGCCTTGCAATAGGCAAAATTATGAACTAAAATTGGTCAGAAACTTGACCTATTTTCAAAAGAAAAAAATAAATGCTTGGACTATCAAATGAAATAATAAGAAATGTTTGTGGTTCTTCAATAATAATTATATCATTTTTTGTTAGTCCAGAACAAACTAAATACTTATATAATATATTTTTTTAAATGTAATGTGAATTATCTCCACCACTGTTTGAACCGTATAATGATTAATTTATTTTAAACAGGTTTGTAATAATAATAACAAAGAAGTTGTAATTTAAATAGGTAAGTAAAATGGTTTGTAAAAAAATTGAGGTAATTTATTTATCCTTAGTGCTAATAGTAATGTCAAAGTCGCAACAGTTATCACTGTCCTTAGGTTAGGTCATATAAATTCTTCACTGCTCCAAGGGACTTTAGTGTTTCTTTTGGATTTAGTGGCTTCCTTGGTACCTGACAAAAATAAAACAACTCATTTTCGATATATTATATGTGGGTGCCCCTAAAATATAGAGGCAAATTCAGAGTGTTAAATTAAATGGATTTAACTCAAATTATAGAATATAGTCTACCTTTTTTGTCTCTAAAGAGAAAATAATGAAGAAAATTAATAGTTATTTTTATTATTATAATGAAAATGAAAAGACTAGAACACTGCGTCTGGTGATAAAAATAAATGACACAATTGATTTGTACCGGGAAACGTCGGGATAGGGTATTGCCGCCACATGATTACCTTGCGCCCTGTGATTGGTTAGTAATAGTAATAAAAGAATATTTAACAGTAAACGTTAATTCGCATTCTCCCAAAATGAGAATTTTTCGGTGCAAATTTATTTCAACATTTAAAATATTCATCCCTAGTGAACTTAATTTGCTAATTTAACTTCAAATTAGAACTCAATGAATCACTCTGCGAATATTTTGTTGCCTTTGCAAGAAAATTGGGCACTGTTTTGAAAGAAATTTTACACAAATTTCATACAAAAAATTCGCATTTCGGAACTGTGAGAACTAAGCTTAAGGCGGACTTCTGAAACCTGCAACTCACCTTTGTTTAAGCTAATCCGGATCAAGAATTTCGAATAGAGGGGAATTCAAAATTGTTGATCCGCATTAGCCCTCGGTGGCAGAATAGCCTTGAAATAAAACAGACAAAAAATAAACTGCCTAAACAAAAGTATTTTTTTCTGTTATTGCAAGAAATCTCATTTTTGTATTCAACAAAAAATATATTTAAACAGACTGTACAGTATCTTGTTAAAAATAAAATGATGAAATACCAGTGTTTATATAGACCGGGTGTCAACGGATCATGGTAGACCCCCTTTTTTCCCTTATTTTTGAGAATTTCGGAATGAAACTTGGATGTATTATATGATCAAGAAGACACTTCGTAGTATAACTGTTACTTTTTTCCCACTTCCAGTTTCACCGGAAATGACCCCAACTTTTGATTTTTAAATAGAATATCCTGTATATATTATATTAAAAAATTTACTTAAAATAAAAAAAAATTAAAATAAGAAAAAATTGCTTTTGGTCATATCCACCGATTCCTTAGAACATCTGCTATTTTATGGTAGTACTTTACATTATGGTTTCATTTGAAAAAAATAAGTTTTGGTAAAAAAACTGTTCAGGCCAAATTTGATGGCCCACAAAATGCACATTCCCCAGTTTTTTATGCTCGATTTGATTTTCTGGCATAACACCGATCCATTACAATCAATTTTTTCTGGTCATATGGCACTCTGTACCAACAGATTTCGAGTTAATTTTTTTTCATGGAGTCGAAATGTCACTCAGGATTTTTCAAGGACTCATATACAGGGCGTTGAATTTAAAAATCAAAAGTTGGGTGGGTTCTTGGTAATATAATATAATCAACCAAGTTTCATTCTGATATTCTTAAAAATAAGGAAAAAGGGGGGTCTACCATGATCATTAGACAAGCCATAGTTTCCAGAGTCTTCAAGATATGCCTTAAACTTTGCAGGGATAATATGTACCAAAAATGACAAAATTTTTCATAATTTGATACTTTTTCATCACTTCCGTTTTCCCCAGAAATCACCCCAACTTTGAAATTTTAAATGGAACACCCTGTATATTTTTACATTTTGGATTCCGAAGACGATTTTAAGTATGAGTGCCTAGTTTTAAAAGTTGTTTTGGTAGATTTTTTTAGGGCTATTTTTATTTCTGCATCTAGAGTACAGTGAATGCACTCAAATCAATGAAATGGATCAAAACAATAAGAGAAAAATGTAAATGTGAGTTTTTTTGAATTGGTTTAATCAAAATTTCCGAAATCACTAATTTATAATTGTCAACTTTTTCAAATGGCACCATCTTATTTTAAACACCCATCAGTAGCTATAAAAATAATCTAATATTTTTGTTTCAAACTATTTAATTAAAAACAAATTGAGCGTATTTATTTTTTATATCGCATTAAATTAGTGTCATTATAAAGGGTATGTTAAACAAACAAACATACAATGTTATTTAAAATTTTGAAGTTGAGGTGGCCGAGAGTTAAAGGTGAAACCGTGCGAAGTATCTTCACCGTTAATCATGTTTCCCAATGTACCAAGCAGACTCATGTTATTTTCTTTTGCTTATTACTTTTCGAGATATATCTATTAAAACTTATTTCCAATGATTACGTACTGTATAGTCCATTTAACGAGGTCCCGAACATCAAAAGTTTGTAGAATCTTTTGCAATACATTTCTCCCTCTGTTTTCGAGGGTGAGAAAAACGATGGTGATGGTTTCGAGTTCTGAAATCCTTGCGTACTACCTCTATCAAGGAAAAACCCCAATTTCGTGCTTGCTGCGAGGGATCATCAGATCTGTTTTTTTTTTTTGAGGAATAACAATAAATTTAGTTAATTTACATTAGAGAACCTCGGACCGAACCCCGAGGTTTGAACCTACCCCCGAAGAGGGGGTGGTTTTTATACGTAGGGGGTAGTTTCGAGACGCTACAATGGAAAAAATACCACCATCGTGTTTATCACCCTCGAAAACCCGTGAGAAACCCGTTTACAAGTTTTTCGAGTGATTTTGATTTTGCAAGCAGGGTTGTTTCAACCCCCGGGGGCTGCTTAGGTCAACTGCGGTTTAGTAATGGTTAGCTTCCCTAATGTTCCCATAAAAACTCCGATCCGACGAATTTTCGCTTGCCTAGGATCGCAGCATGGAAGACGGGGTGGTTTTATACGTTGGGGGTAGTTGCGGGAAGGTAGGGTGAAAAATAGCACCTTTATTATGATCCCTGCCCTCGAAAACCCATAAAAAACCTTGTCGAGTCCGTATTGTCTTGTTTTTGAGATATTGCTATTACGGTTGGGGGTAGGTTCAACCCCCGAGGGTCACTTCGGCGTACTCTAATGTAAATTAACTTAGTTTGTTATTATTCCCCCAAAAAAACCAGACCCGTCGATCCCTCGCGAGCCTAAGACCAAGAAGCCGGAAACAGGGGTGGTTTTTCCTTGATAGGGGTAGTACGCAAGGGTTTCAAAACTCGAAACCATCACGATCATTTTTCTCACCCCCGAAAACAGGGGAGGAAATGTATTGCAAAAGATCTTACAAACTTTTGTTATTTTGGCCTTTTTGTACCTCGTTAAATGGGGACTAGTAATCTACAACTTCATATAAAGTAGTTGTTCATTGAAATTCTTATATATTATAGATACTTTCACGTAAACAATTTTAATATAACGACATGTGATAGCAGAGAAAAATATTATTGTACCGGGTACTTACCTTTATAATGTATTCCACTACCTACTATAAATATTCCCATACAACGTGTCACTACTGTCACTAATTGAACACTGAATGCCGTGTCAACTGCCAAATTTAAACTAGATATTATCATATTATTTATTCCTTACTGCTCGTAAAACTTGAAGGTCACGCGGCTATATACGTAGAGTGTGTAAAGTAGGGGGCGCCACTATCCTGCTGTAGAAATGACGTCACAACTTATCGTGTGTGAGCTATGTGAATGATCATCAATTTCAACATCATACACAAGAATTTTAAAAATAAAGTTTAAACGTCATAAAATGACGTAAATAACAAGAATTTACAATAAAATATTGTGGCATCGAATGTATGAGGTCATAATATTTGGAGAGGTCATAGTACACCCTCATTCACACACAAGAGGTCACATGTTATGAGAAACCAACACACACACACACACACACACACACACACACACACACATACACACACACAGACATTTTTCAAAAACCACTTTTTTGGGTTCCTAGGACCTCAAAACGTAAAGATTTGATGTTATCTCAATTTTCGTTTTTGAACCAATTTTAGTATCTTCTCACAATTTTATTGTGGAGAGGTTAAAAAGAAAAGATATTGATTGCAAATTGTAGCAATTCACTTGCTATTTTTCTTCAAATGCAATAAAATAACATATAATATTGTTTAATGTTGAGCCTTTATTGTGCCATCAAGCGTATAATTAATAAAATCAAAACTTTTATATTTTTTATCTATATAAGATTTCAAATAAGGAACAGTTTAAATCTTCTACTGTCCTGAAATAACACTTAATAATACACCACACAGGTAATGATGACTCCCTTTATCCCAGAATGCTCTAGAAGAGCCTTGTGTGGGAGGGGCTACACATTTAGAGACAAGGGACACACACCCAATATCCGTGCATAGTGAAAAAATCCCTCTCACAGTATTTTCCACTGCCACGACCGGGAATCGAACCCGGAACTTTTGGGTGAAAGGCAAGTTCTCTTACCTCTCGACCATCAGTCATAATATAATTAATATAAGTATATGCTCATTACATCTGATAACCATTTATCTGTTTTCGTTGACCTTTGAAAATAATTCCTTAATCAGTTTTAAGTAGTTTCGTGGTCTCACATGAAGATCGTATTTTGAATGGTGTCAATCTTGTATGATTTATAATGTCATAGTTACGAAACGCCTTTTCTCACAATAATTAAACTCTTATAATCAAAACTGAAATAGATAAAACCATCAATATTCAAAAGTTAAATTGAAAAATAAGCTTTCTGCATTTTGACATATTATGGATCAAATAATAGATGTAGCCATTGACTAGTATTGCCACCTATGATCGAGTTGTCATATTTGCTCCGTTCGAATATTTGACAAAGACATTTGGTTCTAACTGCTAAGAGACGAAGCTGTTACTCCGAGTTTTTCTGTACCCAACCAGTAATTTAATGGTATATATTTATCCAAGATTTTCAAAACCTTAGTTGTGCGTGGTTCAGTATGAAAAGAATTTCTCCGAACCAACGTAATCACTGCCAGGCCACACAACACCAACGGTCAGTAATACACCTCAATTAAGTAGATTCTTCCGGGTCTTGCCGCGGTCGTCGAACTTGACTTGACGTTTCGCTGATCATCCTGTTAGCTTCTTCAGAAGGATTCTAAAGACTGAATCTGTTGTGTTACACTCCTCGTTATATACCTAGGCGCCGCTTCGCTTCTCTGGTCATTGGTCGCGCTTGGTTCGCTTCGCTACTCATGACTCATGACTTACTACGGTACTGGTACTTGGCAATACCAGTCTCCACGTGTTACTAAGTCGATACCCATCCTCTCTGTTAAAGTTGTTCACGTTTTTCATAATTTCCAGTGATTCCCTAATGATTCGCGAATAATAGCGCGTATTCCTGTCTAAGCGGCGCCTAGATATATAACGAGGAGTGTAACACAACAGATCCAGTTTTTAGAATCCTTCTGAAGAAGCTGACAGGATGATCAGCGAAACGTCAAGTCAAGTTCGACGACCGCGGCAAGACCCGGAAGAATCTACTTCATTAGACAACGGCCGTGAAAACCTGCATTCTACTAATACACCTCAATGTTTATTGTGCTTATATTTTTGTTTAATTATTTAATTTAATTTTTTTCTCGATAATTTTAGGCCTGTTACGTAGAGTTAAAAACTGATTTTTCATATAAAAGTCCATGGTTTTCTGTATGGTGGATATCGCCATTTTATGCCCCAAATTTTGGTCAAAGTCCCGCCAAAGTTTTCTTTTGAGGCCACGTAGGCCGTTATATGACAGCATCCCAAAATCAAAAATATCCTGCCGCACCTGGACAAAATTGCCTGCAGCCTGTAGAAAAACAACAGTAGTCCATTAAAAGACACATAAACCCCAAATAAAACGAAGAAACACTATCCAACAGGGAAGTAACTCCAAATTAGGACATGAAAAGGTACATTAATTAAGGATTTATCAGTCCAAATGTGATGAACTTAAAATCATAAGAGATATTAGTTAGAACATAAGGAACAATGGGAGTACAAAATAAACAATAAAACTGACAAGGTAATGAAAATTGTGAAAAGTGCCAATGGCCACCATTACCCAAAACATTAAATTCCAAATAAAGACAAAATCAGTAACATAATGATAAAAATAAAGATCCACATCCAATTTAATCAAAAATTAATTGTAGAAAAAGGACAATAACAGTTTGAGAAGGTGGTGGATGCGTTATAGCTGGCATTCTATATACAGAACTTCCATAAACACTTGTAGTGAAGTACAAATTCATACCATGATGAAAGTACAGGCCATGAAGAATAGTAAAATCATGTTAGGTAAGCTTTTTGATAAATCTAGGGGATACCAATGTTCATGAGGTATCATCTGTAAAATAAAAAATGTGCATAAGGATTCAGTAATAATTGAAAATTGTAAACAAATTTGTGTTATATTTAATATTAAGTGTATAATAAAGGATTTGAATGGAATAATAAATAGAAAATAAATAATTAATAAGCAATATGTTTTATCTCGGATATTTAATGTTAAAAAAATATATTAATATTACAAAATGCATATCAGTTTAAAGTAGAAGTAAAAAGAAACATTGGTTACATTTATTTTAAGAAAAACTCAATAATAACTATGAAAAGTAGAAATGAAGAAAATTTAGTTATCAAAATGTCATATCAAGTATTCCAGTTTGCTTGAAACGTCAAAATTATTTTTGGTTAGTGTGTAGTTAAACGTGAGTTTTGTTAGAAAATATAACCTCAAAAACTGAGAACATATAAAAATTAAAATCTAACAAGTAAACGTAAAAAAATCACTAAAACAAATAATAGTGAATTTAAAGTAATAATGATAAAATACAACTAATTAACAGTATTATAAACGGAAAATAGTTCGAAATAAGTAAATATCGTCAATTATACAAGTCGGTTTACGCTTGTATAATTTAAAATTGCGCAAATTGATAATAAAAATAAAACTTAACCTACCTGCAGTTAAAATATAGTGTATCCAGTTATTCCATAAATCCACAAATCAAATTTGATATTTTCAACGAAAAATAGGAACAAAATCAACACGTACACCGTAAACCAAACACACAATTTTGCAAGTTGACAAAGATTTAGATCAGCTGATATCAAATAGTCGAATTTCAGCGAGACAGCGAAAGACTCAACAACCGGATGGTTACAAAAGGTACCTTCAGTCTACAGGCGTACAAAAGGTTAACAAACTATATTGAGCAACTTTTGCGTTACGGTAAAACAAGCATTCAGACAAAGAGGCAGATAAAAGTTTGATAATATATTTTGGATACGGTATTATGTAATAAATGAAAAGATGTAGAGAATTCGAAGAAAAAAAAGAATTTCAACAATTTTTAGATGTAAGTACCAACAGTATAAGTATATTTAAAAAGTCTGCAACACTAGAAAAAGCTGATTGACCCAGATTTTTGCCTCTACTTTATTCTTGAACATGTTACGAATTAACTTAAATAATATAGTGGTTATAAATAATTTTGTAATTATATTGAGGCAAATTCTTAAAAAAATCATTTTTGTATTTGACAATTTGCAGCATATCTCCAGCATGCGTTGCATACTGGTGGTTTTCATTAAAAATTACAAAATTGGATGAGCTATTTTTTATGTACGTAACGCATTTCAATATCAAAATGCTAGGCACTTTTAGTACCTTTATAAGTAACCCTGCAAAACCCCCCAAACACAGTAATTAACTCGTTGAACTTTCTGTCTGAGCATATCTAGCGAAGTGGGCTCGAGTCCCTACTGTAAAGTGATTTTCAATTATAAATTACCCTCCAAGTATCCCACTATAAACAGTGCAGTCGAAGTTAACTATTTTTCTTTTGTAAAAAAAATTAAGAAAATAAGTCTCACCCATTGGGAAATATGAGATTTCCCTGACACCAAACTACCAAAATATTTTCTTGGAATTTTTCATAATGTTTAGCTAGAAGCGTAATAACTCTTCTTTTGCTAATTATGCCTGGAATATCGCTAACATACAGCAAATAAAAGTGGTCCCAACACTGATCCTTGCGGAAGACAACGTGTAACATCTGTCATGTAAAATTCCATCCCATTTAGTAAATTATCACGTATATCAGTATTATATCATTTCTTTATCAGTAAATTCATATATGCAGTATTAAATGACTCATCTGATCAAGTTCAGAGTACACAAAGTTTAACAAACTGTAGGATGCTGATTCTGTTGATTTGCAGGTTTTATATTCTGATAGATGTATATTACTCTGTAAGTTAAAATTCAATTACACAATAGGAGTAATTCAAAGATACGTGCACACTTAATAAAAAAAACATTACACTTTGATACGATAAGTATTAAATATAAATGCAGACGAAAATGAAATAAATACAATACTCTATGTTGAATTCTTAGAGAAATTTTACTTCTTCAGCGTGTTAAAAATTATTGAATTGGATATAAAGGAACCGCATATCTTTTTTTGCATCAAAATGACTTGCTCTCCAATGCACAATATGCTTTACCAGTAATAGAAGCACTGATATAGCATTATGAGTTTTTCATGATAAAATAATTAACACATTAGATAACAGAAATTATGTATAAGGACTATTTATAGATTTTTCTAGAGCTTTTGACTGTGTTAACCATCGGTAATTAAAACTAAACTTTATAGATAAGGGGTAATTGGTGCTTTTTTTACATTTTTTGTCCTCGTATTTATAGGATAGAAAACAAATTGCGCAAGTTAACAGTAATAATAGTCTAGAGTTAAAACAGGGAGTTCCTCAAGGATAATATTCTTATAGTAGAAGATAATTTAGATGAATTAAAACTTACCACTGAAAAAAGTATATAATGCAATAACTAAGTGGACAAACAAAAATAAATTATATTTAAATAACAATAAAACTCTTTTAATAGCATTTAGAATGGGTTTATAAATAATTCTTATTACATAACTTTATTTTGCATTGTGCTATTTAAAAATCTAGCAATTAACATCCTTAGAATGAAAAACAATAGAAGGGTAATATAATTTATATGATAAAATGTTTCAATTAAAAATTTTATATGGTTTAAATGCGTAATCCATTTTCTACACGTGAAATGCTAATACATAACCTAAACCTATAAATGTATAATAACTATGATACTGTTTATTTACAAATCTTTCGTATTTAAAAATTATTTGTAAATCGATCACGCTGAAGCTGGAAATGGAAAATAGGAAAATATTCTTATCTACCAAAAAGGCAGAGGGCAACTTTCTCGCCTTGTCCCCGCCAGCGTGCGCCCATGTGTCCGATTACGGCTACTGTACATAATTTCGTAGTAAGTTAGAATTAAGCACATTATTTTCTGCATATATGGTTATGTTTCGAATTTTAAAATTTATATCCAGTCACTGCGATCATGCAGATGGACGTGCACCTGAATATTATGTGCAATATTTTATAAAATCATGAATATATTCGACTTTAATTTCAGTTTGTCACGGTAGAGAAAATTATTACGTAACTTAAATAAAAAACATCATCATTTTGTTTCCCTTTCTTTGTAAGTTGTTTTTTATTTAATTATAACGTAAAATACAAGAGAACGAGACAGAAAATGATAAATGACAAAAGTCTGTTCCATTCAAGAAAACGGTCCTTTCCAGAAAAATAATGAAATCTTTAAGTTCATATTCGTCTATTGTCATGTTTCTGTCTAAATAAAGCGCTTATTATGGATAATATAATGTATTAGATGTAGCGAGCTAGTTATTTTTCTGTAAATGGTGTTGCCACTCAGGGTTAACACTCCTCGCTTCACTTCACTTCACTTGTTGAATACCTTTTGTGTCCTTTCATGTCAGCCAAGGCAGATGCGGACATCATTATGACCCTTCCTGGTCAAAGTTACTTGTTATCAACGCCCTTTGCTTATATCCAGCCATGTTTTCAGTACTAATGATACTATTCTTACAATGAACAGAATCCTCACGATTTGTAATAAAATCCAAGGAAACATGGTGTAATGCACCGACTTCTTATCTATAGCTGTCATCAAGTAACTGAATATTTTATACAAAGGTGATACTTTCAAAGTCGTGCACAAAGTGATCGATCCCTACATAAACATAAACAACAATGATATTAACAGGTGATAGTAAAACTTTGTTCTATACGGGGTATGATGAAGTTTGGTCTATTTTGGCTATATTTGAAATGGTATTTTTTTACATTTCCGTTTTTCAATTCAACATATTTGAAAAATGCTTAGAATCAGGCAATGTGATGAGCTTTTCTGTATAATATTTACTTCAGATGCCAGTTTCTACTTTACAGGGGAGGAACACCACTTTACCCTAATATCCGGAGATAGTGGGGTTTAGGTATCTACAGTGAAGAGAGTTATGTCTAGAGCGTCTGTGTATTATAAAAAAAAATCACGAATTTAAAACAACAGAGATCGGTCAGTCCGTTGAAAAGCTTTTAAGTTATCTATAAGTAAATTACAAAGTGATAGAGGTGGTAGGAAGTATTGTGCAATGTATGCTCTTGCAATCCCTGTAGCTCTATACCTCCTAGTCGTTTAGGACGGGTTGCTAAAATAACTTACTTGGTGGCTGATTTTTTCATGACTTCCTTTATGTATGGGTTGTAAATATGATAAAGATGATTGCGTAGATATTAATTTTTTATATTTGGTTAATTATGATATTTGTTTTACTGTGAACGTCTTCTGATGGCTCATTTGGATGTTATTTATTTTTTTTTAATGTCGTTTATCGTAAATGGGTCTTTTGTATCTTTTAATCTTTTTTCCCTTATTATAATCTAAAAGGCCCTCTTACACGGTACGGAATTTTAACCGATTTTAGTGATTTATATAGGGAAAAATATGCTTGCAGAAAATTAAAGACAGTTCGCACGTAAATTAAAATGTGAAACGAGAAAAACTTAAGTTGGCATTCGTAAATAATTTTTGTAATCATTCTGCTCATTCGCCCTTAGTTCTCGGATTAAACGCATATGTCCATATATTTTTTCTCCTGGATCCACGATGTCATCCATTTTGTTGTTTTTTCTTCTTTTCATTTTCATATTTTTGCCAGATACATAGACGCATACGTGCAATTTTTTGTATTTTTTGAACCCTGTTCATCTTTACTGACACAATAAATCCCTTCTGGATTTTAAGCACGCCTAAAATATCTGAACGCTCGTTCAGTCTCCTCGGAGGTTTCGAAATTTAAAGAGAGTTAACCATTAACTGAAATGCCCCTCCCTTCAACGACTTGATATTTGACGAAAATAAACGATGCGATCTTTACGTGTGTGGTGACCAAAATATCTATACCTTGAGAGTCGGCAGATTCAATCTGGTAGATCTGGACGACGGAACAAATCGCTTAAAATTCTCTTCCGTGTAAGAGGACCTAAAGAAGATATGCAGGCTTTGATATTTTGGGTTCTGTGTATTTTTCAAACTTTCATTATTCTTTATTTTTACAATTTTTTTAAATTTCTTTTTTTTCAACATCATTTACAAACTTTCCAGTGTATATATATTTGAGGGAAGCGTTTAAGAATTTGAATGTTAAGGGCTTGGTTAGGATGGGTTTATCGGATTGTACAAGGATAGTCGGGAAATTAGGAAGAAACTGGAGAAAAACGAAAATACAAAGAAAGCAAAAACACAATAAATACAAAAAATAGAATACTGGTTTTTGAATAGGTCACCATCAAAATTCATAAAGGTTAGAGATAGAAAAAATGCTGCATCTGGAAAAAATAAACAGCGAATCAGTGCGTATGGATCGGGAAGACCGAGGTAGTAAACCATACAAAACGATACCAGAGAATGGATGGAATCACACCCCTTCTTACAGGATGAAACACAACCAAGCAAATATCTCAAATGCTTACAAAAATTATAAGACTAAAGAGACATCAAGCGTGAACATTAATTGAAGCGAAATAATTAAAAATGGTACAATTTTATGCAATGAAGAACTGGGGACCAGCAGGAAATGGCCCCAACACATCTACTGAAGAAAGCGGTAATAGTTACAAACTAGAAGTGGGGAGACCGTACTACAAATTTATGATCCAAATTTAATACTTTTATTACGAGATACTTTTGGATACTCCTTATTGCCAACTACTATATATTTAGATATATTTACAAGAAATCTGACCAAATGAGAATTGAATGAAAACTCATTCAATTCTCATTTCGTCATTTTTTAGTAGCATCATGTAGGTACACAAGTATGAGAAATATTATGAAATTGTGTCATCAGAAAAATGGTGCATTGTACAACATTCTCAGTCAGCTATGAAATTTTATGGATATAATAAAAATGCAAAAGTCTCAATACGGACGCATCATTGATCACTTTATGTTTTTCTGAAAATGTTTGCAACATTTTGGTCATTTTAACAATTTTGTAAGTACTATCAAAGCTAGAAAATATAAAATGATTACCGGTACGGTAATTCTGTCAGATAGAAAGTGTTGTGTGGCGCATTCGCTTGGTCAGACTCTGCTGTATTCTGGGTTCGATCCCCGACACGGACACTGGCAATGTCGGTGGGTATTGGATGTTTTTCAGATGTGTGACTGCCTTTCAGACAACCTTGTCTTTGATTCGAAGTATACAGTATATATGCTGTGTAATTAGAATGATCAAAATCAACTATATTTCAGTTCATTTAATAATATTCCTCCGTTAACTATTTCAAAGGCTCGTCTACGATACAAGAATACCGTTACATGTTATAGCACGTTTCAAACATTAACGATATTAGACGAGTTCAAAAATACTATAATTTGCAAAATAATTCAATATTCAAGGTCGCCTAATCAAAACGTAATAAAAAAGTCCTTCAGATACTCAATATAGCAAAAACCACAAATTTACAAAAATAATTCCGAGAAAATTCATACCATTTCGATAATTCACAATTATCTAAAATTTATCAATCGAATGGTTCAAACATCCAAATTAACCAATTAGCAAACACCTTACAAAAGATTGCCCTAAAAAATACGACCCCCTCATTATCTCGATTCACGACAAAAGCACTCTCCAAACCCCAAGTCAAAATATTCGCATCCAAAAATTTTCTATAAGCTATTTTCCTCTTCAAATCAACCTCTAATTCAATCTTCCATTTTTACATCAAACTATACTTCATTCACATTTCCAACAAGCCATCATCACATTCATCAAAACTTTCGTCCCGATATACCAATCTCAAAACTTATTTCCCATTCATATGTTCCATACGCGTTGCCTGTAACTAGCGGCTACTTTCACTTCAGTCATCAAAACTTACTTCCATTTCGTTTCAATACCAGTGATGGAACATTCTCAATATGACATTAATATGGATTAAATTACGGTTTTCAACATTCAATTTTAACAATTTATGTAGACAGTTATCGCTCATATTTCTAAAACCAATTTAGATTCAACTTTTATTCATATGTCATAAAATCATGTTTTTCATATACTTTTCAGCCCTGAATTCTAATTTTTCAAAACAATTGCGCAATATTTCAACACTTCGAGGCCCATAGAATGGCCGGGGACGTGTCCAGTTCTTAAAACATAATATTCTTTAGTCGCAAACTCCTCTATAAAATCCTTTTTACTGTAAGGAACGTAACGAGACTGCAACCAACAGCTACTTTCTGGACTATGTGCCCCGCCGAGCGCTGAATTACAAGTTACAAGCCTGGCGCGTTAAGTGTAATAATTATATATTACCAACAGAAAGCTAATTCTTCGATTGCACGAGAGCTCCTTTAAGTGGGGTCAGTCTTTCGGGTGGTGTTTGTTGCAATCGAGGCATTAGCGTTCTGTTGGTAATATACAATTATTACACTTAACGCGCCAGGCTTGTAACTTGTAATTCAGTGCTCGGTGGGGCACATAGCACGGAGAGTAGCTAGTTCGTTGCAGTCTGGTTACGTTTCTTATAGTAAAATAAGGAGTTTATAGAGGAGCGACTAAAAAATATTACGTTTTAATATTCCGCCCTCTAAAAGCACATTTGAACCGTGTCCAGCTCTATCCAGACTTCGGAGAGCTAAGCCTCCATCATACCATATAAATAACGGAGCATGACAAGCTTAAAGCAAGTCAGTTTCGGTGTACCTCAAGTTAGTTTCTGTGTTCCACGAGCAAAGTCTCTAAACCAAACAGTGTTTAATTCTTTCCCGATCAACCTTAAATTTCAACAAATCGAGTGGCCGTTCTACTTCCTTGGACAACCCAATAAAAGATATTTATATAATTAAAGTGCTATCGCGCATAACATATAGGGTGAATTCTCTCAGTCCTAAATAATAAATAACACCACAGGTAATTACGACCCCCTTTATCCCTGAAGGCTGTAGAAAAGCCTTGTGTGGGAGGGGGCTACACATTTAGAGATAAGGAACACACCCAATATGCGTATATAGTGGAAAAATCCCTCTCACAGTATTTTCCACTGCCACGACCGGGGATCGAACCCGGGACTTTTGGGTGAGAGGCAAGTGCGCTTATCTCTCGACTATCAGTCATACAAAAATAAATCTAAATAAAACAAATTCAAATAAAATTGTCTCTAAGGCAGAATTTCAAGTATCGATACGTTAAATATTTTAACTCGTGTAAACAATGTTAATTTAAATAAAATAAAATAATCAACTCTGTTATTTAAGCTTAATAAAAACTATTTTTAGTTTTCGTTTAAAACAAAGTGTCATAGAAAATAAATGTAAATAAAATGCTAGACAGACTCTAACAAATAAATACAAGTGTACTACAGCTCTGAAGCATACAGGGTGCATTTGGCTCATTCCAACCATTTAAAACTAACCACCCCAATTCTTTTCAAATCAAAATTAAGTGCACACACGGTTTCAGGGGTTTCAACTCAAGCTCTCCAGTCCAATTTTTTTTTATTTTTACAACCACAGGAGGCGCGTGCGTGTTCATACATTATCAAGACTTTTAACACTATTTTTTTTTGCGCAGTTCACACGCACCTTCTTTTGAAACAAGATTGAACGAAGGACGACATACAACTTTATTAACTGTTGAAATGCCATAGCAATAAAAGAGCGTGTCAATAACAACTGGAAAAATAATAATTATATATTCAAAACTGAAAACATTAGTTAAATATCTGTCCTAACAAATGGCATTAATAAAATTTCTTTCTACTTTTCAAAGACTACTTTAAAGGATAAATTATGAATGATACTAAACGAATAAAACAACGGGTAAGAAAGCTATAAACTTCTTAATAGGATCCACTGATTAAATAGGACAAGAAAGCTTTATTCTTCATTAGCTAAATATTTCTTATCAGAGTCTTTTCAAGAATAATATAAAAGGCATTAAAACAAATAACATTATTCGCTTTGAAATTTCAAGATGGAAAGAGTTTAGTAAAATGCACATTCTTAATAAATCTTCTCATTCAAATCCTTATTGTCACATTGTTTCGAATTTAGTTCAGCACAAAGGAGTCTAATGACAAATAATTTTCTATTGTCTGCTTTAAGCCTCGACCTTTTAAATGTATTTCCAAGCCCGGCGGTTTTAAATTTCATTGCAATGTTCCGTAAGCTTATCCTCCATGCAAATCCCATCTACAACTCTACTGAGTGCTCTAATAATGTTTGTTCAGGGCGCACGAACAATTTATTAGTTTAATATAATATGACTGTTCTTCTATTTCTTTGATAGATGCGACGCTGAATACAGTTTCCTATTTATAAACGCTCATTTATTTGAATCTACAAAGGCAAATACTTTAAAACCACAAATATTTGTTTATTGGGAAATAACAATTGTATTGGTTTTATTTAACGTTAAAACAAATTAATTATCTACTGTTGAAAATGACGAATCAAGGACCAGAAAAGTTGATTGGAATGAAAATTTCTTATGTTAATGTAGTGTTGGGTTACACATTGAAAAAATGCGGACATACACCCATTCCCTCCGACAGTGCCAGTGCCGGAGCCAGGATTTGAACTCGGTGGTGCGATGTCCGTGCGATTAATCGTGATTGTCACCTTGCGCCTTAACCCACTCTGCTATCGACCAGACTATATGTTATTACATTTTTGAAAAGTGCTATTAACTACGCACTACTGATTATTGATTTTACATAGCGTGTGATAAATCTTTAACACAGGCTAACAGTATGTGAAAACGCTTTCACGTATAAAAATTGCTATTTTCATCATGTCAATTATATATGACCTAACTATATTTACATGTAAATAATTAATATGATATTAGAATTAACTTCATATTTAATTTATTAACAAACAGATTTAACAAAGCAAGAGAAAACTGTTTATATTAAAATAATACTACATAAGCAATTAATTAAAGAAATTGTTCAAAATGTCCACCATTATTTTCAAAAAAAAACATCCAATATCTAACAAAATTGATCCAAGATGCATCTTGGAAAGCTACTCCAGAAAAAAACAAAGAAATAAAAGGAAACCATAACATCCCACTATACATCAAGGAGCTTCTCCACGATAAACGTAGAGCCCGTCGCAGATGGAAACTTACCAGAAACCCAATAGATAAAACACATTTGAACAGACTAACACATAAGTTAATTTCGGCAATGCAAGCAGCTAAAAAAAGACGAATTTAGATTATATATTACCAACCTTTCCCCTGAGGACCACTCATTAAGGAAAGCGACAAAGATATTTAAAAGACCAACAATTACTATTCCACCGATTAGGAAATCTAACGGAGACTGGGCTAGGTCAAATATAGAAAAGGCAAATGAGTTTGCAGAATACCTTGCCAGCGTATTTACTACACCCCAAATTGAGAACAACGACGATGAGGAAATTAAAAACTACTTAAATACTCCATGCCAATTATCACCCCTTCTCACCAACGGAAATTCGCAAAGAAATAAGGCTACTTAATCCATACAAAACACCAGGATACGATCTAGTTGGAGTGGTATTAAAGAATCTCCCAAGAAAAGCAATTGTTCTAATAACAAATATTTATAATAGCATGTTGCGTTTATGCTACTTTCCCATTCAATGGAAATATGCGCAAATTATTATTATTCCAAAGCCTAGCAAACCTCCAACCGAAACTAGCTCATACAGACCAATCAACCTCTTACCTATTTTGTCCAAGATATTTGAAAAACTCATACTTAATAGAATAGAAGCGACAGTATCCACGAATAATTTAATCCCTGAACACCAGTTTGGATTCAGACATAAGCATTCTACTATACAACAATTCCACAGAATCGTAAATAAAATTAAAATGCTTTGAAGAGAGAAAAATGTGTGCCTCAGTCTTTCTTGACATACAACAGGTCTTTGACAAAGTCTGGCTCGAGGGATTATTATACAAACTGAAAATAAACCTACCTGATCAACTGTACCTAATATTGAAATCGTACCTAAGTGACCGCTACTTCCAAATTAAATTCGATGATGTCTTATCTTATTATCACACCATAAAATCCGGTGTAATACAGGACAGTGTTCTGCGGCCCTTCCTATACCTAATATTTACTTCAGATGCTTCAACAACAAATGACACACTAATAGCGACATTCGCAGATGATACCGCAATCATATCAACAGATACTGATCCTATAAGAGCATCCGAAAAACTGCAACATCATCTTAATTTATTACAAAGATGGCTTAAAGATTGGGAAATCAACGTTAACAGCAATAAATCTACTCAAATAACCTTTACCACAAAAAGAAACACTTGTCCACAAGTCAGCAAAAGCAACGCTCCTATACCTGTGAAGAATGAAGTAAAGTGTATCTTGGGCTCCATTTAGACGAAAAACTAACCTGGAGAACACACATCAAAATGAAAAGACGTCAACTGGATCTGAAAGTAAGAAATATGCACTGGTTAATAAATAAAAAGACACAGCTATCTCTAGAAAATAAATTAATCATATACAAGACAATATTAAAACCAATATGGATCTATGGAATAGAGTTGTGGGGTTGTAGTAAACTTTCCAACACAAAGATCCTTTAAACATTTCAGTCCAAAACTTTGAGAATAATAACAGATGCCCCATGGTATGTGTATAACCAAACTTTGCATAATGATCTCAACATACCATTTATCAAAGAAGTAATAAGACCATACTCAATTAAATATAAAAATCGCAACACAAACCATGGTAACCAGCTCATAAGTGAACTTTTCAATCAACCACTCGCTGGAAGGAGATTAAAAAGATTGTGGCCAGAAGAACTAGCCAGGTGAACCTCAGAGAACCATCAGTGGATGGTGCCTGATTCAAGCCTCACTCCTTACATAACATTTACTAATTACTTTTTATTTGGTTTTTTTTAAAGTAGATTGTAAATATGCAGTAAATAAAGGGAAAAAATATTTTCAATGCAAAGCTCAAAGCGTCTTCTTAAGTTTAGGAAAATAATGCAAATAGCGTTATTGTGGTTTCTGTTTAAATTGTTAATTTCTTCTTGAATTTTTGCTTTAATGGTTATGATTAAAATTAACTTTGTCTTTTAAAAATCCCCATAAAGAGTATCAAATGCTGTCAAATCAGGACTATTTGGTGGTCATCGAATGGTCGCAGTATTGTGTATCCAAATGGGAAATTGATTATTTAAATGTTCCCGAACTTCTAAAATACTATGTGTAGTCGCTCCGTCCTGATGCCAAATTATTCTAGACAATACGTTCATAGGGAATTTTTCAATTAGACGATTTACCTCTGGTAAAATTATTTCGAGATATGTTTGTCGTGTCAAAATAAAATAAAATATAGGTCCAACTACTTTGTTTTGAAAAATTCCGCAACAAACGTGGATTAATTTTCTATCCGATTTTTTAATTTGCTTGACCTTTCTCTGTCTTTGGTTTTTATTCTCCCAGGAACGTCTGTTTTTTCTTTTAAAAACTACTGCCGTGGAAAAACTTGATAATTTCTTTAAAAAAATCAGGATTTTCATCTAATTCATGGAGCGTGATCTGACACAACTCCAATCTTCTATGTTTTTGGTCTTATTCAGTTCCTGGACGGGTAATGTTTTGTAAGGCATGTATTGTTGCTTTTTCAAAGTTCTTTGAATGTTGGAATAACTTTTTACCATTTCACGACAAGCATTTAATAAACTATTAACTAAATTTTCTAAAACTATTTTTATAATAAATTATTTTTTTACCTTCAAAATATAACAATATATCTGATCACTTACGTTGACAGGCATGGCTCACTCTTCTTGCAATAAAGCAGCTCATTTGCATTTTGAATGTCAAATATATCAAGAAGCATTTAAGATAGATCTATACAATATCATATATTTGACATCAGGGGCAAAAGGACTTATCGAAAATACAAATAATATATAGGGTGTTCCATAAAAAACATATTTATTTAGTATCAAGTGACCTAGACAGAAAGGAGGGGTCAATACACAGGGTGTCTCACCGGGAATTGAATCGATCGATATAGAGAAAAGTACGAATCAGAAAATTTTGAAAATTTAGATAATTGCTAATGTCGGTGTGGTAAATCCAGCTAAAATAATTACAAGCAGCTGGCACTTCCGCTCATACCGGAAGTCGATACCAACTTGCTTATTTCAAATGGAACATCCTATGTATTTTAGGGTTTTCAAAAAGAGCATAAAATTCTGAGTCGAACCTAAACCTAGCCGTTTCAGAGATATTTGACATTTTATAGAAAATTTGACAGGTGCAACGGTTTGCAAGAACCGTTATAACTTTCTTCGTGTAAAAGATCCTCATTTTCCTCTTGTTACGTAAACAGGACACAAGGAGAGCTACTTTCTGCAACTGAAATAAATTTTATATCATGCCAAGTGTTCCCTTTTTTCGCGTTACATTTTGTCAACTTCAAACCGCGAAAACTTGTTTAGGCCAAATGGAACACCCTGTATCTTTTTACGTCAAGTTGTGTAAAATTGAATTCCCTTTTTTCTGATATTAGCATTGTGGGGATGCAACTTTTTGAAATAATTGCGATTTTATTAGAAATTCATGAATTGTTGTAATCATTTCATCAAAATAGTCATGATTAGAAAAAATTAGTCATTATCTTATGTCAAAAAATGCCAGCACGTTTAAATTACACCTACGAATACTTCTGAAATTTGTTTATTATTGTGATAAAGTAATATCAAGAACTTGCAGCACTTTTGCTACCCGATATCCAGATAAATGGAAACCGTCACTAAATACTGTAAAACGCATACTGTAAAATTTTAAAAATTATGGCTCTGTCAAGGCTAAAATGCAAAAAAAGAAAGCCTATTGTTGATGACGAAGACATTGAAATAGTCATTCTGGGATATTTTCATGCATTTCCAAGGATTTCATTAAGACAAACTGCTCTGGAATCGGGACTATGCAAGGATTCAATTCACAGAATCTTATTAAAACATAAGTTTCACCCGTTTTCATTCCATATGGTTCAAGGATTAAAGGAAACAGATTTCCTAAGAAGACAGAATTTTTGTGAGTTTATTCTAATAAGGTCTGAGGGTCACGATTCTTATTTGGGAAATATTATATGGACAGATGAAGCAAAATTTACTAAAAATGGACTTTTTAATAGACACAATTCGCATTATTGGACTGACTCAAATCCTCATTCAGAGAGCGAAATTTTCAGGAAATTTGATAGTTCAATGTTTACTGTGCCATAAGAAACGATAGAGTGGTGGCATTACAATTTTATCAGGAACATTTAAACGGTAAATTAAATTTTCTCTTCTGCTAATATGTATAGGGTTTTTTTTTTTTTAGGTGAAAGATATCTGAATATCTTACAAAATTTGAATAATAACTATTTAGAAAATTTGCCTCTCGCCGAACATAGAAACATTTTTTATCAGCACGACGGTGCTCCCCCACTTAACACATATTTAATTAATAATTATTTACAAGAAACTTTTTATGACCAAGGGATTGCCAATACTGAACCTTTCGTATGGCCTCCTCGCTCGCCCGATTTAGCAGTTCTGGATTATTTCATTTGGGGAACTATTAAAAATAAAGTTTATGAGAGCCCATTAACAACCATTGAAGATTGTATGCAAAGAGTAAGAAATGAATTTCAAAACATAACACAGGATTCAATTAGAAGAGTTACCCATGAGGAACTAATTCGAAGGTGCGAAAAATGTGTCGAGGTTTGAGGGCGGAATTTTGAGCAATTACTAAATTAAAATGAAATCATATTTTAAATTGATCTTATCTCTGCTATTTTAGTTCATGCCATATCTTTTTGTGGATATCGAGTAGCAAATGTGCTCCAAGTTCTTGATATTACTTTATCACATTCTCCATAAATAATAAACAAATTTAAAAAGTGTCCGTTCGTATAATTTAAACGTGCTGGCATTTTTTGACATAAGATAATGACTGATTGTTTCTAATCATGGTTATTTTGATGAAATGATTACAACAATTCATGACTTTCCAATAAAATCGCAAATATTTCAAAAAGTTGTAATATTAACCCCCACAATGCTAATCTCAGAAAAAAGAGAATTCAATTTTACACAACTTGACCTAAAAAAATACAGGATGTTCCATTTGACCTAAACAAGTTTTCGCGGTTTGAAGTTGACAAAATGTAACGCGAAAAACACTTGGTATGATATTATTGAATTTATTTCAGTTGTAGAACGTAGTTCTCCGTTATTTTTACGTGACAAGAAGCAAATGAAGATCTGCAAACCGTTGCACCTGTCAAATTTTCTATAAAATGTCAAATATCTCTGATACGGCTAGGTTTAGGTATAGGATGTGCTACATATTTTCGACTCAGAATTTTATGCTCTTTTCGAAAACTCTAAAATATATAGGGTGTTTCATTTGAAATAAGCAAGTTGGTATCGACTTCCGGTATAAGCGGAAGTGCCAGCTGCTTGTAATTATTTTAGTTGGATTGACCACACCGACATTAGTAATTATCTAAATTTTTAAAATTTTTTTGATTCGTACTTTTTTCTATATCGATCGATTCAGTTCCAGGTGAGACACCCTGTATAGTGAACAACGCTGTACAATTTCTGACTTAGGGGCTTGGATGCATGAGCAATGTGATTCAATAGTGACAAAGAGAAATTCACTGTGGTGATGCTCACATAATCTGTAGTAACAAAGGCCCAAGATGCCTTTAGTAATTTACAGATGATGTAGTTGTACTTACCATACACAGGTTCAATATTTCAGCTGGTAGTTTCACTACAATCACTTCTAGATTTTGTTACTAAGGTTTTTAAAATAATAATCATTATTCAATTGTACTTTATAAAAATTACAAGAGATTGCTTTAACATTTTTGGGCATTAGGCTAATGTTTCGTTAAATATTGTGCTCATATATGATTTCAAATAATAATTTATATTGGAATAAAATATTATATGACATGCTTTTTTAATATTTGTTGAATATAGCTTAACTAATATTGAGTCTATACAGGATGCAACGCAACTTATCCGAAAAATCTTAACCATACATGCACCTTTAAATAAGAAGTCGGTTTCTTGAAAAAAAAAGTAATAAAAGTCCAATACAGAAAAAGATAAAAATTGTTAAAGTTACAAATTAATGAAATTTTGTCGATGTCTTGGTCACTGATGAAGCTATTTTTACGCGTAATGGTATAACCAATCTACATAATATGCACGTTTAGACCATTGAGAATCCTCATCAAGTAGTTTGAAATCACTTTGAATATCGATGAACGCCTAATTGGTACGTTCATATTGCCAAATCAGATGGATGGTCGGCAATATCTGCAGTTTCTCCGTAATGAGTTCCTGGTCTTCTTGAAGATGTGCCCTTGGAGGTCCGAAGTCGGATGTGGTTTTTACATGATGGTGCGCCCCAAATTATCGTTTAGTAGTCCGAGGTTACTTGACCCAACTAAACGGAATACGTTGGATCGGACGGGGTGGACCTGTAGCTTGACCTCCGCGGTCCCCGGATCTAAATCCTCTTAACTTCCTTTTGTGGGAATATTTAAAAAATGAAGTCTACCAAACCGAAGTTGACAATATCGATGTATTACGTGAACGTATCATAACGGCCATAATTTGCATCTTAGGGAACAGCAGGAAGGGAGGACACTTCAAACACAAAATTGGATTAGACGGGTTCAGGTGTGCTTGAATGTCAATGGACAGAACTTTCAACAGTTTTTATAGAAATAATACATTATTTTAACATTTCCATTAATTTGTAATTTTAACAATTTGTATCTTTTTTTTTGTGCTGGACTTTTATTAAATTTTTTTTTAAGAAATCGACTTCTTATTTAACGGTGAATCTATGGTTAAAATTTTTCGGGTAAGTTGCGTTACAGTCTGTATACAAAAAATGTTCATATTTTCTATTGGTTCAAATTTACGTTTTTTATATTGAGCCAGCGTTTTTGTAATATTACACCAATATTGGCTCAATATTAGTGATCTACTTGAGTTATCCTCTACTCTCAAACAGTAAACTACATGAAATTTTCAGTTTATGCTGTAAACTATACATAGTTTCCAGTTGAAAGTGTAAATTTTACATAATTCCCAGTTCAAATTAAAATTTCTTTTAAACTGTAAATTATGAAATAGAACGCGCTCTGGTTTTTCAATGCTCTTGTAGAACTGTACATATTTCATTAGAAATATATTATCTGCGAGGAAATGAAACACAGCGCATAATTCACATCTTAATAGTACGTAATTTTGTCGCCATAAATAGAAGTAAAAATTGCTATACGGTTTCTTTTCAAAGGATTTTGTTAGTGTCAGTATCTTGTGCTTTCTACAAAAATAAGTTATCCCAGCCAATTTGTTAGCAACGTACAATTCTTTACATTGGACGTCACTTAGGTCTTAAATGTTATATAATTGATGATGTTCTGTACACAGAGTAGGAACTAGAAATAGTAAACGACCACACGGGATGGGCGGCAGAAAAAGACACGCTGCCGAATCGAGCTTTATCTTGCTCACAATTTCTTATTTTCCTGACATAGTGTCGCACTAAATTTGGACTATCACATTTAACAATCTTGTTGCTACACTGATGGATGGGGACAAAATCCAGCTATTACTAATTTGAAACCGGGTTTGTGTTTAAAGTTAACGGACTTTTAACTCATATCATTTTAAGTATAAATCGCATATTGCGGTTGATTTCATGACATCACATCACAGTAAGGAAAACTAATTATAACTCTTCCAATATAAAGACGATTTGACGGTAATACATTGATAAAAATTTAAATTTACTCAGACAATAAACTGGGTGAAGCATGTTCATTAATTTTATATGTTTATTTTAGTTTATGTGCTATCGGGTTATAACCTATGCTTAACCGTCCATATTGTGTACATAAAGTAATACTTTACTGCCTTAGAGCATTATAAAATTTTATTATCCTAAGTTTCAAATAATATTATAACAAGAATCTAATTTATAAATTTGTATGTTAACGTTAATTTTTTGATCATGAAATAAAAATTATTATAAACAGGCAAAACAGTCAAAACTCCGCCCATGTTATTAAACTCAATTGATCTATTCAAGGCAATACCATTCAATTTATTATGAATGGTTCTTTCATCTAAAAAGTTTACATTAATTACATTTGGCGATATTTAAAAGCAGATATGTTAAAGGCGCCAATTTGTCCCATTTAACTCCTTTGGAATAACGCACAGTCTTTGTTGGTATAAACCGCACGAAGCATTTTCAACACAATAGCAAACAATGGGCGTCAACATAAGTGACTATATTATAAATCTCGTATTAATAAATGAGATAAAGACCAGCGGTTCCAGTATTGAGCCTTAGGGTACGCCAAATGTAGCTTGGAATTGACAATGTTATTCCAAATTTAATCCCACTAACGAAAAATCAAATATCTTAAGCTTATGAAGAAATATACTGATGTCAAACCTGTCACCGGCTTTGTAAAAATATAGTCAACTTGCTTGTCCGCAGCAGTAATTTTAGACATTAATTGGGTAACAGAAAATTAATTTATATTTGTTGATCTATTTTTAAAAAAGTCATGCTGACAAATACTGATCTTAAAACAAAGTATTTTTAGTCGCAAACTCCTCTATAAAATCCTTATTTTACTATAAGAAACGTAACCAAACTGCAACCAACAGCTACTCTTCGGGCTATGTGTCACGCCGAGCGCTGAATTACGAGTTACAAGTCTGGCGCGTTGTGTAATAATTGCATATTACCATAAAAACGCCAATGCTTCGATTGCAACAAACACCAGCCGAAAGACTGATCCTACTTAAAGGACCTCTCTTGCCAGCCGTCACACACCACTTGCAGACTGCAGTTTCGAGCTGTTGGCTCTCGTCAGTGCAAGGTAGGCATGTGACAACCGGCACGAGGATTCTTTGACTATTTGGTACATCCCGGTATTTTTACAATAGCGACATGTAAAATAGTCAGCAGGCGTCATCTAGCGGTCAAGTGTCTGTGGCAATCGAAAAATAAATAGCCTGACTGGGCTTAGCATAGTTTTTTTTTATACATTTATTTAACGTCGGCCTATTTCCGCTACTGAGGCCTAACACCGACGCCTGTAGACGAGCTACCCCCAACCAGGAATTTTGCCGAACCTCTTCCCTTAAGAAGAGTAGGGATCTTTTACTTGCCTAACATTTAATAGACAAGAGACCGACGACTTTACATCCCCTCCGAAGGATGGTATATCTCCTATACAACCCTCGCCTAAGGTTGTATAGCTTCCGCGCATACACTGATATACAAGCCGCTGGAAGATGTGTGAGGCGAGAACGCGGTTTCCGTTGGAATGGTCACCCATCCAAGTACTAACTGCGCCTGTCGTTGCTTTACATCGCATACCGAAGTATGTACATAGTAAAGACACACCTACGCTCGCCCCTTAGCATAGTTCAAATGTGCTTTTAGAGGGCGGAATGTTTTTTTTTTATACATTTATTTAACGTCGGCCTATTTCCGCCTTTACATCCCCTCCGAAGGATGGTATATCTCCTATACAACCCTCGCCTAAGGCTGTATAGCTTCCGCGCATACACTGATATACAAGCCGCTGGAAGATGCGTGAGGCGAGAACGCGGTTTCCGTTGGAATGGTCACCCATCCAAGTACTAACTGCGCCTGTCGTTGCTTTACATCGCATACCGAAAGTATGTACATAGTAAAGACGCACCTACGCTCGCCCCTAGGGCGGAATGTTAAAACAAAATATTTTTAGTTGCAAACTCCTCTATAAAATCCTTATTTTACTATAAGGAACGTAACGTTATAGTAAAATAAGGATTTTATAGAGGAGTTTGCGACTAAAAATATTTAGTCTTAACATTCCGCCCTCTAAAAGCACATTTGAACAAATACCAATCTGTCTTCATATACTGTTACAGGCTTTGTCGTATAAAAAAGTTTGGAAGACTTTAGCGAAATTAAAAGTTAGTGTAATAGAATGACGTTAACCTCCCATTTTTAAAAACGAGTTGATTTTAAATAATTTTTATTGGCCTGGTAATATCTTAGATTAAATATGTCAGACGTCATGTCAGTAATTATAGACCCATCGTAATTTAATGAAATTTTAGTAAGGCATTCGAAATATTACTTCATAATTCGGTATTTTTTCAAGTTAAATAACAAATAAGTATTAATCAACATGTATTTATGCCAGGCCGTTCTACCTCAACCAACCTGTTTTATTTAACGCAGTACATCGCTGAAGTATTAGATATAGGAGGACAAGTTAAGATCGTCTACAAAGATTTTTCTAAAGCGTTTGATCGTCTAAACCATGACATATTGCCTAAAATCCTGTACATTTTCCACATGTTGTTTCATACTTGCAGTCATTAATTGTGTGAGAATTTCTATTACATTTAAGACAGCGAATGCAACTAATATATTCATTTACATAGCAGCGTTTCCTCCGATAAATATTTTAGTTTTTCGATAAATAATGAAAATGGTTTTGGATCTACTTGGAGAATAATATTGCCTGTTCGATTGTCTTTTTTTTGATATTTTGATGACATTTTGTTCTACAATTTTAATTACCTGATTATCCGAATTTGTAATATTGACTTCCAATGTATTTTCCTGAGCTTTATGTTTAGATCCCAACTGCTTCGTGATAGAGGTTTTCATTTTCTCTAGAAGACGAGTCCATACAGGTAATGACAACCCCACCATCTCTTATTTTCCTGATATTTTTAATACCGACTGCTAATTTGGAAGGATTAATTTTTTCTTTTAATTAATTTAATTTTTTGTGCTATCTCGAGTCTCCTCGGTTGGTTTTACTATTAACACAGGTTCATTACTGACATTTTTTCGAACGACGGTTGCATAAGATTTATTTTGATTTAGTTTAAAATTGTTACATATATCCATAAGTTTATTGACATTTTCGGTAAGTACTTGTATTTGCTTAGCCTGTTGATTAATTGCGGTTAAACATGACTCCAGAGAATCACAAAGCTTATCTGCTTTGGATTAAACATACATACACACATTATGATAGTACGTTCTGCATAAGTTGAGACTGAATATTTCCTACTATTAAAAAATCGAATGGAAGTACAGTTATTTATGATTTAGTTCTTGTGTATTCAATTAAATCTCTAATCGGTTACAATTGTGCGATATCAATTAATACTCCTCAGTTTCGCAAAAAGATAGCATGATACTATATAGCTAGAAACTTTACAAAGTACACTAGTCACTGAATAAATCTGCCATAAAATAAGTTCAACCGTTTTACAACTACAAAGCCTCTTTTCCATAAGGCGTTAAAAATATTCTTGCAATGTACTTAATGATTGACTGCGATGCAAATATAATAAGTATTTACATTTACATTCCTAAACAGAATGGTAAGAGAATTAGTTATACGCTGAATACCAAAAAATATGACGAAATATTTAATTTTGAAAGCAATATTACTTTTACTAAGTTTTTAGTTTTAACAAAAACTTGAAACAAAGCAATTTGAATTTAGATTATCAAGTAGGTTATGGTTTATTATACAACAATAGCCATAATACGTATAAAGCGACAAAAATCGAATTGTGGTTTTTATTTAAAAAATTCTTTGTTAGTTTGCCTAATGCTTTAATATTTTGTAATTAAATACTTTAGTTTACAATTTTTTTGGTACCTACTAAGAAAACATTGTCACATTACCAATTATTAACGTAACTATTATGTTAATTAACATTATTTAAAATAATCGAATTGGAGAATTTCTATAATATATTCTCAAAGTAAATTAAAAACTAGCGTGTAACAGTAGGGATAAAGTTGTTCATACACCATAAAAATTTTTGAACAATGGTAGTACACCGACACTCCAAATAATGATTGATTACATTTTATTATTTTCTCTTCCAGGCCTTAGTAGTCTATGAATTTATTAAGGTTGGTAGAATGTATTTCTACATATAGATCCATAATTTTTCTCTGGGATAAATTACGATTTTTCGCTGAATAATTCTATGTCGGCATCCCAACCTCATTGTCTCATGAGCTTTTAAAATCTCATGTAAACCTGCTTAATAAAATATTAATCATTCACAAAATTAAGTGATCAAAATTCTTGTCCAGATATTTGATTGAATCTAATAGCTATAATATAATGATACATTGTTACATGGCCTATGTCCATTTAACAGTTTTATGTAAAAACTAGTATTTTGTTTATATTTAGCACGATCTGTATAGCATTTTGATTCAGTTTTTGTAAGTGAAACTGTTTTCAACTAGTAGAATTTTACTTGTATAACTGCTAAATCATTTCACATTGTTTTATGTACATATTTTTATATCTTAGGAACTCATCTCATGCTTTTTTTACACTATTAATTATCTCTGTTCTAGTTCTATTACAGCATCTAAGGAAACAATTGTCTAATAACATTTATTTACATCAGATACCTATATCTCTTTTTTTATATTTTTGTTTACTATGTAAGTACATATGGTTATTTTCCTTACCTTTCTCATTACTATACATAGTATATCCTATAAGATGTAATATATTTGCTGAGTTCTCACAATACGTTTTGCTATTTATTGCGGCAGTTTATATTTTTGGTTATGTATAAAATAGAAATTACAAATTGTTGCAATCTAAGTCAGCTGTGGTTATGTGGTATTATAGATTTCTTTTATCGATTCTGTAATTTGTTTGAGTACGGGAATCTACATAAAGCAGGTTGTTGCGCTTAACTTAATAATTGACAGGTGGCCATGCCTGTATCATATCTACGTTTTATAGCTTTCTATATAATTAGGGGAAATAGATTTTTCAAGTTTATTTGGTGGCATTATTTTGCAGTATGTGGGACAAATAAAGTTTACCTTATTAGTAAAACTCACCAGGAAATTATTTGCTTGCAGCTTTTGTATTGATTCGAACGTATATAAACTTAACTGTGGACAGTAATTGATATTACATTTTTATATCCGCGTTAACAAGTGTTTAATCCAGTTTACGAAATCAGCTTATATATTTATACGTTTATGTATTTATATACTTATACACATATATACTTATGTACTTATATATTTATACATTTCTGTATACATTTCTGAATAGCTTCTACATTTCTGCATACCTTTTGAACAGCTTATGCATAGCTTATCTTTCTGAAATTTTGACTTCCTTCTTATTTTATGCTTATTCACTAACTTTTCAAAAACCACATAGTTGGACAATTTTCCCACCATTTTCAAACTCCATTGTATTAAGAGACGTAAACCAAATTGCCAAGGAAACCTTTAAACTCCATTCTTGCAAGAGACAATTGTGGACCTGGATTGCTGTTTCAGAACTAGTCACCTCAATAATACTCAATCCCGGAATCTAGGATCCTGGTATAAATTTGTTATATATATATTTTTTAAATTTCAATTAGTGTTTGCAAACCGATTTATCTATTATTCATGTAATATATTTTATCATTCATTTTAAACTATCTTTTTATTTCTCTTACCAACAATTTAAGTCTAAGTAGACTGGTTATTCGAGAAAAAGAGACAATTCTACTCATTTTACTATAGATGGTGCCCAATTTAATATAAATTTTTCTTTGTCTCCTTTTCTCGAAATAAACAGAAATCTGACATTTATGCTGTACATTTCAAAAAGGGTAAGTTTCTCCACTCTTACGAATACTCTGGATCCACGACTCTTTGCTCCAACTTAAACCAGTCAGTCGTCCGCATATGTTGCCTCAATTCTTTCCCAAAAATAAATAATAAGGGAAAGGAGGTAACAACATACAATCAAGGCGGCAACGAATTAATACAAGTAGATGCCTTCAGTCAAAGAGACAATACAGACAGGACAGAACCCTACTAATATATTAAGTATCGCATGCACTAAATTTAACGAAACTACAACAATTTTTAATCCCAATATACTTAGCGTGAAAAATAAAATTGATTAATTAAACATAATTTTGAATGAGATGAATTCTGACATTGTGACTATAAACAAACATTGGCTATGGACGAAATATTTGTTTATGAATTACACAACTGACTTCTAATAAGTTTATTTAAATCGTCTTATTTATATTAAGTCTCGGTGGAGTTAATCGACAGTTAACTCACCACTTAAACAGGATAACATAAAAACAAGTACACAACAACTATTAAATGGAACATTATTATCTGTCTAGCTTAGACTTGAACTTAGTAGTGATATGGCAACTTACGTCGTCACTGGCTAGTTATACTAGGTGTCAACGGATCATAGTAGACTCTCATTTTTTCTTATTTTTTAGAACATCAGAATGAAACTTGGTAGATGTATTATATGACCTACATGACACTTTGTGGCATAACTGTTCCATGGTTCAATAGAAGTATAAATGGAGATATTAAAGAAAAATCTCGTTTATGGCGTCTATTTAAAGAGAAAAGTGAATCACAGGATCTGGATCAATTCAAACTATTGCGTTCTAAAATAAAAAGAGAGATTGACTCAGCACATAAAAAATATATTGAAAATTTTGAATCTCAAATAAAATCTAATTCTACTTGTTTCTGGTTATTTTTTATTAATAATATGCGTAATTTATCTACGATCCCCAATTGAATGTCTTATGATAACATCCCGTTAAATGATATACACGCGCGCTCCTGCGCAGGGTTCTATCTTCAAGACTATTACACCAATCGAAAAAAATGTAGAGCACTTTTTTATGTAGAATTTAGTGGAGAATCAATTTCTATTCATGATTTTTGGTTATATTATTGTATTTTCGGAGATATTTAAAAAAAAATCTAAAATTTCCCCTTTCAATTGTTTAAACAATATGTTCCGGACCGAATTGAAGGGGACATTTTCAATAAATCGCTTTCTAAGCATAAAAAGAAGCGATAGAAGAAAAGAAAGCTTCCTTAGGAATTATTTCATCAATCCGGTGATATTCAACCTCTGACTCCTACACTATATGGGGTAACACCGTACTCAGAATTTTTCAAAGATTCCAAAAATTTAATAATATACTGTATTCCATTTAAAAATCAAAAGTTGGGGCCATTTGCGGTGAAACCGGAAGGGGGAAATGACAGTTTTGTCACAATGTGTCTTCTTTTTCATATAATACATCTATCAAGTTTCATTCTGATATTCTAAAAAATAAGGACATCCGTTGGCATCCGGTATGTATAATCTTAAAATGTGCTTAATAAATAAAGTATATCTAAATGATAATTTTATTATTATTATAGCATGAGTGTTCCTAGTGCAGTCGTGACATGACAAATCAGCGTACGTGTTATAGAAAGATAAACGAGAGATAACGATACAAAGATCTCCCAAATTAATGGTTGTACATTTTTTATATGTCGATAACGTAATAAGCGTGTGGCGTTCAATAACTAAAGGAATCAGTTAATCACCATCAGGCACACAGCTTTCGAACTTCAATATTGGTACAGAAAATGTTAGGAAACATCACTTTGGATTTAACTGGAATAATGCCCTAATCCATTGAAGTCAATCAACAGTAAATTCTTTTTAATTGGAATTAGGTAATTCCTTTCATCCGTTTGGTCCCTTGAGATATAATTTCTGTCAGAGTGAATCAGATAAAACAGTAATTGGATTAATTTGAGGTTTTGACCAACATATTTGCTATTTGATACGTTTAAAGAAAAGAAAATTTTCTTTTTGCAATAGTTACAAAAACACTTAGAGACCTATATTTAACTTAGTTTTTAAAATAGAAAAAATATAAGAAAGTTACAAAGGTTTTTCGAAAATATTAATTTTGTATTTCAGAAAAACCGTTGGTATTAAATTATTGAATAATTTAAAATGACATTAAAATATTTGTTAACAAACATTAAACTAAACGGAAATAAATTGTTATAAATTAATTGTGTATTGTGTAATATCTACCATTATTTTGTATACAAAATGTATATCTGTTATACTCGCATATAGTGCTCATCACACTATCGGAAATGTTTTGTGTTCTCTTTGTGAACTATTATTAAACATTTTTAAAATCCATAGCAATATGCAGGATAATAAAGCTTGATAATGTTACTTACTTCCTCTTGTTATTTATTTTTGAGAAAGAATTGAGGCAACATATGCGGACGACTAGCTGGTTTAAGTCGGAGCAGAGAGCCGTGGGTCCAGAGTATTCGTGAGAGTGGAGAAACTTACCCTTTTTGATATGTACAGCATAAGCGACAGATTTCTGTTTATTTCGAGAAAAGAAGACAAAGAAAAATTTATGTTAAATTGGGCACCATCTATAGTGAAAATAAGTAGAATTGTCTCTTTTTCTTGAATAACCAGTCTACTATAGATCAGACTGAAATTGTTGGTAAGAGAAATAAAAAGATGGTTTAAAATGAATGTTAAAATATATTACATGAATAATAGACAAATCGGTTTGTAAAGACTAATTGAAATTTAAAATATAGGATCCGGGTATAAACTTGTTATTTATATATATATATATATATATATATATATATATATATATATATATATATATATATATATATATATATTACTGAGGTGACTGGTTCTAGAACAGCAATCCAGGCCCACAATTGTCTCTTGTTGCGAGAATGGATTCTAAAGTTTCCTTGGCAATTTACGTCTCTTAATGAAATGGAGTGAAAATCGTAGGAAAATTAACCAACTATATGGTTTATTAAAAGTTAACGAAATTTTTCTATATGAAAGATAACCTGTGCAAAAGCCATGCAAGAATGGAGAAGTTATGCAGAAACGTATACAGAAATGTATAAGTATATATGCGCATAAACATATAAGAATTTAAATATCATACATATAAGTATCTCAGAATTTAAATATCTAAGAATTTAAGCATCTAAGTATATAGGTATATATATTAGCTGATTTCTTAGACTATAAATTGCCAAAAAAAATTAAAAAGAAGAAAAAAAATATTTTTAAAACCATGTGGTACATATAGTATTTTAACTACTTATTAAATTGACCTTGAATTCAAATTTATTTTAAAAATAATTGAAATTACATCAAAGACAAAAATTGAAAATTAAATTTTAAATGAGTAATAAATGAAATTACCTGGATGTTGTTGTTAACGCGGATTTAAAAAATGTAATATCAATTACTGAAGTCCACAGTTAAAATTTATATACGTTCGAATGAGTGCAAAAGCTGCAAGCAAATGATGTCCTGGTGAGTTTTACTGATAAGGTAAACTTTTTTTGTCCTACTTACTGGAAAATAACGCTATCAAATAAACGTGAGAAATCTAATTCCCTATTTAAATTGAAAGCTATAAAATATAAAAATAGTACAAGTATGGCCATCTGTCAATGGTTGAGTTAAGCGCAACAACTTGCAGGTCGCAATTCTACAATTCCCTTTACTCACAACTAAAATAGTGGCATATGATCCATAAAAGGAATCTATAATAAAAGTTTTTATTATTTCCATACCACAGCTGATTTGCCTTTGACTCACAATTTGTAAATACAATAACATACATACATACATAACCAACAATATGAACAGCTGTAAATAAATAGTAAAAACGTATTGTGATAACTCTGTAAATATATTACATCTTATAGGATATACTATATATAGTAACGAGAAACGGTAAGGAAAATAACCATATGTACTTACATAGTAAAGAAAAATATAAAAATTCGAATATAGGTATCTGATGTAAATAAATGTTTTGTAGACAATTGTTTCCTGGGATACCGTATAGAACGGAAATACATAATAGTGTAGAAAAACATGACTGAGTTTCTAAGATATAAAAATATGTACATAAAACAGTGTGAAATGGTTTAGCAGTCATACAAGTAAAATTCTGTTAGTTAAAAACAGTTTCACTTACAAAAACTGAGTCAAAAATGGTACACATATTGTGCCAAACATAAGCAAAACACTAGTTTTTATATAAAACTGTTAAATGGACATAGGCCATGTAACAATAATACCAAAGATATTCTAAATTCCTATGCTGATTATTTTACCAAATCGATTACATCTTCACATGAAATATCTATAGATGATAAAAAGTTTGTACTTAATTCACAGTTACATATAAGAGAATTTGAGTTCAATGATGTGTTTACTGCTCTAAAACAGATTAAACCTAAGATGACGACCGCACCTGATGCAGTTCCAGCTTTCCTAGTTAGGGGCCGAGCTTATGTACTTGCCGCCCCATTGACAATATTGTTTTGTGTGTTGGAAAACTAGTGCTTTTCCCGAAATTTGGAAATATTCTAAAGTTTGTCCCATTTACAAAAAGGGGGATAAACATGATATAATAAGCTTTCGTCCAATTTCCATATTGTGCCATTTTTATTAAAGCTTTCGAATTCTTACTGCACAGTAGTATACATCATTACGTCAGCACTGATTCATGAAAGGTTGATCCACCACGACTAACCTAGTTATCGTCACACAATTCATTTCTGAATCTAATTACATGCTGATTCAAACTGTAGTTGTTTATATTGATTTTTCAAAAGCATTCGACAGACTTGACCATAACTTATTACTTACATTACTTGGATTGTTCTTCTCATTTATGTTGCTGTTTGTTTCATATCTGTTTCACAGAACGCAATATGAGGTATTTAATGGCTTCAAATCTGTTGAGTACTTTGCAATTTCGGAGGTTCTCCAAGGATCTGTTCTTGGTCCCCTGCTATTCAACATATTTATTAATGATATTGTCATGGATCTAGATGTGAATTGTCTTCTTTATGTTGATTATTTTAAAATATTTGACGTGGTAAGGAATGAATGTTGAGGACTGTGAAAGAATTCAGTACAGTTTGGATAAAATTTCTAATTGGTGTCTATTAAATAAATTATTTCAAAAATAACGTAATGCAGAGCTGTCACAAAAATTCGACATCCTGCAAATCCATTACATCACCCATTCAATAGATTACTCTACAATAAAATCAAAATTCAGCAGATCATCCAAAGACTTCCAACAGTAACTACCAAATTTGCCAATCAAACACACAACATGAAAAAACTAGAACCACTTTTAATACCTACTTCAGAAGTTAGACCAAGATACAAACATCCTTTAAGGACAATTCAAGAAACTCTAACATCACTAGCACAAGGAAGATAAGGACCTTATTACACTTTATAAGTAACATAAGAAATTATGGCCATTTGGTTCTTAACGTAACCAATAAAGTACTTTTATTACTATTACTACGTCTTTAACAATTGTATTCCCTATATTCAAATTAATTTTAGTTTTTGAAATAATACTAAGCCTTGCAAATCAGTCGTACATTTTTTAATTTTTTCTGGCAAATACTTTATAGGAAACATTTTCAGACACATATTATGAAGTTTCTTTATTTTATTACAATGATAAATACTTCCTCATACTGTTTCACTAAATTTCTTGGCACCTTCCTTTAATTTCGGACCTTCGCAATTTATTAAATGATTCGTCTTTCTCAATTTATAAAAAAATATAAATTGTCCACCGTCTTTTTCATCTTCAATATAGATAACAGATGCTCTTAGTGTCAGACATATATCTCTATTATAACAGGCAATCGCTACGCACAACTAAATATATGCAGATTTATAAAAGTTAAAACTAGCAGGAATTGGTTATGCAACGCGGGGAAGCTAGGAATTGCTTAAAGCTTTTAGTCATATCAGATTTAAGCAATTGCTTTTTCTATATGCAATTGGTAGTCTAGTATTTGCTTTTACTGCAACGGAATTTCTTAAAGCATCTGCTTAATGTTTATTTATCAGCCTCATTACCTTACGAATTTGAAATTTGCAGAACGAGACGTAGCCGGTTTTGCAGTCATATGAGTTACAGGATGACCTATTTCCTCAGATATGTTGCATATAATACTAGTACGTACTACATTACTTACTGTGATATAGTAAAGTTAAATATGACAAAGGATATCACTACTAATCTAAAATGGCAATCAAAATGCAGTTTCTCGAAACGGTTGTAGAATAAATACATTTCTCACGTATTAGGAATTTCTTCACTAGAAAATCCCACATTTTGAGATGACGTACACATTATAAATAGCAAAGATTGTTACAAACACCGCAGATAATATAATATTGTTCCTTAACTTAACATCCTAGATTGTATTTACAGTTATTACTATATTACTAATAAGAATAAGAATTAGCAGCAGTGTTGCACCAAAAGCAGCTAGAAATAATGAAAAGAAGTAGCGGATTCGTAGTCGTCGTAGTAGTCGCTTAGGAAAGTAATGCAGATATATACGTATATTTGATATTTGACTTAATACGATTTCAAAATAAATGAATTCTGTAATTTTTCTAATAAATTAAAACTTCTAAGATACATGTTATGAATAAGATCAAGATCATATATCACATCAAGAGATCGTGAAGTAATCAAGAATACATTTAATCCCACCCACTAATTACCTTAATTTTATATCAAGATAAATAAACAAATTGGTCATTTACGTCATCGTCTAATTTTACAAAGTTAGGACCCAAGTTGCGTTGCGTGTGTAGTAACGTATTATATCTATTTACCCAAATTCTTTATGCAAAGTTTGACATTAAGGTTTCTTATCTGATTTTATTTACATGACGAAATTAATCAATTTGTTAATTTAAATAGCTCCTCGTAAATTTGAATACACTCTCAATTAATTATTGAGAAACCTAGTTAATAATTGATTTTATTTACTCTTTTATTACTCAAGATTGCAATGTGAATTTGTGGTTAAAATTTGTTTTCTATTTTACTTGATTGAAATGAAATCATTTATTTAGTTTATTACTTGTAGTAATAGAAAAGCAAAGTTGAAAGAAAATCCAGTAATTATTGGGACAATAGTCACATAAACCAGTTTATTTTATAACAATTGTTGCAGAAAATAGCCAAACATGAAGTTAAACTATCCAAATATTTAAAACAATTGTCTAAACATTATATAGGACAATTGACGTTGCTACAGTAATGACCATACTATATGTGTTGTAGAGTTGTTCATACAAATAAGAAGAACCATGTTATGCAATAGAATTTCCGTGTTATTTTGGTTGTAATTAGAGATGCAGCAAATGGCCGGTAGAATGATTCTTTGAAGTTAGTGTGGTAGTAATCACTATGATAAAAGAAAACTTAGTGCAAAGCAGCGGACAATAAACATATAATTTTCGTGCATTATAGAATTTACGGGATAAATGGGAATTAAATACTCATGTAATATAACATAGAATGTTGAGGAAATATCCTTTAATTCATTGCACAAACGGCAACTACCGAATTGTGTATGAGTGCCCAAACAGACAAAACGTCGCCGTTTAGAGCTTCGTCGAGAAGTAACTGCCTCTAATATGATCAAGGTATACAGGACCAATGGGCTTAAGCACTAACCGCTGGCCTGTACATTTTGTAGTTCATAGAATAGTTATAGTGACGGATCGTTATTAAACAAAAATAGATAACTAGGTATATCGCCCAATAATTTGAACTGCAAAATATTCTTGTGAAATCTTACGTGTCAAGGGCACACGGTAAGTCACAGATAGCACATTAACTGAAGTATAATTGACTGTAAAGTAGCTTGTTATTACATAAACTCCGAAAATATATCCTTCTAGAATATAAACTTCCCTGTTTACAATTTATACCAAACAAAAACTTTAAAACATTTGACATAAGCTAGGAGTCTTGTCATGATTTTTATCGAATAAATATGAGAAATATTGATAAAAATAGAGGGTGCGACTTGAAGAACAATGCTATTATTATTCCACTGAATAAAGCATTTAAAATAACATGTTGTTTATTTCATCCCCAGGCACAGTTATAAACTGCTAATAAAGAAACAAATTTTGTTTTCAACTTTTTCTTATCAAGTGAAACTTTACACAAATAGGTTTCAACTTTAAATGCGCCTTCGGCATAAATCTTTTACGAGATTATTCTACGGGAAGTTGTCGTCTATAAGTCAACACCGTGTTTACACAGAATTAATTTTTACGAGTAAGCCAAGATTTTCATCTCCTTTAAAGTTGTGAAAAGTGTCATCACTTCATTATATCGTGTATCGTGTAGTTTTTACTCTAATAATCACAACAATGGAAGAATTAAGAGTAGTCCCTATTTACTCCTCCCATGTACGGTGTGGACAAAAATGCGCCCAATAAGCATATTTTTAAACTGGTTTAGAAAACTTTATTATTTTGTAAAACAATGGAAGTAATTTTTTTTATCATTTACTTAACGTCGGCCTATTTGCGCTACCAAGGCCAATCACTGACGTCATGTGGAAGTAATTGAAATATAATTTTTATAAATGTTAACAACGTATTTCTTACTAGTAGGTTCTTGAAGCAGTAAAATTGTAGACAATGACAACTTTACAATTATTAATGAAAATATATTTTGACAGAACGTGAAAGAACCTCTCCGAGTTTGTCTTCATAGATGTTGGCGTTTGCAAAATAGTTAATAGTAAATTAAAATTAGTGCATACTGCTGCAGAGGAAAGCGTTAAATTTCAAATTTTGACAATTTAAAGCGTTAACAAATACATCGTAAAATGATTGTAAGAATTGATGCCCACTTCTCAGTGCAATTTAATATATTTCAATGGGTGCCCCAGGAGTCAGTATTAGGGCTCTTACTTCCTATTATTCAATGTTAACGACATATCAAACTACATAATGATGATGTTTGCGGACTATGGCACCATAAATGTGCAGAAGAAATATAAAAGTAGTAGATAAATTCTATGCTTTATACTCAATTCATCCAAAACAACTCAAATGAATTTTTATAATAGAAAGCCCTCCATTTAGAAGCTTTTAAATTTTGCAATAAAATTAAATTTTTAGGAGTTGTCTGGGTCGCAGAAATCTCTCAAATTGACCGTGTTTGCAAGAAATTAAATCAGGCTATTTTGCAGTCTTACAAATGAAAAATGTATTCGATCTTAAAACAATAAATATTTAGTATGTATTTGTGTACTCTCTTGTAAGCTAAGTATATTATAACATGTTGGAGGTATGGCAATTGAAATGGATTGATTCTTTATTTGCCAAGAAAGCTCACAGTCAGTTCCATAATCGAGTTAAGGTCTTCTCTAACCTCAAAAGTGCCCATTAAAGTTGTTACTCTGTACCATAATTGATTTTTAAAGTAAGTTTCACGCAAAAGTCGAATTTATGGTAAAGTCCAGAAAATGAACCTTTTCCGTGAAAACGCAGACTTTCTCGCGAATTACAATATTGATGCTTTAGCCCTGTCCACAAATTATTGTAGACTACATGGAGGAGGGGCGAGCGTAGGTGCGTCTTTACTATATACATACTTCGATATGCGATGTAAAGCAACGTCAGGCGCGGTTAGTAGTTGGATGGGTGACCGTTCCAACGAAGACTGCATCCTCGCCTCACACATCTTCCAGCGGCTTGTATATCAGTGTACGCGCGGAAGCTATACAACATTACGCGAGGGTTGTATAGGGGTTATACCATCCTTCTGAGGGGATTGTCTATTAAATGTTAAGCAAATAAAAGATCTCTACTCTTCTCAAGGGAAGAGGTTAAGCAAAATTCCTGGTTGGAGGTAGCTCGTCTACAGGTATCGGTGTTAGGCCTCAGTAGCGGAAATAGGCCAACGTTAAATAATACAATACAATCAAGTCAAGTAAGGAGGATTAAATTGACTTAAGAATTACATATTCTACATATAATTAATGGCTAAAATGATGGATTTCAAGATCTTGCTACGTCAAATTTCAAAACTGCAATCTGACGTACCTAGTTGGTCGTCGTCTGTTGACTAACGGTATTTGCCGGCCGACTGACAGTGGAGATGGTCGGGGTTCTAAATTTCTTTGATGTATCAGGGCGCCAAGTAAATTTTTCTCTCCAAATATCAGCTCAAGTACAATGTAACCTTAAATTTACTAAATAAATTACTTAGCGAGACGATAATAAAAAATTCAAATTCAGTTTTATCTTTTAATGACAATAAACGAAGTAACTTTATAGCATTCAACAGTACAATAACATAGGGTATGGTAGACAAATTCAACACTAAAAAAAATGTATCTAACTGGGTATACGCGTCTTACGTAAGTGCTTAAACCCCCAACAAATATCATAGATGTTTTGATTAATTAACAGAATTTCATAGAACGTTTAGCAAAATTTAAAAAATATATATATACATACAGTGGTGAAATTTTTTTTAGAGTAAAATATACAATATATTTAAAAAAAAAATCAATATATATATGGCGCAAGAAGGATACAAACTTACAGGCAGCAGGGCTTCAGCTTCGGCTCAAATTCCAGGAATGGGCAACTTCCAGCCTATCAATTAACCCAGAAAATGGATGGCTCCTCCACAAAAAAGCGATTTCAGTCCAGCAAGGAGAAGTAACATGAGTACGAGTAGACCAGTGAAAAAAAAGTTATTCGTATCAGGGGAGACAAAAAAACTACGAAATCCTAGGCGAAACCGTAGGTGGAAAAAAAAACCCTAAAAATAAATTTTTACCATTGAACAATTTACTACAAGTAAAATTTTGCTAGTTTGAATATAAAAATAAAATAATTACCTCGTTTCGGAGGGTTTTCTTAGAAAAATGTTGTTGACCTTGGATGTCCTTGGCCTCGTGTAAATTTAGCAAAAATGGCTTTTACGTATAGATCCTTCCAATGAAGACAATCGATTTCCAATACCATAAAAATATGCACTCCAAACATAAATGGATAATCGAAAAATATAACGTTGCGAATATATCCCAAAATGGTGAAATTACTTGTTTCAAAAATCGCAACGAGCACGTAAAAATACCAGTTAATAATTGCCAAGCATTCAAGTGAAGTTACACGTGAAAAGTGACAGAATACCGGACGACAAAACCTAAGCCAAACTATTGTGAAGAAATAAATCTGTGCTACCGCTCGTCAGTACGGTTATAGGAATCTACCTATAAACTAATTAAAAGTTATTGGTTGCCTAGCTTATAAGAATTACGGAAATAGAGAGCCTAATTATATGCAACACGCTACACAACAAAATGTATAATACCATGCCTACACCTAAGTGCAACAAATTCCTTACAATTGCGGGTTCATATAGACAACTAAATAATAAATATTACGCGTGACGACGGATAACACGAATTCGTTAGACATTAAATGTAAGAGATAAAGTAATGATTTAGAGATTTTTTTATAAAGACGTATACATGTTAAATTGAACTGTAACAATTTCTTGCTGTAATGTGATAGGGTTATTGCTTGAAATCAGTAACTACATTTTATTGCATTTATTAGGCATTTAGTAATGAGTAGCTACAATCCAACAGTGAGAAAAGGTGGGTAGTTACCTCTATAAGAAAACAACACGGTATTATGGTTTGAACTACTTTTATTTACATATAACAGCTACTTTTATTTATATATGATTAGCTAATTGCTAATTAGTTAATGCTTTTTTTAAACAAAGAAAAAACCGATCAATTTTCGGACCAGGGAATAGTTTATGGGGTCACCACGCCAGCAGAAGAGGGAGATGAATCCTCCAAAGAAACTATTATGGCATCAAATTGTTCATCCTCCTCATCCTCTGTTATGGGGACTTCATTGTGGCAGTTGTCCTGGCAGTTGAGGCATGCTGGCTAACAGTTTAATGACGCCTTTCTGCATCCGGAGTCAAAATCTTTTTTACAACGACAGTATATAATTGGCAAAATTTCGTCGGGCGCAGCATTTTTGTCTGTTACTTTGTGCACCAGCTTCTCATTTTTCTCCTCCCAGCCAGGAATTCCTAAACCCACACATGTGAGGGCAGTATGGTTCCCATCCACTGCTAAATTTGGTAGTACATCCTGTAGGAATGGTACTTCGTGGCCCCTTCAGTTGGTGGGAGAGCGGAAATGTCTGGCTTGATCGAAGCGACTGATTTTAAAAATGACCGATATCTGTAGTCATCTAAGGATATCTTGTTAGATGGAGCACCGTACCATCTAAGGATGCAATTATGTCCTGCTCTTTCGACCTCAGATGGTGTCGAGGAAGGGCTTCTTTGACCGATTTGTCTTTTTTGTATAATTCTGCAAACCTGACTTTGGTCTTCCTGAGGGCTGTGGAGGTAGTATCACAGCCTGTGAAAGCATGTACAAACAGAATGTGCTCCAGCCCTAGCTGCTACAGATCTTGTGAAGAGTATGCATACTTTTGCTTTGCCAGGTTTCAGAGGAATATCGCGCTGGGGAGGGGTTTTCGCCAAAAACAGGACTGCCAATTTCACATCTTCGCCTATCACAGCTACTGAAGAGAAAACTTACTGAATATATCAAATGCAATAACTTACAATAATAAATAGATTTAATAAAAGCCAAATGAATGCAATAAAATGTAGGTATGATTTTAAGCAATAACCCTATCACATTACAAAAAATAATCTTGAAATCCATCATCTCAGCCATTAATTATATGTAGAATATACAATTTTCAAGTTAGTTTAATCCTTTTCGCTTGATTTGGTTGTATTTTATGTTACAAAGAAGATTTGAGGTGTTAAGAGCAGAGTATGATGAAAAGTTGATCCAAAACAGAGTTTTCCGCATATCGGCGATTTTCGGAAGCAGGTAACTCGATAACGGTTGCAGATAGTTTTTCGCTGAAATTAAAAAAAGGAGGAAACTTTGTCAGCTTTCAAAAAGGTAAGAATAGTATTTCCTCTAGGACCAATAGTTATCGAGTTACTAGCGAGAAACCAAAAAATCAAAATTTAAGGCTTTCCACCGCCCCTCCCCCCCACAAGGGTCGGGAACTTTTAGAACGTTTACCCCAAACCCATCCCTAAAGTTAAAAATTTTACCATCCTCCATGTAGTCTACAAAAATTTGTCGAAAAAGCTATATAGTAAAAAAAACTTGCTCTCTCAATTCCAACAAGATTTTATTAAAGAAAGGTCAGTTGAAGCAGCTACTAATCTTAACACAGTCCATCTGAGAGAAAACAATTGGTTTACTTCAACCAATTAATGGTATCAATTCGTTGATTTTACTACTTGGCCGAGGTGCTTTTCAATAAAAGATTTAAATACGTTTTTTTATGCTACGAAAATGAACTATAGGCATTTAATCGACACAAGCTCAAGCTCATCTTCAGAGGGTGAGGAAGAAAATCTGCATATTTTATGAAGAGACAAAATATACTGAATGCGCTAGCAGTGTTTTACCAAATTTTGCTATTTGGAGTTGTTTGACCCATTTCGTTTAAAGAAACCTGTAGTTCTGACCATATGTTGTTTTTTAAATATAAATTACGCGAAAACAGCTTAGTTTATCAAATACAATAAGAATACTTTTTTATTTATAATTATACGAAAATTAGTTTTTTTTAATAATTTTAGAAATATGAAAAAAAATTAAAGGTTATAAGGAAAATACTGACAGTCACCCCCTAAAACTACCCCTTAAGCAATAGAGAGGGTTTGACTGACACCATGCAAACTAATGGCCGGATGGCCTATGACTAAGTTTAAAATATGAAGTTGATATTGCAGAAAATCTGAAATTTGTTATCCCCCTTTAAGGGGTATATGTTTACAATAGAATATATTCTTTTCTAAATATAAATAAATTATAAACAACTTGCCAGCATGGTTTTAGAGTTGGTGGCTCAACTGAAACAGCCACGATTGACTTTGTGCAGTACGTTCATGATAAGATAGACTCCAGCGAGTATGTGTTTGGTGTGTTTTTTGATCTCTCCCGGGCTTTTGACACTATAAACCCGATTTTTTTGTCAAATAAATTAGCAGCAATAGGCATCGTAGGATCGATCATTGATTGGATAAAATCTTATTTGACGGACGTTAGAGTAGGACAGATGGACTCCCAATTATATAACACAGACCTTGGAACGCCACAAGGGAGTATTTGGGCCCTTTACTATTTCTCGTTTGTAAACGATTTACCAGACTACATATTACAACGCGGAGGGTAATTTTTGTACGCTGATGATACCACAATTTTATTATCAGCGGTTAACGTCTTAGATGCTATCGACAGAGTCAATATCATATTAGAGGAATTTAAGATCTGGTGCAACAGAAATAAATTAATTATAAATTTAAATAAGACTGAATGTGTAAAATTTTCTTATGGGAACCGCGCTGTACCAGATATAAACTTCTCTCTAGATAATACTCAAATTGAAATTACAAATGTAACAAAATTTTTAGGTATTCAGGTAGATGAAAGTCTTAATTTTTCTGAACATGTTAACCAGGTTTGCTCTAAGTTGAACAAGTCTTTCTTTGCGTTGTCTTCTTTAAAGAATGACTTAAATGAGACTGCCTTATTATCATTATATTATGCCCAAGTATACTCAGCAATAAGCTATAATATTACGGTCTGGGGTCAATCTACAGAATCTAGTTTAGAGACTAATGTTTAACTTAGATTACAGGGAGTCATGCCATGAAACTTTTAAGTGTAGACGCATATTAACTTTTACATCAATCTACATGCTGAAAATATTGTGTTTTGTATATCTAAATCAAACCAAATTTTAAAAAATATAGACTTTCATAACTACCCAACAAGAAATAAAGAAAATTTCTGTCTTGGTGAATGCTTGCACACAGTCTCCAGTCTACGCAGGTTGTAGTCTCTTTAACATTTTACCTAATGCAATTAAATTGTCACGCTGTTTTGCTGAGTTTAAAAGAAATTTAAAATCATTTTTAATCGAAGGTTGTTTTTATACTTTGGAAGAGTTTATCACTGAGTAACATGGCATAGATTGAATAAACGTATTATCTCCTAGGTACCTTCATTTTTGCATGAAACAGGTGTATATGTGTATACTTTATGCGTACAGGTGTTTTTATCAAATGTTTTTATTATCTGTAAATCTGTTTGTTTTTACTATGTCCAATTTCTAGGATTTTATATTTATGTATTTTAGATAATTAACACTGACTTACCTTATTCATATTTTGTATGGCAAAAAAGGTTAATAAATATATTCTATTCTATATCCCCATTATTAATTTTCGGAAATAAGTTTATATAAAAGACTACAATTGTTTTTGGACGTACTATCAGCCACAGAAATATCCGGGGACAATTTTGGACCATCTTGTACGTATATTTTATTATTGTAATTTTTCATGAAAAATTCTGAAACTTGCACACTATTTCTTTGTATATTTATATATTCAGGACGTTAAAATTTAGGCATAATTTCACTATAACCCTTTAAACTTGATATATAAATAACTAATATATATTTCACATTTATTATATTTAATAAATTTGTTTTTGAATTTGCTAGAATTATGTGTCCACTCAAACTCTTCACAAGAGTTTCAATATAAATTTTTTGTAATAGTCCCTGTAAGCTGCGTATTAAGGAGAAATAAATATTATTGTTATTATAGTTTATTAGTAGTTACATAAAAAACAAAAATAACAATATAATAAAGGCCACAAATTAGTTGAACAACGTTACTCATCCTATACAAAATTAACTCTTCATGGAAAATTAACAAGTATTCACAGATCCCTAGTAAAGTTCGAATTAGTTTTAATTTTGTTAAACCCCTTAACGATCCACCAACGTGTAAATGTGGTAATTATACTAAAATCCCCTTGTCCGCATGATAATGTTCAATGAAAGGACAACCTATATAGATAGATTTTACCAAATATAACTGCGTCTAGAACGGCACAAATGAGATTTAAATTTATAACAGTACGGTGACAAAAGGATTATAGTAACTGAGACCTCAGTATAAATATATCTTTGCATTTGCATTGCTAATAAAGCCTCATTTTGGCACTCTCCAGATACGCATATTGCACAGAGAAACGCCGAACCCGGAGGGCGCTTTTAAAATCTTATGACTTCATCTTATTTTTCATATCACAGGGATCAAGACTCTTATATGAATTCCTCCATAACAGTAGACTTCATTTTTTCCAGCCTCTTTGTATGTTTTAAGTAAAGCGTCAACAAAAAATTTATAACGTCAAATACACCTAGCTGGAGGCATTTTAATATACAATAAAACAAGGAACTTAACCATATTTTCGTGCCTTTTATTTTTACATACGTATCAAATAAAGTTGTTTGAATTTCTTATATGGTCGCAATGGAAAAAACGAAGTGGATATTTTGTTTTCTAAAATGAGTTCTTTATTGGCTTAGCTATGGCGAAGGAAGATTGAACTATATTCTTTACATATGTTTGTATATATCTGTGTATATCTAGGACACAGATAATAATACTACACTGACATATGAATATTTTTAGAAGAGAGGAATATGAGGGTGAGAAATAGGTTGTTGTATTTTAAAATAGCGACAGCTTGTCTAGAACTGCAAAATTTACTATTTCAGTTAAATGATGTATTTACAAACTTTCTGATATTCGAGCTTCCAAGTATTGCAATTTAGTTGTATACTATTTCTTTGCAAGTGTTATAGAATAGGTAGGAATAATCCATATAGAGTGTGCTCCAAAGTGATACAGCCCTACATCTGATGGGTTAATTTTAAATTTATTTATTAATTTAGGCTTGTGTACCTAGAGGTAAAAAATAAGGTTGACTTCCGCAAAGCCATGTTTGATTTTAAACAAAATCTAGTTACTTAAAAAATATCCTTTATAACCCATTTGGATCAGTTTTATTTAAAGTTATAAGCACGCGACTACGCCATTTTAACTCTAAGTCGAAGCAACTTGAACCACATAAACAAGCCACATATAAGATACAACCCACAAATCCAAAGCTAAAGTCTGTCCGGAATGGGGATGGACGCAATTGAAAAAACATACATACCCACTGACAATGCCAGTGTCGCTAATAATTCCACCTGGTTGTATAAAATTTTTATGGTACAGGGGGGTTGTAAGGGGAAGAAAAGGGCGTTTTTGAATTATTTACATTACTAGAATCTACTTAAAATTATCTACTGATCACTTAAGTTTGAAACTAAAATATTAATTATAGATTATTCACGATATTACTTACCAGAAAGTGAAGGTCCTAAACTTTCTGGGCATACACGGAACCAATAACTCTAATTCTCCTGGTCTAAAAAGTACGAATCCAGCTACAAGTATAAAAGCAATCTTCTTAAGTATGCAATGGAATAACAAAAGACCATCACAAATGTTAAATCTAGCATATGAAGCGGAACAAGCTTTGTCTGTCATTTCAAGTCGTACTGAAGAGGCATAAATATTAAGGTACGTGTATCAGAATATATTAATGTATTTGTTCTGTTTGTTTCAATTTCGCTAAGCGAGTGTTACCGACATCCCCCTAAGCGTCGTGTTGAAAGTTTTGGTACGTCGAGCAGATGCTGGTAGGCTGGACTGTAGCTCACTGGAAGGCTCGATTGCAGTTGGTTGATAGACTGGATACTCTCGTAGTTGATTTGAAGTCCTCCAAGTACCGACGGCGAACTGAGATGCTGCTGCCGTAGTAGTATGTGTGCTTTCTGTAGCTACAATAAGGTGTCCGCCCTTGGGCGCTTGCCTTGGTATGTTTATATGCATTTTCTTTGTCTATTTCTGGGGGGAGCGAGTTAGAGGGATATAGGAAGTGTGTAGGTTATCCTGGTTAGTTTTCGGGTAATGGGATTAATTTTTCTAGGTATAAGTTTTTGTTAATTGGCAGGCGGGAAATAAGGGGGGCGACGATGATGTAAAATATACAAGTAGCTAGCCTATGGGTTGTAGATATAGTTAAGCGAAGGGTGCTTAGGCGCTTGTGAGAACTTGGCTATTAGAAGGAGAGCTATAAGTGGGTTAGGGTGCTGGACTAGTTTTTCCGCGAAATTTGGGATTAGTCTGGTGTAAACGAATTCATCCAGTGTTTGTGTCCCGGTGGTATTGTGTAGATAGTCTAATGACGTACTTCGTGGGAGTTTGGTGGCCCACCTAAGAAATTTATTTTGTATTTTTTGTAAAGATTTCTGATTATATAGAGGAGTTAAGGGATACCAGACAGGGGCAGCATAGGTTATTATAGGGAGTAGATAGGACTCATATAGGAGAGTGGATATATAGGAGGGGGCGGATCTCATGGTTGTATATAAACGATTCGATCGAGCATAGGTTTTTGTTTTTATAGAGTTAATGTGTTTTGTAAAGTTTAACTTTTGGTCTATGTGAATTCCCAGATACAGTATGTCTTTTGACCAATTTATTTTATGATTTTTTATTATAATTTCATTTCTGAGTTTAGGTATATACTTTAGTTTTGTCGCGATTATTGTTTGTTTTTTGCGTGATAACAATCAGTCCCCATTTTTCATAGTACGATGCTGTTTTGTCTACTTGTTTTTGGAGGATTTTCGTTAGTATATCCGGGTTTTTAGAGGTTCCTATTATGGCGGTGTCATCCGCGTACGTCGCGTAAGTCAGCCTGTGATCTTTTAGGGGTGGGATGTCGTAGGTGTAAAACAGAAATAAGGCGGGACCAAGGGATGACCCCTGGGGGACGCCAAAGAGAGCGGGAAAAGGATTATAGCACTCCTGTTGGATTGCTACTCGGAATTGGCGATTTAGAAGATAAGATTTTATTGTTTTAATAATACGAATCGGAATATTCGCGACGTGGAGCTTGTATAGCAATCCAGGGTGCCAGACTTTACCGAACGCCTTCTCGAGATCCAGGGATACTATCCTTGTTAGGTGGCCTCGATTGATATTCGTGGATAGAATTTCGCCGACTCGGCAAAGCTATTGTGTTGTGGAGTGCTCCGGGCGGAATCCGAACTGGAAGTCTTTTAGGACTTTCCGGCCCTCGATTCCGTTCAGAAGGGATGAAAGAATTATGGAGTCGAAGACTTTTCCCAGGACAGACAGAAGGCTAATGGGGCGGTAGCTCGTTGCCTGATTTCTAGGCTTGTTGGGTTTTGGGATAGGGATGATTTTAGCCGTTTTCCAGGGGGTGGGGATAGTGGGAGAGCTGTAATGGTGCATTATATAGTCAGGTCAGGAATAATATGGCTTTGGGTGGGAGATGGCGGAGGGCATAGGAAGAGATATTGTCAAGTCCTGGGGCCTTCTTTGGGTTCAGTTTTTTAATATGGGAAATGACTTGGGAAGGGGAGATAGGGATTGGTTGGTCGGTGAACTCGAGTCTGACTTGTTTTAGTTACCTCTCCTATTCCTCCGACTTCACCTGGTATTTAGGATGAATTTCTTCGGGGTAAATTGGGTGGAGTATAGGGTTGTAAAGGAATCCAACTTTTCCTTGTCAGTAACAGCCCAGCCGTTGTAGGTTTGGAGGGGGGAATTGGCTGTCTGCTTTTCATGAATCTTCTGGGTAGATACCAGAAAGTGAAGGTCCTAAACTTTCTGGGCATACACGGAACCAATAACTCTAATTCTCCTGGTCTAAAAAGTACGAATCCAGCTACAAGTATAAAAGCAATCTTCTTAAGTATGCAATGGAATAACAAAAGACCATCACAAATGTTAAATCTAGCATATGAAGCGGAACAAGCTTTGTCTGTCATTTCAAGTCGTACTGAAGAGGCATAAATATTAAGGTACGTGTATCAGAATATATTAATGTATTTGTTCTGTTTGTTTCAATTTCGCTAAGCGAGTGTTACCGACATCCCCCTAAGCGTCGTGTTGAAAGTTTTGGTACGTCGAGCAGATGCTGGTAGGCTGGACTGTAGCTCACTGGAAGGCTCGATTGCAGTTGGTTGATAGACTGGATACTCTCGTAGTTGATTTGAAGTCCTCCAAGTACCGACGGCGAACTGAGATGCTGCTGCCGTAGTAGTATGTGTGCTTTCTGTAGCTACAATAAGGTGTCCGCCCTTGGGCGCTTGCCTTGGTATGTTTATATGCATTTTCTTTGTCTATTTCTGGGGGGAGCGAGTTAGAGGGATATAGGAAGTGTGTAGGTTATCCTGGTTAGTTTTCGGGTAATGGGATTAATTTTTCTAGGTATAAGTTTTTGTTAATTGGCAGGCGGGAAATAAGGGGGGCGACGATGATGTAAAATATACAAGTAGCTAGCCTATGGGTTGTAGATATAGTTAAGCGAAGGGTGCTTAGGCGCTTGTGAGAACTTGGCTATTAGAAGGAGAGCTATAAGTGGGTTAGGGTGCTGGACTAGTTTTTCCGCGAAATTTGGGATTAGTCTGGTGTAAACGAATTCATCCAGTGTTTGTGTCCCGGTGGTATTGTGTAGATAGTCTAATGACGTACTTCGTGGGAGTTTGGTGGCCCACCTAAGAAATTTATTTTGTATTTTTTGTAAAGATTTCTGATTATATAGAGGAGTTAAGGGATACCAGACAGGGGCAGCATAGGTTATTATAGGGAGTAGATAGGACTCATATAGGAGAGTGGATATATAGGAGGGGGCGGATCTCATGGTTGTATATAAACGATTCGATCGAGCATAGGTTTTTGTTTTTATAGAGTTAATGTGTTTTGTAAAGTTTAACTTTTGGTCTATGTGAATTCCCAGATACAGTATGTCTTTTGACCAATTTATTTTATGATTTTTTATTATAATTTCATTTCTGAGTTTAGGTATATACTTTAGTTTTGTCGCGATTATTGTTTGTTTTTTGCGTGATAACAATCAGTCCCCATTTTTCATAGTACGATGTTGTTTTGTCTACTTGTTTTTGGAGGATTTTCGTTAGTATATCCGGGTTTTTAGAGGTTCCTATTATGGCGGTGTCATCCGCGTACGTCGCGTAAGTCAGCCTGTGATCTTTTAGGGGTGGGATGTCGTAGGTGTAAAACAGAAATAAGGCGGGACCAAGGGATGACCCCTGGGGGACGCCAAAGAGAGCGGGAAAAGGATTATAGCACTCCTGTTGGATTGCTACTCGGAATTGGCGATTTAGAAGATAAGATTTTATTGTTTTAATAATACGAATCGGAATATTCGCGACGTGGAGCTTGTATAGCAATCCAGGGTGCCAGACTTTACCGAACGCCTTCTCGAGATCCAGGGATACTATCCTTGTTAGGTGGCCTCGATTGATATTCGTGGATAGAATTTCGCCGACTCGGCAAAGCTATTGTGTTGTGGAGTGCTCCGGGCGGAATCCGAACTGGAAGTCTTTTAGGACTTTCCGGCCCTCGATTCCGTTCAGAAGGGATGAAAGAATTATGGAGTCGAAGACTTTTCCCAGGACAGACAGAAGGCTAATGGGGCGGTAGCTCGTTGCCTGATTTCTAGGCTTGTTGGGTTTTGGGATAGGGATGATTTTAGCCGTTTTCCAGGGGGTGGGATAGTGGGAGAGCTGTAATGGTGCATTATATAGTCAGGTCAGGAATAATATGGCTTTGGGTGGGAGATGGCGGAGGGCATAGGAAGAGATATTGTCAAGTCCTGGGGCCTTCTTTGGGTTCAGTTTTTTAATATGGGAAATGACTTGGGAAGGGGAGATAGGGATTGGTTGGTCGGTGAACTCGAGTCTGACTTGTTTTAGTTACCTCTCCTATTCCTCCGACTTCACCTGGTATTTAGGATGAATTTCTTCGGGGTAAATTGGGTGGAGTATAGGGTTGTAAAGGAATCCAACTTTTCCTTGTCAGTAACAGCCCAGCCGTTGTAGGTTTGGAGGGGGGAATTGGCTGTCTGCTTTTCATGAATCTTCTGGGTAGATAATAAGGGTCGTCGGAGTGAGAAAAGATGTCGCCTGTCAGTTGGTCTTGTCTAAAAATTGTTATTTCCTCTGCAATTTGTTTCTTTAATCCATTGCAAATTGTTTTATATTGGGGTGTTGTGAAGTTGTTTGTAGGTTTTATTTTTAGTTTCTATCAGAGCTGTTATTTTTGGTGGCAGTTTGTTCATGTTTACGTGGGATGGGACCTCTCTTTGGCTAAGGAATAGTGATTGGAGATGGATTTCGGATAGGAATAAAGCGGCTCGGTCGACTTTTTCGGGGGTGGAGCAGTCTGGATTAAATGTTAGGACCTGGGAAAGTGAGGAGGAAAACCCCGTTCAATCCTAGTCGCATTGCTGCGAAATATCACTGGATATATCTAAAGATCGGGGCGGACGGAGTTCTGAACGCTGGGCGGCCGGAGTTCGGAACGGTGTGACCGGGCCTCCTAGCTTGAATTGATGCTGTCTCCGTTGAAACATGTACGTTGTGTGCATAGTAGTAATAAAAATGAAAATTAATTATTCTGCAAAAAAAATGAGGTTCGATAACATGAGCTATGCTCTCACCGCCCAACAGATATAGGAGGAGATATGTCTGATGGGAATGAGATAAGTAGGAATTAGACAGCTATCCAGTATACTGTATTCCGCTTATTTATTGATTGCTATGAAATATTTAGACATACTTTTGAAAAGTTTTTATTATGTAAAATTTGCTGCTGATTCCATTTCTAAAAAGCGCAAACCGATTAGGACTTGCGTCCGTCCCGAATGTTAATTTTTCAATCATTGCACGACATTTGTACTTTTTCAAATATAACTCGTGATATTTCGAGAACTAAACGGAACTTGAATAACGTATTGTAACTACAATGGCGCTTTTAGCCATCTTCTAAGAAAATAATAAAGAACTTCAGGGTAATAACGTATTGTAGGAAAAAGTGTATCGAGATACTATCGAGTGTAATATTTGTACAAAATTTTATCCCAATATGTGTGAACGTTTCGAAAATAATTGATCAAGAATCATAAAACACCCTCCCTGTATCTCGAAAACCATTAACTTTGAAGGGTAAGTATGAAGGTGTTTCGAACTCAGCAAAGTGTGCTCTATATCCTATTTCACTATATCCATTTAGATTTCGGACATCCCGTATAGTAGTAGTAGGAATAGTAATTTAGTTAAAATAGCTTGGCATCGGGGTATTTTATTTACCGTGTACTTAAGTTCTTCGAAAAGCAGAGTTACTGCTAATTTATTCTTTATGACCCTTACACGACAGATCCTTGTAATCCTCTCCACCTTTCGTTTAAAAATAATAAAAGTTGATGGATGATGACATAAAAGAATTGTCTCCAAGCACACATTCAATAAATAAAATCCCAGACAGTCAAGTCTCAAAATTCAATTATTTGATAAGAATTACAATATCCACACTGCACCTTTATTTCGAAACTTAAACGATTTTATTGTAATAGCGTTGAGGATATTAGCCCAGTAAGTTTTGTCAGCTTTACCCAAATATCGAGGTAAATCGTTCAGAAACGGGAAAAATAGTTTGTGTGAAATCAGCGTGTAATTTCGTCGAAACTACATGGGAGTTCTCTTCGATAAAATGGCCATAGGCGTTACTTTGCAATTTAAACAAAAGTCGTACTAGGTAGTTAATGGAACATTATTTTTAGAAATTATACATAAAAAATTATAGACCGGGAGGCAGTATTATACTTTTGCCAGTGTTTTTATAAAATCTAATTTTTATAAAAAATGATAGTTAAGGTACAGATAATAAATGGAGGAGGCGGCTGTGAGAAAATTCGAAACATGTAAAAAAAAAGAAAAATAAAGGCATTTGATCAACTTTGAAAATTTGTGGAATTTGTATTTAAGTAATAAAGATTTGAAAAATAACAGTCAGTTGCACTGAAAACGGGGGATTATTCGTCAGCTACCCTTATGAACTGGTACTAAAGAGTGAGGGTGCAAAGTCATTTCATCAAGCACGAAACTTATACAGCGTGTTTATGATATTGTTTTAACGATAAAAGCAATAATCAGCTGTGCTTAGTAGGAAAAAACGAGCACAGAAAATTAAGATAAACAAAACTAATAAATTTAAAAACACTAATAAAATAAATAATGATACTTATATATAATAATCTTAGATCTTAGATAATCAGGTATAGCACCAGGCCGACACAAAATAACATCAGAAATATTAAATGAGATTGGCGATATAATAGTAACGCATTTAATAAATATTATCATTGAAGAAAGCCTTTGGACAGCAACATTTAAAATAGGTGTAATAAAACCGTTATACAAAAATGACGAAAAACTAACAGGCCAATATCCTTAATCTCTAGTTTGTCAAAATTTTTTGAAGAAACAATTAAAAGCATTTCATACATTTCTTAATAAATGCAAATTATTGTCCAATATGCAATTTGACTTCAAAAATGAAGTTTCTACTCAAGATGCTAGTGCTTACCTTATAAAAAATCTCTACCAATCCCTTGACGTCAACCAACCTGCCCTATGTGTATTTGTCGACTTGGCCAACGCATTTGATACGGTGAACCATGTTTCATTACTTAATAAATTAGAACATATAAGTTTCCGTGGAAATGCCCTTAAACTAATGGAAAATTATCTAAAAAATACATAGAAATATGTTAAGGACTAAGGTAGATGAGAATTTTAGAGTACCAAATCATTCTATCATGGCGTTTTCCATGGTACGGTGTTGGGCCCGATTCTTTTTAATATCTACGTTAACGACCTACTAAACATAAGACCTAAAAGCCAGATAGTTAGCTTTGCTGACGATACAGTTATTATTTACAAAGAAAAAATTGGCATGATTTAAAAAATACAGTACAAACAGATTTAAGTATAAAAAAGTGGTTTGACACAAATTAATTAACAATCAACTATGACAAGACAAAGTATCTCCTCTGTACTTCGTATTAAAATAAATTACCAATTTTAGGTCCACTATATGTAGATAATGATATAGAGATAATTGAAGCGGAAAGTGTCAAGTATTTGGAAACAAATATCGACAAACACCTCAGGTGAAACCAACAAATAAAATATTTTGAAAGAAAGCTAAGATGTTTAATGCCAAAATTTAAAGAGGTGAAGCAAAACCTACAAATACTAGTGCAGTCTCAATTAAGTTATGGAGTAATTGGGTGGGGTGGTATTTCCCAAAGTCATTTAAAATAATTAAATATTATCCAAAAATGGATCCTAAAGATCATATGTGGAAAGGATATAACCTATCAGACAGAAAACCTATTCATGGAAAACAAAAAAATGGACCGTAGACAACTATTCGCTTATGATACTTTGCAATTATATTGCGTCAATTATTACAGAGAAATATATTAGTTAGTAGTTATTCAAGCAAGACCACCACACTAATAAGAAACTTAATTCAAAGAAAACTACTCATATAATACCTAAATTAATCACTAATAACGACAGTAAATCAATAAATAGATAAAAAATCAAACAGGACAAATGTTTGCTGACTTCTTTAAATTTATTTCCATGTAATTTATACATACATGAGAAAAAACCTTTCACATTACACTCTTCTACACTGACAGACATAAATAGTGGCGCACTCGAAATTTTACTCAAGCTTAATCTGTCATAATTTCTAAACTACTTGGTTGATTGCCATGAACCTTTTTTCAGTTTTGAAGAATGATTCTTTAAGATTATCATACAGACCCAAACATTTTTATCGAGTAAGCTTTCATAATTGAAACAGGAAAAAATAAAAGTGACTGTTTTATTCAGGAACTTTAAAACACCTGTAGATTTATTCGGCACTTGGAATAAGCTCAAAATACTTTTGGTGTTTTAAGGGGAATTCAGATTAAATTTTTGTTTTTGATTCATCTCTTTATCTTGCTTTGTTTGGAATGTTTAAGAAAAGTAATGTCAAATGCATGTTGGCAAAATTGATGTTTTGTTTTGTTTTGTTTAAGAAGACCATGAATGAATTACACGTTGTTCTAAAAGATGACAAGTGTCAAAATGTTTTCAATATCACATGCATTCGCTTGCTAATGATTACGATTTTCAATTCGTTTTTGTAGAAGACCTTGAAAACCTTTTTCACCACGTAGCGCGTCGCATCGGAAGTTGTGTTTGTGATTTTTAAGTAAAGCAAATAACATTGGAGCAAATAGCCCGAATTATGGCTTTAGTAGGAGACGGAAGAAGTAAAAGATATGCTGCCTGGGTCGTTGGTGTTCCCGAATCGACTGCACGTCGGGCAATTGCAAGATACGAAGAGATGAGTCATTGCCATAGAAAATCTGGGTCAGATGGTTCCAGATGTACAACCGTTATTAATGATCGGTTTATTCGGCTTCAAACTCTACGAAATCGCTTCCATACAGCAGTGCAAACAAATATTCATTTAAGGCAAGTAAGAGGAAGAGTTGTAAGTGACCGTGCAGTAATTCGAAGATTGAAGGAAGTCACTTTGATGTCTAGAAGGCCAGCAACTGCACCAAGATTACATGCAAGACATCGAAGAGCACGCCGCAACTTCGCTAGAGAACACTCAGATTGGCATGAACAAAACTAGTCCCTGATCCTGTTCGCTGATGAATTTCGATTTTGTTTGTTTTCATCCGATGGCCGTCAAAGGGTATGGAGAAGAAGTATGAGCAGAGCCTGTTCAGTACAAACGAAAGCTTTGGCGGATTATGGTCTGGGAAGGAATTTCATTAGAAGCTCGCACAGATCTTTATGTGCTCCCAAGGAATTCCCTCACGGCCAACAGGTATATCGAGAAAATTTTACAGGACTATGTAATTCCGTTTGCACCCTTTATAGGAAACGATTTTATACTGGTTCATGACAATACACACCCTCACACTGCTCACATCGTAAATGAATTTCTCGATGAAGTTGGTGTAGACCGTATGATTTGGCCAGTAAAAAGTCCCGATATGAACCCCATAGAAAACCTTTGGGATGAAATGGGGCGAAGAATTTGGTCTCGCAATAGGGTTCCTGATACTCTGGATACTTTAGGAGAAGCGCTTATAGAAGGGAGGAATGATATTCCACAGATCAATATTTCAAATTTAATCAGAAGCATGCCAAGAAGAGTAGAGACTTTAATCAGGGCACAAGGAGGTAATACACGCTTCTTATCTTTTTTCTCCGTTGAGAAAGTTCCACCTTTATTTTATGTAAGTTCGATTTCGTGTTGGTAATTGAAAAATGTAATCTTATTCCAAAAAAATATTTCTAATTGTACCTGTTTTACCTACAACCGTGTATTTTCTAAACAAAGCAAGATAAAGAGGTGAACCAAAGCAAAAATTTAAACTGAATTTCGCTTAAAACGCCGAAGATATTTTGAGCTTATTCCAAGAATAAATCCAAAGGTTCCTGAATAAAACAGTCTATTTTATTTTCCTCATATCAATTATAAAAGTTTGATTACCAAAAATGCTTGGGACTGTATGATGAACTTAAAGAATCATTCTTCAAAATAAAAAAAGGTTAATGGCAATTAATCAAGTAGTTTAGAAATTATGACAGATTAAACTTGAGTAAAATTTCGAGTGCGCTGCTTTTTTGTCTGTCAGTATATATGTCTGGGCTATAAAATATAAGATTTTGTTTAACTATTCATAATTTATTCATCTGAACTGAAAATATCACTTAAGAGTATCCAGTTAATCAGTAATAATTTTTATTTACATTCTCCTCCGATACCCAATTGTACGCCAGTGCAAATGGATACGCTCTGTCTCGACTATGTGATCGACATTCACGTCAGGACAGGAACTGCTATCTAACTTTGACCATTCACATCAAACAATCTCGCGAAGACTTTGCCAGAAGTCTTTTGTAATAGAAATCACAATTCGTGCAGAAAAATACACATCGACGCATACTTTCCTGACAATTTCAATGTTGTTGCATCCAAATTCACATGTTATTTTGTATTGCTGTCCGGGCAGGATGAAAAGCAGGGAATATGGGGGAGCAAGTGACATCTCGAAAAGAGGATTTGATATTGACATATTTATTGGAATTTTATATTAATGTACAGTGTAAGCGCTCCATTTAAGAAGATGTCATTTCGGGGATCTGCTGCGGAATATTGCCTTTTTACGTCTTAGTCGAAGTGATGCAAACGGGAAAATAAATGAATACTGCAAAAGATGCGACGTTCAGGTATAAGCACCGAAATTTCCAATTGAGTGTATTGTATATTGATCCTTAAATGTGGATAACGTTTTGCAAGTTTTATTTATTTATTTCTAATACACTGCTCAACAGGTAAACACCCAATTGCAGGACTGGAAAGTATAGAAAAAGTAATACATGTAACTAAAATAATATCAAGCAGACGTAGTTTCTATCGCTTCCAGATGACCAGAAATGAACAGGTGTTAAGGCATAAGTTAAATAAAACCATTAACGGATAAAAAATGCTGGAACGCCATCTGGATCCGTTGTCATTTTATCATCATTGTCGTTTAAAGCTGAGTCGCCACCGTCAGCAATAAAAGATTCACAAAAAAAAATTTTGCAAAACATTTAGTATATCATTTGTGGTAATAAAAATTTGACCGTTAAAATTCATGTGGTTGGAAAAATTAGTCACGCCTTTTTTTTACTATTACTAGAAGCCCAGAATTTAGAAGGATAGTACTTTCTGGTCTTCGAACAAAGTTTTTATACGAGACACTAATATCAAATTTAATTTTCGACCTTAAACGAATAAATTTTTTTAAGAGCATCAATTTCACCTGAAGTTTTATATGTCCACATTTTACCTTTTAGTATGATAGTTTTTATAATATTAGTTAATATTAATAATATCATAATATACGGGAATAAATTACCAATCAGTATTTAAAAGAGTTTGATGTAGCACATGTAAGTTAGCTTTTCTAAAATTGAAGCAGTTATTAAAGTTGGTTTGAAAGATATTTTTATGGCTGTCTGTAGTACTTGAATAAATGTAGTTAAAGTGGGGTGATGTTTATCTTCCGCTACAAGCGGTTCAAGACATTTTTCTACCACACAATTTGTGTCACAAAGGACGAGATCAGGAATGTTGTTATTATCATTAAATTCAAAATTGTGCTGGAACAAAGCACAGGTATACATAAAATTCAAATGCGATTTCATTGTGTTCAGGTTAAAAGTACGAATGGAATCGGCGATACTCGGGGGTATGTCTCGTAACTTACATGCTTAATTATTTTGATTTTTAATTGTATATTGAATTATTTATCAGTTACAACCCAATGGTATGGATGTAGATAGGTATCCAAAGTAAAATTTACTTCACTTAATATAGTTGAGACTAGTTACCGCACGGAATTTTACCAGACATCATGAGACTTTAAAACTGATTTTTCGCATTTTGACTGATAATAAGCTATTTTACGAACTTCAAAATCGTTTAATAAAGTGGCATTTTATGATATCGAAGTGTCACTTTACTATATAGTAATGTCAGTGTTAATAAAACAGAAAATTGTTTACTTAAATATTGGAAACATTGTTATATCATTGTTATATATATTAAAAGTACAATTATTTAAATTTGAAAAGTTAACCACACGATATTTATTCAATTCCACTGTTCTTCCTGAAAATTATTATGATTCTCTATCTGTATTCTTGAATGATAAACAGAAGAGGGAAATAGGGCATCTCGTGCCGTAACACGTAACTCATAAATGACAAGGGCAAGGGAAATTATCTATCATAAGCAACTATACTACATCAAATAATATTAACATATTTAACTTAAAGAACTAACCTAAAGAAATACTCGTATTACGTATTTTAGTTGTTAACAAAATGTAGTTAAAAAAAACTGTAACGAAAGGATGCGAACCCTTATCACTGTACGAGATGCTCTATTTACCCGCTTTTTGATAAAGCCGTGCCAGCTACTAGGTTAAGGAAATCCTACACAAGTACCTACTAAGAAATTTTTAAAATTTCAAACTTTGTAATGCTTCCGTATCTATCACTATTTGCTTATAATTACTTACTAACACAAAATGCGAAAAAATTGTATAAACAAATCCCGTAAGAAAAGCCATTAACCATTAAAAATACTTTATTTTGTTTATCTGTGGTTTAACATGTCATTTTGTATATTTCATTTATCTCATTGTACAGTGTATAATATTTTCTTGAACCCGACTTGATACAAATTTTTAACAAAAAACGAATCATGCCAGGCGGCGGATCTAATGCCAATATGAGAAATGAACAAAATTAAGAGTTATGCTAGTGCAGTTGCCATCCTATGCAGATCTGACAAATTTTAAATTAAATATCCAAACAAAAGGTTAATGAACTAAAATGAATGTTTCTAAAAATGAATATTGTTTACAAATTAAAAGTTTAAGCACAGGAAAATTAAACAAAACCTGTTTGAGGTAAGAAAAGCAGTTTTACTAAACTCATATAGTTTTTAAGTTGCTCGCTATACACGCTATATACTATACTCGTTTAGTAAAACTTTGTTTTTTTAAACTTGTTGTTTAATGTACTATTATTGACATTTTTGAACTTTCCTGTAATATTTGAAGTAATCCAATTTTTAGTTGATACAAATCGTTTTAATCTAAGCAATGGAATACAGTGAATAAAATGCTAATCCTGAAGAAAATTTAATCTATTTTTACTCCTGCTAGGACAGGAATTAAAGCCACTAAAAAACTATAAAATCGTTCACACAAATTTAAAAGAAAATTAAATATTTCGTTTGAAATTGAACTGATATTACGTACAGATTATTTCGTCGTATATTTTAAAAACTAAAATCGAAATAATTAAAATTTAACCCTTGTTAAAATACAGACATTATATGAAGATTCGTATATTACATATTTTAAACTTTTGCAAGGGGGCGAGCGTAGGTGCGTCTTTACTATGTACATACTTCGGTATGCGATGTAAAGCAACGACAGGCGCAGTTAGTACTTGGATTGGTGACCATTCCAACGGAAACCGCGTTCTCGCCTCACACATCTTCTAGCGGCTTGTATATCAGTGTATGCGCGGAAGCTATACAACCTTAGGCGAGGGTTTTATAGGAGATATACCATCCTTCGGAGGGGATGTAAAGCCGTCGGTCCCTTGTCTATTAAATGTTAGGCAAGTAAAAGATCCCTACTCTTCTTAAGGGAAGAGGTTCGGCAAAATTCCTGGTTGGGGGTAGTTCGTCTACAGGCGTCGGTGTTAGGCCTCAGTAGCGGAAATAGGCCGACGTTAAATAAATGTATAAAAAAAAAAAAAAACTTTTGCAAGTTAACTGAAACTATTTTTTGTATATTATACAAGGTGTGGCAACAGTGCGTCGCACCTCGATATCTTGAGTTCTATGATAGCTAGAAATTTTAAAATAAATTGCAAGTAAACTAGATAAGAAAGTCTATAACTGGAAATTATTTTCGAACCAAGCCAAGACGAAATTATAGGACCAAGTGCATTTTTTTAAATGGAATGCTATGTATAACTACATTTTTTTGAGCCTCTCTCTATACTCTATTCATTAATATATTAGCATTGAATATCTCCCAACCACCTGGATGAATTTTTTTGTTGAAGTAATGCAATCTGCAGATGTATATTAAACACCACCATCACAATTATGGGTTTTAAAAAAAACTTATGTGAAAATCAGTTACGAAACATTGTAAGTATTTCCCTAGGGCTAATTGCAACCAATTTCGCTTTATTGAGCAATAATTACAAAATTCAAAAATAAACTTAAAAAAAGAGATTTCTTCAAATAACTCAGTGTTCCACATGTTGTCCATTTTGGCTGACATACATCTCTATGTACTTTTGAAATGAGGTTCCCACTGTTCCTAAAACTGCCGGTGTAATAGATGTAAAGGCAGTTATTATTCTTTCCTTCATATTTTGTGCTGTTGTTGGTGTGTCTCTATAAACAATTTCTTTCGTATCCCCATAAACAGAAATCCATTTTTGTAAGATCTGGGGATCTAGCAGGCCATTTAATGGGTCCATTTCTTCCATGCCATTGATTAGTTTAGGTATTATTTAAGTGGTCTCTAACTGCATTCTTAAATAATGTGGTGGAGCACCATCTTGCTGAAACCACATCCTATTTCGAATTCTTTCAGGGAGATTTACCAATAATTGTGGCAGATAGTTTTCCAAAAAATGAAGATAAATAGCTCGAGTCAATGTACCATCAAAGAAATGTGGCCCTATTACGTCTTCTTCCAATAATTACTCCCCAAACGTTTATAGACCATCTGTGTTGGTTATCAAGTTGTATAAAAAAGTGAGAATTTTCCGAAGCATAATAATGGAAATTGTGCCTATTAAAAAATCCATTTTTGTGAAAAGTTGCCTCATCACTGAATAAAACAGTATTGAAGAAGTTGACATCATGTTGAATTTCACCTCTGGCCCAATTACAAAATTGTAGACGCTTTTGGAAATCGTCATCAGATAATTCCTGGTGCATTTGAATATGATATGATTTTTTAAGATTCGACCCACAGACTGTCTCTTATTCCTACTAATGAGCTCACTTCTCTTTGACTAAAATGGGGATTCTCAACCGTTGTCAGCACCACAGAAAACTCATTTTCCTCGTTCACAACGCGTTTTATTCTTTCACTTTTTTTATATTCGACATTTCCAGTTTCCAGAAATCTATCGAGAAGGTTTTGGAAGCTGCTAACATCAGGAATTCTTCTTTCATGATAACGTTGGTGATAAATTCTATTGGCAAGTAAACAATTTCTGTCCGACTCGCCCAAAACAAAAGTCATATCTACAAGTTCCGCTTTATTAAAATTCATATTGTAATATTCCAAATATTAGAAATAAATTCAATACAAATTGTAACGACCGATAAGTGTGATAAATACTCCTTTGTACACGACAATTTATACCAAATCGAGGCTTTATTGCTTGTCGAATAACGAAAACAACAAGAAAAATGTACAAAAACATTACAGTAAAGGACCGATTAAATACTATTTACTCATTTTTTGAAGAAATGGTCCCACTAAATGGCCTCATTTCAAAATTGTATAAAGACGTGTGTCAATCAAAATGGCCAACAAGTCGAACACCCATTATAAACTTTTCTAACGAATTATTTGAGGGAACCTCTTTTTTAAAGTTTATTCTTGAATTTGACACTTATTTATAGAACGAAAATGGTTGTAATAGCCATAGGGAAGTACTTACAAAAAATTTTCGTTTTTCATTTCTACATCATATCGTCGAAAAATATACAGGGTGTTCCATTTGAAAAAATTGAGAAAATTCTATTTAAAAAGTTCTTAATTGAATAATAAACACTTACTTACTTATAAAACGATAATGGTTGCAATTGGCCATAGGGAGGTACATACAAGAAATGTTTGTTTTTCGTTTCTACATTACATCGTTGAAAAATATACAGGGTGTTCATTTGAAAAAATTGAAAAAAATCAATTTAAAATGTTCTTAATTGAAAAATCATTTTTGGCCACCCTGTACATTTTTAAGAAATGAAAATGATTAAAAAACATTAATTAGACGTCTCGTCACTGGTATTTACATAAATTTTTCTTAATACCCATAATTATTGTGACTGTGGTGATTTTTTTAATATCCATCTGCAGATTGCATTATTTAACAAAAAAATTCATTACATACAAGTGGTTGGGAGATATTCAATGCTAATACAGGAATGAATAGAGCCTAGAAAGAGGCTTAAAAAATGTACTGATATACATAGCATAGGTACTTGGTCCTGTAATTTCGTCTTGGCTCGCCTTGTATGTTCGAAAATAATTTCTTGTTATAGACTTTTTTATCTAGTTTACTTGCAATTTTTTAAAAAATTTCTAGCTATCGTAGAACTCGAGATATCGAGGTCAGACGCACTATTACCCCACCCTGTATAATAGCATATTCTGCTCAAAAGTACTGAGATAAAGCTAGCTTTGAGTTGTAATATATTACTAAATAATTAAGGCTCGATATATACTGCGTATCATTAATAGAGTCAATGAATAGCTACTCGAAAGTTAGCGACACAGTAAAACTGATATCAAAACTACTAACCTGTGAAGAATATGTTACATTGAACACTAAAATATATTAAAATCTGGAATAATAGTTTAACTAATTGCTGTTTCCAAATTAGGGGGACTGTTCCAGACTCGAAGGAATAATTTATTATATGAACAAGAGGTTCCGCTATACATGACAAACTAAATTGAAGTGTTTTTTACTGAACCGAATAGACTTTTTGATTTTAATTTTGAATTAATTCTATTGGCGCAAGTTGAAATTCACAGCTACGTCACTGTTACAAAGTTTTTCGACAGTCTGCTTTTAGCATTTACGAGCTGTCCGTATGCCTTAATCCGGTAATAGCTTTAAAAGTTCCTCAAATGTATGGTCGAAAAAAATTGTGCTTTCGGCAGTATATGTAACTCTCAGAAACTTTAGAAAAAATAATATAGTTACTTACAGCTCTGAAATGTAGCATTTTTAATGTATTTTTTAAGTCTAAACTTTTAGTACAATCGTATATTATAATGCTATATTTAGTTTATAAAATAATATTTACTTCAAAGAAATTAATAACTTGAAAAATTTTCGTCTGAAATTAATAAAGTGATTGAAACAGTTACTGTTGAAATGTTTACGAATCTACTACGCCTTATGTTAATACGAAGAAGTTATCATTTACATTTTGGTGCACCACCCCTAAAAAACACAATTCAATTCAATTCAAAACTTCTTTATTAAAATTACCTTTACAACAGTACCTCCTTAGTACCTAACCCGGGACCGATCGTGCACCCCCGGCGTTGGCCGCGGTGGCGGATTGGGTAGGCCTGGTTCTGTTAATACGACAATTAAACTAAAATAAACCTAAACCCCTTCTACGAAAAATAGATAAAAAAAGATAATAAAATTTGACTATATATAAGAACGGATTAAACTAAACTTAAAAATACATATAAACTAATAACTCGCGCACAAAACATTTTTAAATTTCGTATATGATGCTGGTACCTCAATTCGAACGAGGCGTCTTCCGCGAGATACATTAGTGCTAGGCTGCGCATAGCTGGTCCAAACTTTGATTTTAAGAATTTGTGTTCCAAAAGGTTTTGATTTTGTTCAGGTTTATGAAAAGAAATGAATTTAGAAAAATGAAAAAGTACAAAAAGAAACAAGAAAACAACAAACAAAAAGGACACAAAGAGAAAGGAAGAGGGGGGGGGGAGGAAAGATTTAAAGATAGACAAAGGTATGAAATATTAGCAAAGGCGGATAGGGTAAATGGAAGTTATAGTTGGTGAAGCTTGGCTACAGAGGTTGCCGGAAAGTCGGTAACGTCTGGTACGGTAAGGGTTGTTTAATCCTAAATTGGGCATTATGTTGTCTAATTTGCGTTATGTGACTTGTTAGCGGACTACCGCCTAGTTTGAATAAATAGAAGTTTTGAGAGATGTGTTGGGCGTAGTCCGCTATCGGGGTTATGTCTTTGCAACGTGCATACAGATTTCTGAGGGACGTGTGCCTTCCTGAATTCGACATGAGGCGCTTAAATTTGTGCTTAGACACTCGAATTTTTTTCATTGTCGTAGCAGGTATGCTGCACCACACCGGCGCCGCGTATGTGTTGGACGGCCTGACCACCATCGTGTACAACCAATCCTTATTTTGTCGGTTTAGTCTGCTATCCCTGACCATGAGCGAATACAGACTCCTAGACAAGGAGTAGACCGTCCAAATTGTCTCACTTTTATGGGTATCGAACGTCAGTCTTTGGTCGAGTCTTACTCCCAAGTACTTCAGGCATCTCCTCTTTGGAATTTTGTTTCCCCTGATCAAAATTGGTGTTAAGATTTATTCTCAGTAAAGCGACGCATGAAGACTATCACCTTCGACTACTCAGTGTTTACCCGAATCTTCCACTGGTAATAATAAGCCGTGGCACGAGCCTTGTGCGCTTTCAGCAGCATGTTCGCTGCTTGCGCGTTATGAAAATGCACGTACATGGCTGTGTCGCCGGCGTACTTGGCCAGATTCGTATTCGGGAACTCTGGGAAGTCGGAGACGTACAAGTTGTACAACTTTGGAGACAGGCACGATCCTTGTGGAACTCCAGCGCGACTGTCCCGCCGTGTTGACAGTGTATTATTCACTCAAATCTGCAGGGATCTGCTCGTCAGCAACGAATGAATGAGGTTAATGAATAAGTCGGAAAGAAGTAAGAGAGCGTGGCGTTGAGGACACCTGCTGCAGGTGGGTTGGCTGCATGCTCAAGGGCAGGATGGTATTTACTACCATGATGGGTGAAACTTTAGGTGATTCAGTTGCAGGGGGTTGCCCGCAGGGGGGTGTGTTATCTCCCTTACTATGGAACCTGGTAGTTGACGACCTATTAGTGAAACTTACCAATGAGGGGTTTGAAGCTCAGGGGTATGCTGACGATATAGTCATCATATCAAGAGGAAAGTTTAATAACATAGTTAGGGACCGTCTACAAAGGGCCCTGAATATGGTCAAGAAATGGACCGATGAAGAGGGGCTGAGAATAAGTCCCTCAAAGACCAATATCGTTCCATTTACTAGAAGGAGAAACCTGGAGGGATTGGGCCCTCTGGTTCTTCAAGGTACAATACTGAGGATGTCGGGGGAGGTAAAGTATCTTGGAGATATCACAGACTCTAAACTTACCTGGAACCAACATCTAGACAGGGCAACAAATAAATCGGTGGCCATATTGGCCATATATAGACGATTATATGACAAAACATGGGGGCTCAAGCCTGGTATGGTGCACTGGCTCTATACCAGTGTAATAAGACCCTAAAACCACTCAAACAACTGCAGCCAACAAGCTAATCCGGGTACAGAGACTCGCTTGCTTGGGAATCACGGGTGCCGTGAAAAGCACCCCCACAGCTCCCCCCACTCAGCGTAGTAATTCAGGGAGAGGCAAGAATGGGGGCATACAGGGCACAAAACTCACGTGACTTGGCTCTCTACACAGGAGAGTCAGGACATATGAGGATAATCAACACTGTAGTAGATCCTCTATTGAGCATGAGGTCAGACTACATGGTCCCAAAAATCACATTTAACAAGCCCTTCAGTATCTCTATTGGAGAGAGAGGGCATTGGTCAACAGGAGCTCCTGAGTTACTACGCAAAGGCCTGGCCTGGTATACTGACGGGTCCAGAATGGAATCAGGAGCTGGAGCAGGAATACATGGAGTGAGACCGAGGGCAAGTATAAGCCTTCACGCCACTGTATTTCAAACTGAAATTCTGGCTATACTTGAGTGTATACTGAGAATGTCAAACGACGATATGTGAACCAGCAAATCTGCATCGCATCTGACAGTCAGGCGGCATTAAAGGCATTAGCCTCTAATAAAGTGTCCTCCAGACTGGTGTGGGACTGCCATAAAGAGCTCGAAGTTCTGGGTGAGCAGAACAGAGTTAAACTACTCTGGGTGCCGGGACACACCAGAATAGACGGCAACGAAAAAGCTTATGAACTTGCTAGACAAGGAGCAGCTAACACATTCTATGGCCCAGAACCCGTGCTGGGCATTACCAAATGCTCAGCTGGAGGGGTAATTAAAGACTGGGTCAGGAATAAACACAATCATTACTGGAGGAACATACCAGGTAATCGACATGGGAAAACACTTATTGAAGGACCATGCCCAAAATAAACTGCAGAACTGCTCCCAAAGAACAGGTTACAGTTGAGAATTGTAACAGGCCTCTTGATGGGACATTTTCTTGTTATGAAACACCTGTACAGAATTGGCAAGTTCGATGGCGACCTTGACTGCAGATTATGTGGCAAGGTACCAGAGACAGTAGACAATATCATATATGAATGTGAGGCATTGGCCCGCAGAAGATATAATATTTACGGGCAAACACAAACAGACCCACAAAGCGTTAAAATTCGCCCATTCTCAGACCTGTATCACCTCATCAATGGCAGAAGAGTGTTAAAATGGGCAGTGTAAATCGGAACAGGGAGTATTACAGACAACCCTGTGAGGAGAGGTTTTAGTCAGTAAGAGTCTGACACTGACCCAGCTCAGGCTTGGAGTCCATGAGGGTTTCCCCTCCTCGTAAAAAAAAAGTCGGAAAGTTGTTGTGGTGTAGTTTGTGGAATAACTCTGGGATACAGACGGTGTCGAACGCATTCTCAATATCGAGAAGCACCATGGCGGTGTTCTTCCCGAGACTTGCACCGTACCGTGCTCCTGCTCCTCCTGAAACCAAACTGGGACTCGTCGTCGATGTGGAGCTCCTCCTGAACACTATTTAGTCTGATCAGGACGAGCTTCTCCATCAACTTGGAAGTCGCCGACAACAACGAAATATGTCTGTAGCTGCCGACGAACTTCGCGTTCTTGTTTGGGTTCAGGATGGGAATAACCACGGCGCACTTCCATTGGCTCAGTGCTGTAGTCGCAGGATCGCGTTAACGATGTACGTCAACTGCGCAATACTTTTCCTCAGGAAGTCTTTGAGCAGCTTGTACTTGACGCCGTCTTTTCCAGGCGTTTTATTTTTTGGTAGGTACTTGATAATTTGTGCTATCGCCGAGGGCTTAATTATGACCTTCAGGAATTCACGTCGTGTCATTTGTACGTCATGACCAATGATTGCGTTAATGTCGTTCTCGATGCGGTCGTGCTCTAAATTATTTGGTACGTTCTTATTGTGAATACTTTCAAAATGAGTAGCTAAGTCGCTCACCTCTTGAGCATCTGTCATCGACGTCCGTCCATTTGCGCCCGCCAACGCGGTACTTTTTAAGGTCCTCGCCAACTTCCACAACGAGTTGTCTTGAGGATTTAGCGCTGCCAGTTTGTCCCCCATTTTTGGTTCTTTGCAGTGTTTATGGATGTTCTGATCTGACCCTGCAGTTTGATCATCTCGTTAACGTTGACATCTCGATTTCGCTGCCAAAGCCGTCTCTACTAGCATAAAGAAAATTCATAAATCGTTTCTCAGAAGTAACGCGGACTTGTGAGATGTGTTGTCAATGTGCCAGTGCAGTGCATAAATACCTATTATAATATCAAGCGTAGGAGTTTAGTTAGTTATTGTTCATATTTATAAATATTTACTACTATATACAAGGTAAAACATTTTTATTATTTACTAATTTACCATGGCTTTCTGGAGACAATTTGAAACAGAGAATAATATAATAACGCCCGAAAATCTTATCATTTTCTTATGACAAATATTTCTATTTACCTCCGCCCATGTATAATAAAGAGATGTTTTTGCCGGCTTTTAGTTTTTATACGATTTCAATTAAGTTCGTACACACTTTAACTGGTCTTATGAACAAAAAATATTATTATTTTCATTTTCTCTAAACCTTTTAATTATATATTCCACTTTATAATTTTATTTTACAATCGCCTTTATTTTAATTTTTCATGTTTCGCCTCGTACTATTTGAATATTAAATCATTTAACTAAATCTCTAAACAAGTGAGAATCTCATGGAGGATTATCGCGCTTACAAGAAACGGACGGAAGAAAATACAGGTGGATGGACGGACGGACAAATATTTTGAAAGTTGTTCAGAATTCGATAATTATCAGCATCATAAGAAATTTACTAGGAGCAATATTTACGGCTTTAGAAAAATGTCTGGTAAATTGTACGGGCGATTAAAGTTAGAACAAGCGTTTACTAATTGATTAATTTTAGATTGCGATAATTTGAAGAAATTAGTTGCTTATACCTATATTCAAACAAAATTGATTATACTCTGATGTGAAACATATTAAATAATATTTAAATATATCTATGCGATGTAATTAACTTAATGCACAGCTCCTTCACCTCACTTTTTATATAATGATAATATGTTACAAGTGTAGTTGTAACAAAACGTGAATAATTGGGTTATAAATTTTATGAGTAATGTAACCACTGGTGAAAAGTGTAATGTCATTTTTATGGAACGTTTATGCAAAATCAATTTGAAAACTGAAAGTATGCATAATGTGTCTGAGACTCGTGACGTAAGACATTCAGAAATAATTACAATTGGATTTCGTTAAAGATCAAACAACAAGGTCAATTTAATATCTAATAAGTCACGTATATCTGAATGTCTTTAAGACTATTACTATACATTCAAATTCAAAAAAATAACCACATGCGTTTTTTAGTTTCTTCACAAATTGAAATTCGGTTCCATTAGAGATAATGGAGTAAGTCGAACTTTACTATTGCGAATTTCAATTAACTTAACCGATAAATACAACGTAAATACTGTACTCCATTTACTCCCACTGCATTGTCCAACATTTTAATTGCTTAACATAAACATAAATTTGATTTCACGATTCCACTCCCACATTTATTTTTAAAGGTAATTTGTATCTTTAGTAATGTTTACTTGGCATCACTGATAATTATCGGAGGCTTTAATATATCTGAACTTATAACTATTTGATGGGAATAAATGCTGTGCAATCCACTTGATGGTTTTTTAAGTCTTTGTAACATGGTTCAACATAGCCATGTAAAAAACGGTCGACTTTAAGATCTAGTTATGACATTTAGTGTCAAAATGAACTTTCTGTCCAGGTGCCGAAAAATGTCCTGCAGTTTAAATTTAGGTTCTAGATTCTGCATATTGCTAGGGAGCTGGTGGTAAAATTTTTTATATGATCTTATTGTGTGAGTGAACAAGAAACTAACTATTAATAATTCGTTATTGCACCATTTCTATTTATAACTTCTGTAAGTCTGTTTGGCATAGAATTAAATAACCTTAAATCATTAGTAATAATATTTTCCCATGCATTATTTACTATTTCCAGTAATTCTTCGGCATTTCGTTTTTGGATACTTCTTACGAGTAGTCCCCATACTTTTTCCACAGGTTAAGATATGGACTATGACTGGGTCAGTTAAGAACATTGATGTTGTTATTATGAAACCAGTTATTTACGGTATGAGCAGTATGAACGGAACAATTGTCTTGTTGAAATATGAACTCATTATTAGGAAATACTTGTGACGCAGAAGGGAGCATAATATTGTCTAAAATCCTAATATACGTTTCACTATTAAATTGTTCCTCAATATGCCACAAAACACCAGGACCACGTGCCGATATCCAAGCTCACATATTGACGGAAAGTCTACCACTTTTATCATTGTTAGATATACATTTCTCATCGAATCGAGTATTCGCAGGGCGGTAAACACGAATACGACCGCTGTATGTTGACTGGAAAGTTTTTTCGTCTGTAAAGATTACATTGTTCCAAAAATTTTCATTTACAATTTACGCTAAAAATTCAAGCGCAAATCCTACTCGAGCTTCTTCATGTTCAGCTTTAAGTAAGTATTTCTGTGCTACTGCATGACAGCGTAGCTCCGATTCTCTTACTCGCCGGCGACCAGTACTACTCGATCCAGGAAAATTCGTTTCTTCAGCAGCCTGAATAACTGAGTAAAATAGATTTTCTCCTAAAGCATTTCCCAATTGCAAATTTTGTTGTTAAGTTGATATCCTTCATCGTCCTGATCCAGGATTTCTACTAATTGTACCGTTTATTCTCCACTCTCTTAAAATGTTACACACCGAATTTTTGTCAATATTACAACGCAGTGCAATTTGTCTCATTGACCATCCATCTTCTGCTTTAGCAATAACTCCAGATTTAACTAAATCGCTTATATGAGGCATAATAGTTTTTTGCACGCTTGCAATAAATTATGACAACTAACTGACAATGTCGCAAAAATTAAAGTTAGATGTACACAACTAGATTTTAGCAAAATACCGTTATAAGGCTAAGTCCTATTTTTTTTGCTCACGACCGTACTACTGCGGCCGAGAATAAATAATCGACCGATTTTCCCCATTGTAAATAAGGTTCTCACTAGTGACGCATCACCCATAATATATGTTATTATTTTTGTTACAGTGAATATCATTGTGATACCCACCAATGATTTCTTGTCAAACTAATTTAATTAACATAACTGACATAAAAATCATTAATTAAAGCAAATTTTTTTGCAACTGTAGTAGTGACATTGACATTGAGTTAAGATGCTTCGTTTTTGATATTACTATAAGAATCTCAGCAGCAACCAAGCACGGCAGCTGCTCTAATCGGTCAGTTATATCAATACCTCCATCCCACCTATTTTTCATCATTAAATATTCTGAATTCATTATTTAACTTTTTAAACATTTTTGATAAAACATAAAATTAATTTAAACGTAATTTTCTAAGTAATATTTAATATTTCGATGCAATTCCACATAATTAAAAAAAATTGTTTGAAATTTTTGTTTAACTTTTTCGCATTGCAGGGGATTTGAACCGCCCCTGCTGCTCTGGCGAGAAATTCAATATAGTTTTCGATTGGACATTCCACAATATTGCAATCCCCGAACTCAAATACTTTTTGTTTAAACATTTTTAAAATGACGTAAATTTTCTGTGGTTTTGTGGAGGGATGGGGATAAAATAATTTTTAGGCTCTTCTTGGTGTCCTGGTAAGGAATTCGTAGAAGAACTTTTCGATGCAATTTTTTACTTTCAACAAATTTTATTAGAAATAATTATTAAATCACGAAAAATAATGTTGGAAACGCTCCCGATGCTGCAATGAAGAAATAAAAATACATTTTTGATACAATTTTACATCCTAAACAATTTTTACTTGAAGCGGATTTTGATTTGACGAAAAATTGTTTTCAAGCTCTCCGCGAAGTTAACTCGGGTGTTGCGACGAGAAACGTGAAAAAAGCATTTTCATACAATTCTTCCCTTTAAACAAGTTTTATTTGAAAAATTTTTGATTCGAGGAAAATTTGTTTTTAGGTTCTACCTGAAGCACCGTTCACTTTGACTAGAATTTGAGAAAACCTTTTTGATACAATTTTCCACCCTGAACAATTTTTATTTAAAACATTTTTTTGATTCCACAAAAAATTCTTTTGGGCTCTCTCTGAAGCCGCCTCTGGTGGTTTAACAAGAAATTTGCAAAAAGCCTTCTCGATGCAATTTTTCACTGTAAACAATTTTTATCATAAGAAGTTTTGATTCGATGAAAACTTGTTTTCACGCTTTACATGGAGCTACCTCTGTTACCCTGACAAATTTTTTATACCTTTATTTTAATAAAAAAACAGTTTATTTTGGTAATTTTTTTCAAAATGGCCGACAAACTTAATTTTCTTGTTAATTGGGTTTTAGATAAATGCAAAAATGGCAAAAATAGGTTTAAAACAATTTTTTAATACATAATATTTTTAGTCGCAAATTCCTCTATAAAAATCCTTATTTTACTATAAGGAACATAACCAGACTGCAACCAACAGCTACTCTCCGGGCTATGTATCCCGCCGAGCGCTGAATTACAAATTGCAAGCCTGGCGCGTTAAGTGTAATAATTGCATATTACCATCAAAACGCTAATGCTTCGATTGCAACAAACACCAGCCGAAAGACTGATCCTGCTTAAAGGAGCTCTCGTGCCAGTCGTCACACACCACTTTCAGACTGCAGTTTCGAGCTGTTGGCTCTCGTCAGTGCAAGGTAAGCATGTGACGACCGACACGAGGATCACTTGACTATTTAGTACATTTTGGTATCTTTGGGATAGCGACATGTAAAATAGCCAGCAGGCGCCATCTAGCGGGGTGCTTTGTTGCAATCGAAGCATTAGCGTTTTGATGGTAATATTCAATTATTACACTTAACGCGCCAGGCTAGTAATTTGTAATTCAGCGCTCGACAGGGCACATAGCCCGGAGAGTAGCTGTTGGTTGCAGTCTGGTTACGTTCCTTCTAGTAAAAATAAGGATTTTATAGAGGAGTTTGAGACTAAAAATCGCCCTCTAAAAGCATATTTGAACAATTTTTTTACGGCATCAAAAAGCTGGCGTCTAGACCTAACTATCGAAAATTAATTATCCATTTTGGACTTAATCGCATAACATTCCAGCCAACTCAAATTTTAAATAATAAATTGAATTGCACACACTGGGTTTAATATTTTTGCCCCAAGTTTTCAGGGTGTTTTTGTTAGTGCAAAAGGCAGATTTTCTGAAAGTTTGAAGCTGATCGATTCACTCAGCGGCTCTAGGTAATAAAATAATAATAAAAAAAACAATCTGTTGCCAGTTTTTTCGCTTCTGTACGTTGTGGTTGCGTTCCTACGATCTACACTAAACGTATGTTTGTAAAAAATTTAGTTATAAAGAGTCGGACGTACATATCTCGATGTACCATATTTTTAGTTTGAAAAACGTTGTTAAAAAATTAAATTGTTAATAACGATTGAAGCACAGGTTCTTTGAAATACAAAACTCCTTAGCACCTCCCCAACAGGATTCAACCATATGGAAATAGTTCCACTTCAAATCCTATTTTGACTGCATTATTAATCTTGTTTGATCTCAGGTCACTTAAAACACAGTTTAGTTTGTTTCTCTAAAAATGTAACAGAAATATACCGAACATAATCGTTAATCATATCTCACCATAGTGCCTGTCTCCTGAAACTACTAAAAGGCCCTCTAAATCCGTAGTACGTTCGACAATATGTGATAATATATCCCGGCGCCATAATGTCATTAATTCAACCAAGTCAATAGATTTCCTGTATAGAGAGTGTTATTTTATTCCGTGTTATTTTATTTCACATCAACTTGTATTCATGCTAATGCATCCTGGTTCAGAGTTCGTATACTTGGAGCTAAAATATCTTTAAAAATTTTGAATTGAACTCAAAAGGCAAACGAATGATTAATGATACAGTTTTCGCAAGTTTACTAACTTCTTTTTGTTGCGAATCTCAGTATTTTCTATCGCTATTTGCTATTTCCTTGAAGCAACATAATGTGCACAAAATATTCTAAATAAAAACTTTAAAATGATCTGTTAATACCGCAGACAACAGTGCAGAAATTTCAAATTGTTTTAATTAATTTTATCATTAGAAGTCTCTTTTATATCATTGCTGGTCCTCGGAGCATTGCTCATTTATTTTAATGGCACGCTGCACAACTAAAACTTTCAACGCCAGGAAACTATTCAAAATTTAGGAATGTCAATTTTTGAAGATCTCACCAAAACTCGTTATGAGATTTAGAATATAACGGAAAAATATAGCTATAGCTGAATTATATTAAGTTCAAATAAAGCTATTATTACTTAAACTTCTTTCAAATAATAGATATGCAAAATGCATGTTTTTTGAGTCTGTTTTCAGTCCGTCGTATGTCTTTGTGTTTCATAAACTTGGTTAGATGAATGTGGAACTAGTGAAAGCGTAACCATTAGAGACTATGACTTGATTAGGAGGGAGAAATAGACCAGAAGAGAAGTAGCATTCTATGTAAGAATTCAATGAAAGTTTGTAACATTTGAATAATCAAATTTACTATTTATTCAAATTTCCCCATATTTCCTTATGCTTAACACGCCCTGTATAACACATGGATGTATTTTTGTAGCTGAAATTCACTGAAGATTGCAACTATTTGTTAAATATAGTGTATAACAATTTTGTACTGTTATTGTTAATACCATACTTTAATAAGTCTTGTATATTAATAATAGTTTAGTTATATTTTATTTCATTTTATCATTTTTGTACAGTTTCCAGTCTTCCAGGCAGCTTCATCCTAAAACATAAGTTTATTTAACTACAGTTAATACTTAATGATTAATGTGAAACTATACAGGTATATAATATGTCAATTCATACTTTCTATTATTCATAATATTTAGGTTTTAATGTTAAAGAATTACTTACCTCTATGATTTATAGGTTATCCAACGACAATTTCCAATAAATCGTAACAATCAGTTTGTCAAACATTACAGCAGACTTTATTAACAACTTAATGTAAAGCACTGACCTCTATTGGTATAGATATTAATAGTTTAGTGTTTACAGAGTCGTTTATTTGTATAGTGGTGGTACTTACATAATTCGATACCAGGTGGCGCTACCTTTTACAGAATGCATTTTTAAAGTCACAATTGGTATAAACACTAGCTATTAAAATTAGGTTTCTTTACTTTTGCGAATTTACCAAAATGCTTCTATTTCAACTTAGTTCCTTTAGATTTATAAAGTTCTTTTCTGGTACGAAATTAGTTTTCTTTATTCAAATAGAACTTAAGAACGATCATTTTCAATTCGACTTATGAAATTGGCAGACCACTTTTGAACTCATTTACGAAATATAGTAATTCTTCAAGATTACATCTTTGGGTCGTAAATTTAATAGTGTGCTTACATCAGAAAGAGATAAATCTTTTATTAATTAAAATTTGAGTAACTATTATTTGAACATTTATTTTTTTATCGTTTTTTTAAAAGTATTATATCTGTAGTTTTTTTATATAGTTTCACGTTTATCAATGAGTGTAGCTAATCTATTTATTTCTCTCCCTTATGGCTTCAGTTCATACCAATTTTAAATATCCAGATTAATTTATTTAAATATCAAGATTAAAATATCCAGTTTATTTAAATATCCAGTTTATTTAAATATCCAGTTTATTTAATATCCAGATTAAATAAATATCCAGATTATGTAATATCCAGATTAATTTAAATAATATCAAAATTTAATTTAGAATTTATTTTAAATTTAAATTTGAGATTTAATCCGAATTGAAAATCAGAATTTACCTTCGTGATTCATCTTGTCTTATATAACTATAAGAATACCTTGAGGCTTGATTATCATAATTGAGCTTATGATATATGTATTTTTGGAGCACGTATTGCTGGAGTACGTAATTACCTAAGTTCCCCAGTGGAATTGTTCAAATTTTATTCAAATAAAGTACCACAAAATATTTATGCTTTGCTAAGAACTAATGGTTATATATGAACTGATCCCATCACCGCTAGTTATAGAACAAAGAACCAAGACTGCTGGAAGCTGGAACTGCTAGGGAACTCCTCGCCAGAATCAACCAACTCCCGATTAGCGACTTGGCAATACCTATTTCATTGTTGAATTAATTTCAACGACTTGAATTTATTATATTAAAATTTTTTTTTTCTTGCACATACTTTTTATAGCAATCATCAATTTTCTCTTTTAATATACATTTATTTTAAACTATTCTCGTTTTAATTGAACATTCCAGATAACTTAAATTTGTCTATAGAAATTTGTTTTTGAAAATTTAAAGAGCAGCACTGAATATACTATAGATGGCACCCTCTAAATATCACTAATAATTTACCTTAAATTGCTCTATTTTTATTGACAAAATTTAGACTGATTAACACAATATTTTCCATATAAATAAAAATTGATTTTTCCCTGATCACGGCCCATTTAAGCTCCCGTACTATATCAGCTAGAAGTTCGCCGATGTGTTGTGCTTTTGTTCTGTTTTGAGCATTCTTTTGGTCAGAACAGAGGAAAAGCGTAACATAAATTTGGCGCCCAACGTGGGGCCCGAATTTATGTTACGCTTTTCCTCCAGAAAAGTCTTCTGCTTTATTACTTTGTGCAAAGATACGTTTCCATACTTTTTGATCGACCTTGAAAACATGATCTCGTTTTCTAAGATTATAGTTAGAACATGTACGTTCATAGGCCTTATTGAGTCTTTCTTGGGCAGTTTTATAAATCTCAGGTAACTTCTCTAACTCACTGGCATACGATCTGTGGTTTTCACCTAAATCACATAAACTTAAATTGGGATTATCGTCATAATAATCTCCATGGACTGGTAATTTACGGCCAAAGGTTAAGAAGGCTAGTGAAAAGCCAGTGACTTCGTGAACAGCGGTGTTTAAAGTCATTTGTATTTTAGAGATTTCTACGTCCCACTTTTTATGTGAATCTTTTATGTAACATCTAATTGCCGTACCTATAGTTCGATTTACTCTTTCTACAGGATTTGTTTGTGGATGATAATAGAGATTATGATACCTGCGGAATTTTATAATTTTTCACGAACTTATCAAAAGTTTTACCAGTATGAGTAGATGCGTTATCTGATAAAAGTACTCTAGGTACTCCAGAACTCCATATGTAAAGAAAACGTTTTCCAAAAAAGAAACAATAGCTTCTGAAGTAGCATTTCTTACTGATTTCATTACTGTATACTTTTTGAAATAAGCTACTGCAACTAACAAATATTTATGTCCCTTTGAGCTAGGTACAAAAGGCCCTTTTGTGTCGTAACATATTACTTCAAATGGGAAAGTAGCTTTCTTAGCTGCTCCCATTAAACTAAATCATTGATAATTAGGGGATTTTTCTCTCCCACAAATGTTACAAGTTCAACTGATACAGTTATCCAACCTTCATAATAATTCAATTGAATAACATGGATTAGTGTCAAATTATAAGATAAGAATTTGTACTTGGGAATGCTGTATAGACCATCTAGTATAAATATAGCTGTAGGTTTAGATAACTTGGATAATGTCTTATCACAAATATTATCAAGTTCTCATTGTGCGTTATTCGGAGGAGTAAATAAGACATTTTAAATAAAAATAATAATAGTTATAATTAATTTCAAAATTTTCTGAGCAGACTGGGAGTACAAATTGTCACAAGGATTATAGGTATCTTATTAAAAAATGTCGTACTTTAATTATCTGTATTTTGGCTTTCTCTGATTCTGAATTGCCACACAGCGCGGAAGTTACTAATATGGAGGATATTTGGGACCACTGTTTAGTAAGTGGCAACTTAAGAATTAATGAACTGATTAAGTAATGAAAATAAGTAAAGAACATTTTTTAGCACATATATAGATTTCCCCTTATTGGAATGCAACTTATTTAATAACAATGTAACGCTTATTGATTGGGATTCTATATATATTATTATATTATTATATTATTATATTATTATATTATTATATTATTATATTATTATATTATTATATTATTATATTATTATATTATTATATTATTATATTATTATATTATTATATTATTATATTATTATATTATTATATTATTATATTATTATATTATTATATTATTATATTATTATATTATTATATTATTATATTATTATATTATTATATTATTATATTATTATATTATTATATTATTATATTATTGTATTATTATTATATTATATATATACTTTATTAATAACATAGACTGTATACTTAACTGTGTTAACACTAACCTTATGAAGTCTTTAATGTGCATGCACATTTTAAGATGAAAATTTCGAAACCTCCTTCGCTGTGGTTGACCGAAAATATTAAGCTAATAATGAAAATCAGCACTTCAGCAATATAAAAGAACAATTCTGATGAATCATGGCGTGAGTGTAACGAAGAGCGCAATTTTTTAAATGAAGCTGTTAAACTGAAAAAACATGTTTATCTCATAAGCTAACCAACGTTTCTCTGAACAACTTGGACACACCATCGAGATTTAGGTTAGGACCTAATATCTCTCCTTAAAATTTTAGTATGGTGGCACATTACGTCCCGGGTATCACGCTCCACCGTAGCAAATTTCGTTGCCGTTACGCAATTTGTGCGACGTCTTTCGAAGTAGTTACAAAAATTATATCCCGTGAAACCCTATTTTTTTGTAATTGCAAAAATCACGCCCCATGGGACGTCGTTCATTGAAGGTGCAAAATTACTCAACGTGCAGCGTTTTTTGTTGTAGTTCCGAAAAATTAATTAAAGTACCTAATTTTCAAAAATTTCATTTTGCACTCACGTCTCGTGAACTTTCATAGCACTTCCAAAAATATCTTAAATATATGTGTCGCACGCGGTTCATGCAGGTTCAGATTTCGTTGCAGCTCTGCAAAAGTCCTTCGAAGGATATTCTCGCTGACTTCAAGCAAGATGATCTTTGATACGTTGGTGTAGGTTCTTTAACATTCCTAAACATAAGTCTGCCCTAATTAAACGTTTGCTTACTTATATAGCTGTAAAATTATATAACTTTTTTCCTCTTGATATAAAATCTTGCACTAATATGTTTATATGTTCATTTGTTATTGTTTTCTAATATTGGATACACCATTGTAGTATATTTAATTTATTTTTTACTGGCGAGTAGTTATAAGGAAAAGCACTTACGTGAATATCTACTGTATAAATATATTGTTTGGTTTATAATCTAATAAAAAAATACAGACATATTTTTACAAATTGTTACAAATCCATGCTATAGAAACATAATATAAAATTTATCTTTTAAAGATGAGGACTATAAAATTCTTGTAGCACTACATTGTAAATAGAGATCGA